>KV908482.1:40000-50000 GCA_002005505.1 Botryococcus braunii | reverse complement strand
CTTGCGCCTCTTCAGTTTCCAAGAGACCCCGACTGATTTCAATGTGTGTGCAGACCAGACCCAGATTGTACAAAACATGGCTGTTTACAAATGAAAGTGACGCGTGATGGACAAGGCAGACTCCAAACGTCAGACATGAAAGTGACTTGAGATGACTCAAAGCAGACTCCAAACGTCAGACATAAGCATGGCAGATATTTAACCCTTACCAGTAGTTTGTAGTACAGCAGGAGATCAGTGAACAAATGACGTACACATGATCTGGGGGATTGAGAGTTTTTAGGGTTTAGGGTCAAAGGTTAAGCGAAAAATGCGTGGACGAAGAAGAAGAAGCGAAGAATGCGTGGAAAATGTGTGGAGTCGTCGCGGTGGAGGTACCACTCCCAGTGGTCCCGTGGGGCCGGGGATATGGGTCCTAGGGGATGCACCCTTTGCTTTTGCTAGCTTCAGAAAGGTAGCACCAAGAAGTGCAGGGAACAAGCCCCTCCCTGTCCCTTATCTAACCTTCATGCGGTAAGATTGTCATTTTGACTGCTCAGATGTGGCCACGTGTGCACATACTGTGACTGGCAACAAATGCATATGTGCATTACATTTCCCGCTGTCCAGCATGAATACAGCATTTGACTTGCGCATGCGGACTCGTTGGTGCCCAGAAATGGCAGATGACAGCCTTCAGGTCCAAGATACACAAAAATGTTTTATGGGATCCTTGTCATGGGCTGATACAAGTCGGGTCACCTGAGTATACTCACTCTACTAAGGAGAGTTACAACTCAGTCACAAACCCAAAACAAATTGACCGATGCCAAACTACAAATAGTTATCCCCCCCGCCCCCCTCACTCTCTCTCTCTTTCCCTCTCATTATCACCTTCAATATTTGGCCACTAGATTCCGCGTCCCTGCATGATGGATTTATGGCATGCGGTCAGGATAGGCTTCACTCTTTATTTTAAATAATTATCCACCGAAACCCACCTAAGCGAAAACGTGAGGGGCCTCTTGGTGACAGACGAATCATCGGCGCTGGTCGTGATTCGAGGGGAATCGGCAAAGCCCCGAATCACCAGGTCTGGGGCGGCCCAGTGGGGCCGCCAAGAGAACAGACAGAAGCATAGAGGCAGTCGCTCTTAAGATGATAGAAGTGACGGAGTCACAGCGTCGTAGCTACTAACATGTTTACAATGTAGACTGTGACCTGAAGTTTGGTTATTACGTCTGCGAACAAGCTGCTAGAGCATTAGCTTCTGCGCAACGGACTTCGTCTGGGATTCTGTTGTTACTGCTAAGGGCTTTTTCTGTATTCGTTTTTAACAATGCCGAAGAACAAGGGTTCGTCCCCTTTTCTGTTGTGTGGGATTTTAGACTTCTGGGAAGCTTTGAAAGTGTGAGGCCTTTCACACCCTGTGCAATCCTGTCACAGTTACTCTAAGTAACCTTTTTCCTTTGTGCTCTGCAGGAAAGGGAGGAAAAAATCGGCGACGTGGTGAGTCTGCTCGCTAACCTTGCCTAGATGTCTTGATCGTGATATTCAGCTTCCACTTGGGTTAGGATGACTAAAAGGAACGTTGTCGCTGCTCAGGTAAGAATGAAAGTGAGGAGAAAAGAGAGCTGGTTTTCAAAGAGGATGGGCAAGGTACGGTCTGCTTCGCCCTGCTGGACAGCTTGCTGTCGGTGGCATGTGGAGGACGAAATACTCATTATTCCGTGTGGCGCGTGTGTTGGATGGTCTTCTAGCCTGGTTTAATTTTTGCTGTGTGGGCGTTGCTGTCTGCGAGGCTTTTTGTTGCCTCTGGCTGATGGCAGTCTGTGTCTGCAGAGTATGCCCAAGTGCTGCGCATGTTGGGCAATGGTCGCCTCGAAGCCATGTGCATTGATAATGTGAAGCGGATGTGCCACATCCGTGGCAAAATGCGAAAGAAAGTGTGGGTAAATACGGTGAGCAAGCTTGCTAACCCCAGTGACGGTTTGGCACAAGCTGGTGGGTGGCTTCGGCAGTAAAATGGTTGCGAGTTCTCTACTAACTTCCGCAACTCGCAGGGTGACATCATACTTGTGGGTCTCCGTGACTATCAGGATGAGAAGGCAGATGTTATTTTAAAGTGAGTGACCTTCCTGCAAGAGCTTTTAAACTACGCCGAACAGTTGGAGGGGGGGAAAAGCAGCACCATTTGCATTGTCAAGAAGTAGAAGATTCTTGTGACTGCAAGCAAGTATGATGCTATGAGCACTATAATTTACCCACAGGATGGAATGGTCGTGCTCACCAGTGAGTTGAGTTTGAGGGGGATTCGTGAGTTTGACCAAGAGCAAGCGCGGTCATTCCTTGTCATGGATATTCTTCTAATGCAGAAGTATGCATTCGGACGTTCTGAGGGTCCTGAATATTGCTTTAGGTGTTAGATTGATTTTGCATATGCTTAGATCAGCTTTTGAAAATGCTGTGCATGATGGTTGTTTAGGTTCAGACATGGGGCTTTGTTGACTGCACAGGTACATGGCGGATGAAGCGAGAAGTTTGAAGGCATATGGAGAGCTTCCTGAAAACAGTAGGCCCTGTCCTTTTAAACACGCTTGCAACTTCTTCAGTGTAAAAGAGATGTAGCACTGTTCAAGGCTGACTTTCTTGTTGGCTTGATGGTTTTATGCAGTTCGCGTCAATGAGACAGATGCTTTCGCAAATGAGGATGGTGAGAATGATGAATACTTCGATTTTGAGGACATCAGTGGTAAGCCCTTTTGCAAGGTTCCCGCAGTGGCAAGTGTTGTTCTTATCTTTGTGTAATCTTCAACTGTCCCAGCTTCCTGCCGTCAATATCTTTGTGGGTTTGGGTTGTGACCCACCATCTTTATATCCCATCCTGATATGTCCCTTCTGCAGTGACACTCAGCGTACCTTGCGTTTGGCTTTGCCTTTGTCATTGCTAGTCCAGATGTCTATTTCCTTGGTTGTGAATCTGCTGCTTCTGGAAGTCTGTAGCTAGGTCGTTGAGGCTATTCTGAAATTGTTTGGGTTGGAATCTCAGCATTGAAGAGAGGTGGATCAAATAGCATTTGGGAAGTTTTCCATTTTGAAGGTTCTGGTGCATGTCCCAATTTGTCTTGGTTCTGAGTGAATGTTTGCTGTGGGGTGTGACAGAAATTTGAGAGCGGTTGGGAGGATTCTCTTCTGCTTCGTGCGCTGGGCAAGGACGTGGAGGCAGTGCTAGTTCCTTCTGGGCAATGGAGGCTTTCAAGGGTCTGCTGCTGGTTTATAGGTCTTGGGCTTGTTTGTTCTTTCTTTTAACTTTGTTGTCATGAAGTTTCCATTGCCGCAGGCGGCCCCCGTTGCTGCTGTGTAGCGTACGTTTACATTGCCTGGGCATTTCAAATTCCTATTGGCATGGGTGTGAAAGCACCTTACAAGGATGTATTGTCCAGCTCACAGACCTAATAAGCTTGGTGACGCCGGTCCTGCGGTTGGATGGAACATCACTTGCTGAAGTATAGGCTGTAAAGAGGGGGGGAGACGATGGAACCTTAGGTATCAAAAAGGTTGTGTGCTGAAAATGACCTTTCTTGGGAGAGACAAGTCTGTGTGCTGAAAAGGATACTTGGCTTGCTCTGTGGGTTGTGGCCATGTGTTTTTTTTTTCCCCTAGTCGGCAGGTGTTTGTGAAGGGGACTGCTGCTGTATGGAGTTCTGCTTGTAATTGCTTGGATGGTAATAGATTCCTGTCTGGCTTTCCCCTCTCTTCCGTTGTTGGGGGTAGGCGAGAGGAGGTAAATTATGCTAATATATTTGAGCATCTCCTTAGCCAGTGTGGTCTACCGCAGACTGGCCAAATCTTACAATATTTGCAGCGGCCCATGCTTGACCATTGTTGCACTCGAGTAACTGTTCATCGAGGGCTTCAGGACAGACGTCCCACATGAGAGCTTTCAATCTCGAAATGGGCAGAAACCCAGCAATGTTCCTTCCCGCGCCAAGCATTCTGACGTGAAAGGTTCAAACATGGACGGTTGAAACCAACAAATCTTAAGTTTTGCTTCAATGAGGAGACACGTCAGCATCTTTATTTGACGCAACTCTGATGTCCCTGGCTGTCCGCCGGGAGCCCCCTCGATCTCGGCCGGGGACCGAGGGGCAATCATCCCCTGGAGGCCTTCCTATGGGCAGGTCGCTGCCCATCCCATACACACGCCCCCCCCCCCTCTCTCTCTCTCTCTCCCCCCCTCTCTCTCTCTCTCTCTCTCTGTATCTCTCTCTCTCTCTCTCTCTCTCTCTCTCTCTCTCTCTCTCTCTCTCTCTCTCTCTCTCTCTCTCTCTCTCTCTCTCTCACACACACACTCACACACACACACACACACACACACACACACACACACACACACACACGCGCGCGCGCGCGCGCGCGCGCGTGTATTCGGGGTACTTTAGCCTGGAAGGTATCCCGTACAACTCGGTGGAAACTCACCCCCCCCCCCCCCAACACACACACTCACACACACGGAGTTGGTAAGTAAATGCATCGCCAGCGAGGCATATGCACGGCGCCGGGTGCCACCGTGCGAATACCCTTGCACAATCAAGTCGACCTGTGGGGACGGATGCTGAGCCCTCGAGGGTGGGGAGGAGATCTTGAGGCCTCGTGGGTGTCACCCAACACTATCACACTCTTGAAACACGACTGCTCATGCAGATGCGGAGGTGTTCTTCTCGCACTCGGAGGTGTCGCAGAAGTCTCTGGAGGCATCAAAGAGTACGTTCAAGTGCAACGTGTGGCCATGACAGTCACTGGGTAGCCCATAAGCACGTGCGTTACAGGAGGGGAGTGCACGTTCCAGCCCACCCGCGCGCTTTGTGCCACCGCCAACTGCAGCCACTGCCAGGCAGGGGTTCATCGTCACGGGAGCGACGCTGTTAGCCTTTGGCACCGCATGTGTCTCTCCACATCGTCCACCTGCTGGCCGTCACGCGAGCGACGCTGTTAGCCTTTTTCTGGCACAGGTATCAGCCATGCCCCATGCACGCAAAGGTTTACCTGAGTTGCACCTCCTAACTTCTGCCCATCCCGCCACTAATAATGTCGCGTGGGCCAAACATCCAACATGTGAAGCTGAGGCATCAAGAAGGGCTAGGGTTAGAGTTAGGGTTTGTTCATGGGGTGGTGTCCTGAACGGTTGTAATTGCGAATCCCTAAAGCTGAGGCATCAAGAAGCTTGCCCTCAGACCCAGAAAGACAAGACGGGATGAAGAAGGAGAAGACGATGAAGATTACATCTTTTGTCCAGCCGACGTCGCTATAACGCCTGATGAGATGGATCAACTCCCAAAGCAATCAAGAGTTTGCTGCGAGCGTAGCACATATTAGGCTTGCTCATTCTGCCCCTGGTCCGGGTCCTGTGAGAAGTTATTTCCCCCTACCTTTACCTCTCAAGGGTAGTCCGGGTCCTGGTCTCCCCCTATCTTACCTCCCAAGGCCAAAGGCACACCCTTGGACAGCAAGCACATCTAGAGGGAGGTACTCCCCTATCTTACATCTCAAGGCCAAAGGCACACCCTTGGACAGCAAGCACATCTAGAGGGAGGTAGCCCCCTATCTTACCTCCCAAGGCCAACAGCACGCCCCTGGACAGCAAGCACCTCTGGAGGCAGGTACTCCCCACTCAGGTGCCTACCAGCCTACTTTCACCAGAAAGCGAAGTGCAGGAGAGTAAACGAAAGTAGCCTCACCTAGCCATTCGTGGAGGCTTCCGCCCGCTTCTTTGGGCCAGCTGTCACGCCCCATCGCATCCAGAGGATCGGCCTCCCTTGCTCCCTTGGCAGGTATGAAGTGGGGGGACTGCACGACAGGGTCCCTCACAGCCTTGCAAGGGTACCACGCAGCATCTGCTGGTGGAGGTGACCCTCCGTGTGACGCTGCATGTGGCCCTCCATGCAATGACTGCACCTCGTTAGGCAATTTGGCAGGAAACATGCTGGCCCGCCGCCCCACTTCGCTCTGAGACTGGCTGGCCGCATGCAGCTGCCCCGGTGCCTGATTAGGCCATGACATGCCAGGCGCTGCGTGCAGTGGGCAAGCCTGATCAGGCAAGTGCACTGGGAATGCGCACGTGCAAAGCTCCTGATCAGGCAGCGGCCGCGGTGGCCTCCAGCTGGCCCCATGCGCCTGATCAGGCAACATCGGCAAGGACACCGCTGTCTCACAGGGGTCATGCAGAGGTGCAGTCGGGGCATGTGCGGGCATGTGCCCGCAGTACGTCGCCCTCACGGAAACCGATGCCGTGAGGTGATCACTGCCATCCCTGTCTCGGGCAACCTGTCCATCGACATGCCGCACTTGGCCCACCCCCGCTCCCCGTCGAGGCTGGCCCCCGCTGCTCTCCAACGCGGCAACGTCTCCACTCTCGTTCTGAGCGGTGCGAACGGCCCACGCACGTCCAGTGGCATCTCTGGCACCCCCATAGGGATACAGCCGACGCTCCGGGCGGGCCCCTTGGTCCCTTGCCGTTTGAAGGCCCGCACGGTGGCCGCGAAGATGGCCCCCGCCCAGTGTGTGGTGCTGCCCGCCATCACATCGGTCCTCCGCGCGGTCCCGGAGGGACTGGACGACGGTGTCTTGGCCCTCTGCCCGGCTCCGCGAGCGGAGGATGCGCACCACTCGCTGGAACCGCGCCACCGCGGAGCGGAGGGTGGCGGTTTCCGTCTCCAGCTCCTCATGCTGGCGTGCAAGGGCCCGGAGCTCATGCCGGGCTGCCTCCAGCGCCGTCAACGTCTCCGCCGCGTTGGCCTCCTGCAAAATTCGAGCATGTGCCCCAGAAAATCACCGGGAAGTGTATTGGGGAGTGGGGGAGGGGGAGTGGGAGGGGCGAAAGGCTGCACGCACTGTCATGAACCTGCACTGATGAGTCAACAGTGTGTACTTGCATAAGCGTCTTTAGAGGAACTAGCACGCCCTTCCTGAGTCCTCCCATTAGGCCTGGACCACTACCAATTTCCTCGCCTCCATTCTCTCTTCTCCCGCCTACCTCTGTCTCTTGCATGTCCTATCACTAATCACGACAAAGAGCGTTTGGCGCATTTCGGAGGTTTCAAATCACACCTGTCTTGCCCATAAACACGTCTGATATCCTCCAGGCGCACTCCCAAAATCTCGAGAGGAGTTTCATGATAACATCAGACTCTTTCGGGCTACCCCGGTCCCGAGAAAACTGTGTGTGTGTGTGTGTGTGTGTGTGTGTGTGTGTGTGTGTGTGTGTGTGTGTGTGTGTGTGTGTGCGTGTGTGTGTGTGTGTGTGTGTGTGTGTGTGTGTGTGTGTGTGTGTGTGTGTGTGTGTGTGTGTGTGTGTGTGTGTGTGTGTGTGTTTGGGGGGGGGGGCCGGGAGGGGATGTCGGACGCCAAATAGCACTGATCTCAGACGACCAATCCAAAACCGTCATTCAATTTGAGGCACCAGCCTCAGATTACCAAGGAGTCCAGGGTACCGGCCCGCATGAAAACGCTCCGTTCCAGATGTCGTCTCCCCTCTGAGGCACAAGCCCAAACGAAGACGCTCCCCTTGAGGTTCCCCTCCAAGGTACCCACCCAATTGAAAACCCTCCTTTCGAGGGGTCCTCTCCCCTCCAAGGTACCGGCCCACCTGAAAGTGCTCCCTTCCAGGTGCCCTTTCCCATCCACGGTACCGCCCACATGAAAACGCTCTCCTTGAGATGTTCCCCCACTTTTCAACCGCTCTTTTCCATCTTTTCAATATCATAGATTGCCCGACAGGATTCTTCTCGCACCTCTTCCCGCCGCTGCTCGAGCAGGGCCTCCAGCTGTGACTTGTACTGCTGGACAACCCGGTCTGCTGCTGTACGGTCCTCCTCATGGACTTTGCCCCGAGCCTCCAGCTCAGCACTTTGGCCTCTTGCTGCATCCTCTGCAGCTGCCAGCTTGGCAGAGAGCTGCGCCATGTCAGCATCATGTGATGCCAGCTCAGCGGCACGAGCTTCCCGCTCCGCCAGCAGATCCCCCTCAACTCGGAGAAACTGTTCTTGAACATCCTGCGAGACGCCCATCACTGTTCTTATCCCTGCTTATTGCTCAGAAGCTCGGGTGCCTAGTTTTGAATGGGATTCCAATATCTGGCCCTGTAGGTGATTCCACGGGTCTATCTGTTCAGGCCTGAGGACCCTACATGTGATTCCAATCACAGAATGATATGCCATTGCAAGCCCCGCGAACCATGAAAATATGTTTAGAAAATGTTGTTCCAAATCTGGTCCCTGCTTTCACTGGTATATCCAATGGTGCTTGAGCACCCTGAATGCGACTCTAATTCTGGTCCCGGATATGATTCCAATGGTCTATCCAACGGTGCCTGGTCTGGAATGTAAGTGCACATCTCTGTTGCCTGATTTTTAATGTGACTCCATCCTTTCTTTTTCTTGCAAGGTGGGGCTAGGCAGCTGCAGGGCGACGCGTCACCTTTCTCACAAGCATCTCAGGTCTACACCAGCACGTGCAAGCAATCACGTGGATTTCCCTACACACACACACACACACACACACACACACACACACACACACACACACACACACACACACACACACACGCACGAAAGACTCGTAGTACGGGCGTGGTCCTGCGAAACCCGAGAAGGGAGGGAAGAACCCACATGGAGGCACTGACGAGATTCCTCAAGAAGGGAGGGAAGAACCCACATGGAGGCACTGGCGAGATTCCTCAAGGCGCTCTGAGAGGTCGGAGGCAGCGGCAGCCTGGGCCTGAGCAGCGACCAGTTCAGCAGCCATCTGCGCCACTGTGGCGGAGAGCTTGTCCCGTGCCTGGCAGGCCTCCCCCAGGAGACCGTTCACGTGGTCCACGTGCCCCTGAGCCCCCTCCAGGCAGCTCTGCATCCGCCGCATCAGCTCCCGCCGATGCTGCCATGCCTGCCCCCCCCCCCCCCCAACCCACCAGCGTGTGAGCTGCCCAGGTGACCCAGTAGCTCCAGTTGCTCAGTCTTTGTCAACTTGCACTACCAGCACGGCCCTTGGGGGGGGGGGGGAGGGGGGGGTACCTCCGCACGCCAGCTGGCGAAAGCACGGCGGCTTTGCCACCTGCGCATGTGATGGGCAGCGCGGGACTCATGCCGACGCGCCTGTGCAGCTGCGCGGGTCTTATCCCACCACGTGCAGTACATGCGGTACAGCTGCTCACGGCGCATGCGGGCGAGATACAGGCCTGCGATCCTTTTGTTGTTCCGGCACCCCTTTTGGTCTCTCGCATACTTTGCCCACCTGCGCCAGTTGGCCGATTTGCTGAATCACTCTCTGGATTCATAGACAGTGCTAGCTAGCATATAGGGGTACCCGGTGCTTGCGAGGAGGTGAGAACAACCCTCCCCCCCCCCCCACTCTCCCCACTCCCAGGCGCGCGCGCGCGCGCACACACACACACACACACACACACACACACAGACACACACACACACACACACACACACACACACACACACACACACACACACACACACACACACACACACACGTGCGCGCGCGCGCACGCATACAAAGCGAGAGAATGGGGGAGCACAACCCCATAGTGATATTGTTCATATGGGTCACGTGCCATGGGACACAGAGAGGATGGAAGGAAAGAAAATGGGGCAAAGGAGGCCGAAGAACAGATGGTACTTGTCCTGAAGCAAAAGAGCACGAGTGTGGCTATAGTTTTTCTTCTGGCTACTTTTTAGAACATCTCCAGGTTACCTACTCCAGAAGGTCTTGCTGAATCGCAACTTGGTATTTTGCACTACAAGATCTTTTGGATTTACTTAAGGGAAAATTATCTGAAGGAAACGGGAAGAAGACCTGAGGAGGAGAAGAGAGAGACGGTGACTGCGGAACAACAGGAGCCGTGATGTTTCGGCGCGGCCATGTGCTCGCCACTGCGAAAAGACGCGGCGAAGGGAACGCTGGGTGGAGACCCTCACCGCCCTCCGCTGCACGGCCTGCTTGCGGCGCGCCCACT
>KV908482.1:32500-37500 GCA_002005505.1 Botryococcus braunii | reverse complement strand
CGCCAGTGCCGCGTGCACTGCCTCACCAGGCGCTGCTCTTGGCGGGATGCCATGCTGACGAGGCACTGCTGCAGCCTCCGAGTGGTGTCAGCCGCTTGACGGAAGCGGTACAGCATTCGCCGCTGAACAGCGATTGCTGCAAGCTCGGCTGCAGCTTCAGCCCTGCGGGGAGAAGCTTGTCGTTACAGAGAATCAGAAGCACCACTTCAGGTCTTCAAGTAGCGCTTGGTTTGGCCGTTTGCATCTCATAATGCCCTCTGGGCTGAACAGATTGTTCCTTTTCTCTAATCATGGCGGTCCCACGTGGGTCAAGGACCCAGAAGTTCTGGGCCAGGACACAAGTCACATCCGGCACATGTTCAGCACAGGTGCCAAATCTTCCATCTGGGGGAGATAAGACATGTCACGTGTGCACATTCCCTCCAAGAAAAGAACGTCATGACGCATACGCCGCAGTTGCCCTATGAAATGTGATAACATTTCATAGGGCAACTGCGGCGTATGTAGTGCAATTTCCACAGGATATCAATGGATGGAAGGAAGGCTTAGTAAAGATGATTAGTAAGGATTAGTAATAGGATTCAAACTCAAGTCGTATTCAGAGGACATGAGCTCAATCTTGGGCTCACATATGGCACAGAGCTCTCCTCGGGGATTCAAAACTTGAGTCACGTTGGGCATGTGCAGATCACAGAGGGTCCAAATCGAAGCCATATTGGGCACATGCTCAGCAAAGAGGATCCCAAATTCTTGTCATATCTGGCACATGCTCCTCCTGGTGATATCTGGCACATCTTTCTCCTGGTAATTTCTGGCAAATGTTCCTCCCCAAATTTCTTAATTTGGGGAGGCTATAAGCCGGGTGGACGAAGCCTCAGAGTCTCCATCCAGCCCGCGTACGGCCGCATATATATTCAAAGTACGTGCAGCGGTATCAATTCTTTCGGGGCAGTGCTCCCACGCGTCCCCCGCTATCCCTTACCCTAAGCCATCATTCCAATAACACCTTCCTCGACAGGTACCAGGCTTTAGCGCCACTGCTACTGGTGCGATACCATATACATGGTACTGGTGCGATACCATAATTATGGTGCGACACCACATATATGATGATGATGATGATGATGATGATGATGATGATGATGATGATGATGATAATGATGTAGAGAAGGTAAGCCATATGGTGTAGAGAAGGTGAGCCATAATTATGTTATAACTTTGCAGCTGTGCGGCTGCCAAAAGTACTTCTACTGGTCTCGAACACTTGAAGAAGATCCCTAGATATTTGAATAAATTTACGTTTAAATTGGGACTTAAGAGGATACTTGTCTCACCCCACTGTACGTATACAGCATTCCAGCCTAGCTTCCTGCCACGTGTACGGACCACATATACAGCATCCCTGCCACGCGTACAGACCACACATACAGCATTCTTGCCACGTGAACGGACCTTTTCTGCGAAGCTATGACTTGTTTCAGCGTAGCTTTGGAGTCCCGCAGTTCCGCTTCTAAGGCGGCTGCTTTGCGGGCTGCCTGCTCTGCGGCCTGCGCCTGCAATCCGCCAACCCTTGCGCCCATTTGAGCCCTATGAACGCCTTGTAAACGAGTGCAGCAGCAATGAATCCAGGATGCACCAGCAGTCTGCCTGTCGTTGGGAAATTATCTTTCGTAACCACACGCACACGCACACGCACACACGCGCGCGCACACACACACACACACACACACACACACACACACACACACACACACACACACGCGCGCCGCGCGCGCGCGCGCACGCACGCACGCACGCAAGCACACACACACACACAGACAGACAGAGAGGGAGAGAGAGAGAGAGAGAGAGAGAGAGAGAGAGAGAGAGAGGAGAGAGAGAGAGAGAGAGAGAGAGAGAGAGAGGGAGAGAGAGAGGGGGGGGGGAGAGAGAGAGAGAGAGAGAGAGAGGAGAGAGAGAGAGAGAGAGAGAGAGAGAGAGAGACGAGAGAGAGAGGAGAGAGAGAGAGAGAGAGAGAGAGAGAGAGAGGAGAGAGAGAGGAGAGAGAGAGAGAGAGAGAGAGAGAGAGGAGAGAGGAGGGAGGGAGGGAGGGGAGGGAGGGAGGGAGGGAGAGAGAGAGCCAGACAGACAGGGTATGTGTGTGTGTGTGTGTGTGTGTGTGTGTGTGTGTGTGTGTGTGTGTGTGTGTGTGTGTGTGTGTGTGTGTGTGCACGCGCGCGCGCGGGGTTGAAAGGCCGTGGAGGTGCGAATACAGATCAGGAGTCCCACCTGCTCCAGTAGAACAGCAGTCTTTCGGCGCTCTTCCAGAAGGGCTTCTTCCGCAGCTTCCTTGTCCCGCAGCAGGCGGCGAGCATCCAGCGTTGCACGGAAGCCCCCACCGGAGTCTTTCTCCAGCCACACAGCGTGTGGGCCCTCCTGCTCACATGCCCCAGACTCTCAGGGACCTAAAGCGACCGGTCAATTTGCTTAAGGATTTGGGGTGGACTTGTCTGAGCTTTTGAGTGACAGGGCAAGATGGCAAACAGAGGGAAGGTGGGGGAAAATTTTAAAGTAAAGTTTAAACAAAGACTTGGGGTTGGAGGTGGGCATGCGCCTCCCCCCCCTCCCCTCCCCCTCTCTCTCTCTCTCTCTCTCTCTCTCTCTCTCTCTCTCTCTCTCTCTCTCTCTCTCTCTCTCTCTCTCTCTCTCTCTCTCTCTCTCTCTCTCTCTCTCTCTCTCTCTCTCTCTCCCTCTCCCCCCCCCACACCCACTCTTTCTCACTGTGTGTGAGTGTTTATGCCTGCATGCGTGCGGGCGCGCGCCTGTGTGTGTGTGTGTGTGTGTGTGTGTGTGTGTGTGTGTGTGTGTGTGTGTGTGTGTGTGTGTGTGTGTGTGTGAGTGAGTGGGTGGGTGTGTGTGGGTTTGTGAGTGAGTAAGAGAGAAGGGGGAACAGACAAACAGAGAAAAGGGGTTGGGGGGGGGGGGGCTGCAAGTAAACTCTATAAATACTATCTCATCATTTGAAGAAAAGAAAACTACTCCAACGGTGTTGGCCATGCACGCCAATACTCAGGTGGGGTAACGGGCATGGGCTCCGCACCGGCTGGTCTGGTGCTGCAGCATGTCCTTCGCAGGGGTCACCATCTGATTGGCCACTCCAAGGACTGTCCATTGCCAAATTTGGCTGTGACGAACTCGCCTTCTGGTCTGGACTCCTGGCATTGTGAGCCTCAGGGTCTGGCTTCGGCTTGCCCCTCTCTGCCGGGCTGCTTCCATTGAAACGGGGCACCACTTCCATGTCCACTTCCAAGCCATGCGCCTGGACAGCGCTACCAAGCAAACCGCAGCATTGGTCCCCGGGTGGGGGAAAAAAAGGAACTCCACGCCCCGGGCTTGGATGTCCCCGGGATTCGAGCCTGCCACCTTCCGGGTGTCTTTGCTCTGGCAACCCCTCCCCTATGTGTTGCAGCAGAGCAGGCTCCACTGCTACCCTTCCCCCAACTGCCATCAAGTGCCTCATGACACGTGGGGGGCTCCAGTCCCCAGGGGACTCGCCATGTGTACCGCCCGCAGGTGCCTGGGCCCTCCCAAGCTGTGAAGAGAGGTGACTCTGGCTGTTGGTCTGGCCATGGTTTCCCGCCCACAGAACGGCTTCGTTGCCAATTGTAATGTGAGCGAAGCTTGTTCCTGATGTCTCGTCGTGGCTAGTCTCGGGAGGAAGTCCCCGCCAATCGCGATCGTCGGCTGTGCTGGCGTCCATGTGGGTCGCATTACAGGCCATGTGTGCCCCATGTGAGCCCATGTGGGATCCATCGGGGTCTCCAGGACGCCTCCCGAGTGTTCTCCGTGCAGGACGCCAAGGGGGGGGACCGGTGGTTTCACGGGGATCCTTTGTAACCGCGGAGGGGGGCTGCTTCGTCGGCGGTGCGGGCGGGATCCTTGAAGGGAACCCTGGAGCAGGCTGGGGACGGATGCAGTACGCATTTGGCGATGCATGTGGATCACATGCTCCCGTTAGGGACGCTCCAGCTTGCGCCGCGCTGGCCCCACCTCCGGCGCAGGCCAGAATGTCCAGGACTTCCTGCTCCCGCCGCCCGCATGCGGTACATCCGTTCAAGGTACACGTTGTACGGCAACCGTCCCGCAATCTGGGGGATCCTCGGCCGGGATCCCCTCCATCATCTTGCCAAGCGCTGCCAAAGCTCATCCTGTTTGAGCTTCTTGGCAGGGGCATAACAGCATCTGCGGGGCGGTCTCGAGGGCCAAGATGATGCGGGACTGTCCCAGAAGTACCGCGCCCGCACTCCGGGCCATCCACTGCATCTGCCACACGTCTGGGGGGGCCCCAGTGCGGATCCCTTGAAGAGCCCGCGGGGTCTCCAGGGGCCCGCGGCGGTCCCCCTGGGCAGGCATCCCATGGCGGGACCCCGCCCCGGGGTGGAGAGATCGACGCCATTAGATTCTGCCATGCCGACGGGAGGGAAAGGCCGCTTGCGTCTGCGTTCAGCACCCTGAGACTGTTAGCTCCTACCAATGGCCCATCCCCTTGAGGCCCTGCCTGATTAGGACTTGTGGCTGTTTGATCGCGTGCTCTGGTATTTATTCTCGAAGGCCGATTGGTTGCCTGTGGGCGTCCCCGGCCTTGCCGAGCCCCGGGCCGTCTGGGAGCTCCCGGGGACTGATCACATGGCTGCGGAGGGACCCTGTCACATGGATCACATGCCTGCGGCGGTACTGCTGGCAAAGCCACGTGGCTAGATAAGTGGCTATGAGCCTCGGGGGCCTCGTGGGATGGGCGGTCCCCATGTCCCGGGGATTGACTAGCATTTCTGCAGGCTGGTCCCGTGGGAGGTACCGGCGGCACCCCCATGCGCTGGCTGAGCTTGCCTGGAGAGGCCAAGGCAGATGTCCCTGGCTGCTGTCGGAGGCACGTGCGGGCAGGGGACCCCCCAAGGGATCGGGTCCCCTGGGGCGGTACCCCATGGGGGCCTGGAAGAGGTGGAAGGTGGGTGTGCATCTTG
>KV908482.1:22500-27500 GCA_002005505.1 Botryococcus braunii | reverse complement strand
AGGAGCCAGCGTTCGTAGCAACTTTTCTAGGCTATCGGCTGCCAAAACGTGTACAAAAGGGATGAAACAAGGGGGGCATAAAGACAAATTAACTCCAATTCCAGTGTTTTCAGTGCGAAAATAGTTGGAATAGGACGTACGAGCTTCGAACTTCATGAGGTCGGGGGAACCTCGGAATGAAAGAGTCCCTATCCCACACAGGTATTCCTATGCAAACACATAGGGAGTTTCAAAATAATGTATATAAGAACCCAATCTTGTGCTTTTGGTGAGCTAATGCGTTTCATCGTATCATGACGGCAACGTCAAATCGCGGTACGTAGTTCAGGAAGCACTAGATACGCTAGCCTGGGGTAACCCGCCAGTGGCGCCTTACAGTATGCATCAAGGACTCCTTTGTAAAATGTATCATGCAGTAACGGTGGCATGGGAATTGGACAGGGGATCGGGACCCTTGTGTTATTGGCGCTCAATGCAGTACGATTGAAGTACAAGGTATAGTACCGCCGCAAATAGTTGGCATTTGCCGCACTTTGTTTTCCTTGAAACCGGTAGTTAACAGTACGGTGGGCCATCATCCTCAATGATAAACACTCCAAGTTTCATAGACCGTCTCTGCAACTGAAGACTGCAGTGCGCTTTGCCGTTGCTCCGTCGTCGCCAGACCTGCGACTGTACCGTTAACTTGTCCGACGTGGGCCCGTTAATGATTGCAACGCTGGTTTCGCGATACAAACTTAAACATTTTCAGAAACAACCCCTTATCCGGGGCATTCGTAAGTTTCAAGTGGGTTTGGGAGGGTGAAACCCGTTTGCCAACTTCTGAGACGTTGGTTGTTTCCCTGTCGCGTGCAAGGTCGAAAAACGGCAGGCATACAAATGTAAAAGTGGACATAAAGATTGCAAGTATTTGTTCTATTCTACTGATTGAAGCGCCAGGTCCCTGTCTTTCAATATGTGAGACAGAACAACAATCAAGGCCACACCGTGATTTTTAGTCGTGGGTCCCCTTGTTTCCCTCTGTTGAAGGTGATTTTTAAGTGCACGTCGCAAAATAAGGCACCTGGAAATTTGTACTCGGGACGGAACTGTACAATATCGATACCCCTGATGCACTTGCGCGAACATCTCTGACGCATTTATCCCGTGTAGTCACGTATGAATAGTATCTACGTGAGGTTAAGACATGAACCCAACCAACTTGTGTGTGCATGTGTGTGTGTGTGTGTGTGTGTGTGTGTGTGTGTGTTTGTGTGTGTGTGTGTGTGTGTGTGTGTGTGTGTGTGTGTGTGTGTGTGTGTGTGTGTGTGTGTGTGATGGGGACCCCGGGGGGGGGGGGGGGTGTTGGTGTGCTAGCATTCATCCTTAACGTGTTAGATCAAGGCAGGAGCCACTAAAGCTTGAGCACAAATTTATGAGGCAAAGTTTTGCAGACGCAGCAGCTATTCATTGGGTGACTTCCCATTATATTTGGGATGCCAGTGTGTAACCTTGCGCGGTCAGACTTCCTACTGTCTGCAATTAACTACCTATGGGCCTGCTATGGGCCAGACCAATTGGCCAAGTGGTATTCATCCCTTGCTCCATCCTGGTCCCACACTACCCATCTCCTGATGGATCCCACACTACCCCTCCCTATCCATCTCCTGATGGATGTGTACCCATGCGTACCCATCTCCTGATGGATCCCACAGTACCCATCTCCTGATGGAGGTCCACATAGCGCTAGATCTCACATATGCAGCGTACCCCTGCGCTCTCCCACAAAGCTTTACCCCTGTGCCTCGATTTGAAATCGAGGCACATCATAGCATCTAATATCACCATTTCGGGCAGGCCATCCTGCATGCAAGCCACTAGCGAGGAAATTTAGACTCTGCTCGCATGTTCACAAGTGAAGCTTTTACTACAACAAAAAGCATTAGAGCTGCCTGGGAACCATCATAATGGAAACAACCGTCTCGGCCACTCAAACCGATGATGTGAAGTTGCACACTATGTTCAATAGCACCGTCACACGTGCCGGTACAGATACCTGTACATGTACTGCTAAGCTTCTTGCAAGCGCACATACATACTTCACCAACAAATTAGCTAGACCGCCTTATTGCGGCCGTAAAATTATGAGGCAAGACAAGCACGTCCCTCGAACCTTCAAAACCCATGGCGCTTCATGGCAAAGAGCTCATGAGCACGACTCTTTACTATGGGACAAGGAAGGTTTACCGTATGGTATGGTAACGGTACTGCAGTGCCCTGCTTCAATCGCCCTGGCCCTACCCTGCTTCAATCGCACAAAGTTTCGAGCATCGCACGGCCGCCCGACAAGACCTCTACGATTTGTTGTAGGTCCCCAGGGGTGTTACGAACCCTCCGGGTTGGCAGGCACAAAACAAGATGTACCATTCTTGGCGCCTTGATTTAAAACTTTCTCTACTACTATCGGCAGAATGCGGAATTCACACCCATATCTAGGTCTACCCTAAAACAGTCAAAGTAGCCAGCACGTGTGCAAATACTTTTACAATGAAGAATTCCATTTGAAGAAATATATCAATAAAATCATGCGGGTAGAACCTCCCTTTTGGTGGTGGTTGGTGACAAGAGAACAGCAACATGATCAGGAGTTCCTCGTGTGACGATCACGTCACACTAGTAATTGGTGGCGTGTGCCTCTGTGAAGCACCGTCACACTTGGTGGCGTGTGCCTCTGTGGAGCCACGTCACACTTGGTGGCATGTGCCTTATGGGCCACGTCACTGCATGGGGTGTGCCTCTGTGGAGCCACGTCACACTTGGTGGGGTGTGAGCCTCTATGCAGCCACGTCACACTTTATGGGATGTGTTTGCCTCTATGGGCCCATGTCACGCTTTTTGGCGTCACCATGGGTGGGGTCTGCCTCGATGGCACCAAACACGTCTTGTCACATGTGGCCGGTAGGCCTTATCAATCTAGACCGGTCGATTGCCCCCCCCCCCCCCAAAAAAAAAAAACTTCCCTCGCAACCCTTAGGAAACAGCAACCCATGGCCTGACGTGACACATGCCACCACCCGCTTCCCCGCACAGCAACTCATGGCCCACACCTCTATGGAGCCACGTCACATATTGATGTTACCTTCATATTTCACAAAACTTTGGTGGCATCTTTTTCCACAGTCTGCTTGGCGCTGACTGACGAGACCTGCCTGTCGCCCTCAAGTCACTGGGAACTCCCCCGATGTCGAGTCTACTTGGATTTTCAGCATGATTTTCTTCTTTTTGAGTCAGGGCCAGTCCCGATCGTGGCAGATTTCGGGCTGAGATGTGATCTCGCGGGAGTTCCCAGAGTCCCGCAAGTTCCCATAGCAATGGCGTGGCTCCTTGGTGCACCTACAAATGCGCACAGGGACCCACACAAGCACCAGCATTGGCTGGAAACAACCGATTGGCACGGGCATGCCACGGGCGTGGCCATGGGCATGCCTTAGTATTACATCATTGGCACATCGTAAGGTTAAAAAAGAACCTTGACGGAATTTGTACGTACAGTTTCCGTCAGAGTGGCAGGATGAATACATATCCTGGCAGTTTAGGTATACATTATCCCGTCCCCTTCCTTCTCCCCACCGTTCCCTCCCGGTCCTTCCCTTTGTGGGCCCCCGTTTGAACCCGCAACACAGCCCCACACCGCTAAAGGGGCGTGCATGCGCCCCCGTCCCTGTCTTCACAGTCTCAGCCTCACCGTTGTGCTTCCGCGCATCGCCTCACGGCAACCTTCTTCTCTCCTTCGTACCCAGTTCTATCTTTCATGAAACATGTGACCACGAAGAAAGAGTGCTAAGGACCTCCCCCACCCCGACCCTGCCCCATCCAATCTCATGTACATCTTAGAAAAAATAACTTTTCCTCACCCCGAACAAGAAACGGTTGCACATGGGCGTATATGTAGGATAAGTGAGGTGGACATTGAGATGCACTGCAGGTCACAATGACGGTATATATGAAACACCTTGATAAAGCTCTGGACGACCGTTTGCCAAACTCAAAGGTCGGTATATTCCTACATCGGCATGTGGTTTGCGGAGGGGCGTTTCCCAAAGCGCCACCATGGACTTTCAGTATTTGCATGATCTAGATCTGGCATCCTCGACACCCCATCATGCATATCGCTCCCCCAGATTGCTACTTCCGACGCACGACTCAACCTCCGTCATGGCCGTGACTCCAGCGAAAGCACATTTCATCCCAAAATCTGCCAGGATCCGGTCTACCATGGCTCGGAAGGGAGCTCGTTAAAATGGTGGAGGTCCCACTCATATAAGGGCTACACATAGCTATGTAGCCCTTACGATGGAGGTAGGTATCCCACGGATGCTCAGAGCCGTAATTCTCGTAGAGCTCGTTAATGTTGGTCGCCCTCATAGCTATATATCGGTAAGGGCATACGTATGCCCTTACCTCTGATGCTCATGAGCTCTGATCAGAGCCGTAAAACCACCCGGTGTCGCCTCGACAGCGTTGCCACCGACTCCTCCCCATTGGGTGGTGCAATGCTGGACATGTTGAGGCGATGCTGCACGACGTGCTGGCACAGACGGCACTGGGTGTGGGGCTCGTCAGCAAGCTGGACGAGGTGCTGGAAACCGGGGGAGTGCGTGGATCTTGGGCGGTAGTGCCAGGCCATTGCCTCCTCATACGCGGTGTCGTTGTTGGATAGCCGCACAATTTCTTCGAGCAGCGCCTCCGGAGTGCCAAAATTTCGGTAATCGAGGATTCCTTTCATGTCCGGCACGAAATTCGCGATATCCGGAGCACCGTAGTATATCGGCAGGCAGCCCGCTACGAGGCCGTCGTACACTTTCTCCGTCACATAACCCCTGGCCAGGCTGTTCTCCATGCACACACAAAACTTGTACTCCCGGAAGATGTCAAGCTTGCTCTTGTCGCGGCTGTGTCCCATGTTATTCGCGCAGGCGCCGTATGATTCCACGGGGATACTCCCGTTTCTAATCAAGCTG
>KV908482.1:5000-20000 GCA_002005505.1 Botryococcus braunii | reverse complement strand
AGAGACTGGGGTACTGTACCAGAGGGCGTCTGCGGCGATCTGGGCTGCTACCCCTTCATCTTTGTGGTACTGGCAGTGCAGCGGCCGGCCCTCGAAAGTGCAGTTGGGAACAATGCGCTCATACTCCTTCCCGAAAAAGTGTCCTGTCATGAGAACCACATGGACCGGACGGGTGGCAGTTTCCACGGGAGACTGCTGTCCCGCGGGAGCTGGAGGGGCCATCTCCCACCAAGCGGGCTTCTCCTCCGCCGGAGGTGCGCGCATGGCTGCGTAGGAAGCTCGAATCTGTTCTGCTTGCATCTGAGACACCCACAAGTTATGGGGTTGGCAACGGTTGATTTATGCAACAAATCTGCGGAGAAACGGTTATCCCTGACTAATCGATCTGATCCCCTCATTCTCATGGGGAGAACAACCCCCCTTCACCCTCCCCCACGCGTGCGCAAACACACACACACACACACACACACACACACACACACACACACACACACACACACACACACACACACACACACACACACACACACACGCACGCACTCACAGAGACCCACGTCCACCATTCTGAGAAATACGCATGCACGCGCGCGCGCCACACACACACACACACACACACACACACACACACAGAGAGAGAGAGAGAGAGAGAGAGAGAGAGAGAGAGAGAGAGAGAGAGAGAGAGAGAGAGAGAGAGAGAGAGAGAGAGAGAGAGAAGAGAGAGAGAGAGAGGCAGATACACATCAAGCAGATCCTGGTATGCAGCTGTGCTTGCTTGCACTCCCAAAAACATAGATGCCAGGACACAACATTTCAAAAGATGCACCAGTTTGGCAGCCTATTACCAACACGGGGTGGCTTTGCTGCCCGCTCCATGCCTTGAGGAAATCTTTGGCTGCTAAATGGTCTGAAAGATTCGCCCGGTCGAGCTGGCTTCCTCTGGCCAGGGCTGCAGCAAAAATATCCCCATTGCCAGCATCGCCTGTTTTGGCGCTGGCTGCGCCCGCCAACTTGCCTGTTTTGGCAACGGCAGCCGCCGCCTCCGCGGCCACCACCTGGGTGCTCTCCAGCGTACGTATGACGTCAGGATCAATCCGGTCCTCGACATTGCCTGTATAGGAAATGTGGGGCAGGCCACCCCTTTGCTGTTCTTGCTCGAGAGTCTGCACGACATCCGAGTCCTGGCGCGCTCCATGGAGGTTGCCTGCTTTGGTAATGTCCTCCTGTGCCTGGTGACTGGATCGGTTCTCGGGAGGGACCACGTCGTCCCTGACAGAGCCCGCTCCACCTATGTGGCTTGTTTTGGCAATGTCCGCATTGGCCTGGTGCCTGGCCATGTGCGTGGTCGCAAGCAAGTTGTCGAGTGCGCTCTGGGCCACGTCGGCCTTGCTTAAGTTGGCAACATCCTGATGCGGCTCCTGCCGGGCTGCAAGTGCGCCAGCGAGCAAGCTTGCGGAGTCGAACGTAACCCCCGTGCCCTCGGGGTTGCCTACAGCGCGTGCCCTGCCGAAAGTCAGCTCCTGCTCCAGTTGGAGGACCTCTTTTAGGACCTGTTCTCGTATGCGATCGGCAGGTGTGTTCCCAAGAGCACCGCCACGAGGCACCACCTGAGCACCGGGGGGACTGGCGTCATTGCCACCAGCCTCCCCCAGGGGCTCAAGGGCCAGTGGTTGGTCGTCTGTGGAAGGTGCACTGCGCGGGACCGGGGTTCCTACCCCTGCGCCGGTGGTGGCATGAGAGGCCGAAGAATAAAGCCCAGAGCTCGGAGGGACCTCCACGGACGGTTTGGCCTTGGGGATGCCTCCCTGGGAGACTGCGGCCAGGGCACTGTTCATCTGGTCGCCCCGGAGACCACCCTGTGTGGCCGATCGATCGGCGCTTTCATCGGCAGGCCTCCCTGCGGGGATGCCTGTGGGATCCTTCTGGGCTTGGGACAGCTCCGCAGGATCGCGAGGACGGTTGCGGTCGTCGATTGACACCACCACAGATGCATCCGTCCCAGGATGCTGGCGGCCTAGCTTGGGCGCAAATTCCGAGGCAGGTATTGTACTGCCGGGAGAGCGCCCTGTACTGCCAGCAGGCTTTGTCTCGGCCAAGGAGGATAGCGCCACCGAGGGAATGGTGCTGGAAGGGAGGGATGTGGAGGAGGCTTGCGGGGGTTTAGGCTGGGCATCAGTGTGGGCATCAGTTTGGGCATCAGTGTGGGCATCCTGCCTTGCGCCCGAACCCTCTTGGAGGAGCAAGGTCGGGGTCAAGCCCCCGGGGTGCTCAAGAAGCGGGTCAGTGTCAATGAGGGAAGGGTCGATTCCTGAACCGTGGAGCAGGTGAGGCACGAAGGTTTTCAGGAGCGCCGCGGAGCGGGCTGCAATGGCCTTCTCCTGCTCTTCCCTCACGTAGTCGAACTGGGGCTCCTCGTCGCCCTCCTCCCCCTGCCCCAACCCCTCCCGCCACTTTAGGGGCAACAACACACACGGATAGCATATATGTATGTGTGCTCTCGCGCGCATGCATATCACAGGCACATAACTCTCTCTCTCTCTCTCTCTCTCTCTCTCTCTCTCTCTCTCTCTCTCTCTCTCTCTCTCTCTCTCTCTCTCTCTCTTGTGTGTGTGTGTGTGTGTTTGTGTGTGTGTGTGTGTGTGTGTGAGTGTGTTTGTGTGTGCGTGTGTGTGTGTGTGTGTGTGTTGTGCGTGTGTGTGCGAGCGCGCATTTCCCCCTCCACCCCCCCCCTCTCTCTCTCTATCTACCTATCTCTCTCTCCCTCTCTCTCTTGGTTTGTGTCTGTGTACGCGTGCCTGAGAGATGCTGGTGATGCCCAGGCGTATGCGTCCTTCTCCCCCCCCCCCCTCTTCTCACCCACACAAAAGCACGCGCAGATGTTGGCCTCACTAAAAAAGACAACCACTCCTACACACATGGGCAGGGACACTCCAAAATGGGCTAAAGAACACCGAGAAATTAACTCTCACATACAGGCATCAGAGGACAGGGCTGACAGGGTGGCATCAGCAAGTGTGCGACTCACCCAGGACTCCGTCGATAGCTCTCCGTCGTCATCCCAGGCATTTTTCCAGGTGTCCTCAAACTTCTCTGCACGACATTGCAACATCCAACTTTCAGCATCCCACGGTTCAGAGTCCAGGTACGCCCAACCGTTATGTACCCACTTATCTGCGTGTTTGAACAGCACGCGCCGTCGAGTGCAGATTGCAAGTGAAGTCGTTACTAACACTCATTTCTCAAGCATGCGCTGTCGGTTCGCAAACTGCATGTGAGTTCGTCATTAACACCCATGTCTCTAGCATGCGTCGTCAAGCGCAAAATGCATGTCAACTCGTTGTCAAGACGCACGCCTCAAGCATGGGCACGACCTGGCAAACATCATCTTCTAAGGCTTTTAAGACAAGGAAGGAAGAAAGGAAGGAAGGAAGGAATCAAGCAAGCAAGGAATCAAGCAAGGAAGCAAGGAAGGAAGGAAGCAAGGAAGGAAGGATGTATTACATCCAGAACAAGCCATAAGGCTGAAGGCGGATGACAAGGTACATTTCTCCGGATGACATTGCACTGTGCACTACCCACTACATTATGCATGAATGACTGTTGTTTGTTTCCCATCATCTGGCAAATGTCAGCAGCAGCTGCGGAGATGCGCAGGCCACAAGCATATGATCGAGCCAGCCGGGATTGCCTACCAGAAATGCGTGAGTTGGCGGCAAATCTGGCACTCCCAGCAGAGCGTTTGCCATGGGCGAGTCCCCCTAGGGAGACCCGCTTGGCACGGTACAGTCTCTCGTCCTCGTCAGCAAACTCCTCCGGTGCCCAACCAATGCTGGCCGATCCCTGCCGAGAATGCTGGTCATCCGGGAGAGAGGTCTTGTGGGGACCCCGGGCCCTTGACAGGAGCGGGTCCACCCGGTCCCCCTCCGCAACTGCAAAGGATTGCAGCGGGAGTGCGCTTGCTAGGACCCATGCCTTCGACTCCGGCTCAGAGATGCCCTTCACGTACTTCATCCGCATGTGCAGTCCTGAGGAACCTCCATTGCCGTGCACGGCCTGCATCCATCCCAGGCTCTTGTTTGGGCCATTAGGTGAGCAAGCATTTGGTCAGCAGGCATTTGGTGAGCAAGCATTTGGTGAGCAAATATTTGAAAATCTTAGGGTTCCCATCCGTCAATTTGGTGAAGGGATTTAGAAATGTTTGAAGCCCCCTTTGCCCCCCGCTGTGTTTGAACCGGCAGACCTGTAAGATGCCATGTCTGTCGCATGCTGAGACATCCATGTACACCAGTCTGTTAAAGTGTATCTTCTGTTCTAGGCCAGTAACCACGAGTCTGTCCCCCATCCTATGCAGCACCCTTGTAGGACATTCTTTTGACGCTCAGTCTATTGTGCAGCCCACAACAAGGGGGGAGAGAGAGAGAGAGAGAGAGAGAGAGAGAGAGAGAGAGAGAGAGAGAGAGAGAGAGAGAGAGAGAGAGAGAGAGAGAGAGAGAGAGAGAGAGAGAGAGAGAGAGAGAGAGAGAGAGAGAGAGAGAGAGAGAGAGGAGAGAGCATACAAGAGTTAATCAGTTTCGAGCCCGCTTGCTGCGTTGTGCGCACATGCAGCAAAGCACAAGAAACTTAACAACATGAAAGCCCGTGTCACACAACAATTGTAAAGGCAGTAGTAACCTTCATCATGGAGATGCATGAAATGATGCTGGATGATTTCTGTTGGAAACAGGGTGTTCACAGTGCCTCTTGACATTGAATTTGGAACCCACATTGTTAATTGAAAGGCTTCACATTACTCCCAATGTAAAACATTGAACATGAGAAGAGGGAAATCCTATCGTAACACAGCGTCTAAAGGCACGAGCTTGGCCGGTGTTTGCAGGAGTGAATGTGTTACTTGTAACCTGGAGGACACACGTTGTGCGACAACGATCAATCTACAGCAAGAGCCGTGACGTTTGGGCATTTGCCCGTACCTCCAGAAGGTTGTTCGAGAGCCGTGTGCAAGAAGGGCAAATGGTGTCCATGCCCCCTAGCAGCACAAAGACCATAACCCCAATCCATGCAAGCAGTACCGCAAACGCCAGGTATGGTACCCATCTCCCCCTCGCCTGCACTTGCTGTTGCACCTGTGGTTGCCTGGTGCGAAGCAGGGGCACAGCCACACCCTCCTCTGCATCTGCCACAGCCCTGTGTCTGTCGCCTCGGAGGAGGGTCCGCTTACCCATCGCCAGGACCCCCACAAAGGTTCTGCACCCCAACGCCCTCGTCCTTTCAAGGACAGCGCATATGGCTGTCTGGTGGACATGGCAGTGGCAAGTAGATGAACTCACTGCCCTTCAGGATTAAGAGCAAGAAGACTCTGCTGAAGAACCCATAGGCGCGTCCAGGCATTGAGCTTGTTGCGAAAACACATCCTCAAACCTAGCCCAGAGGACTCGAGGTGGTGCCAAGACTTTGAGGGGAATTCCCTGTACACTGATTCTTAAAACCTGATCATTCAATACTGGTCTCATGAAATATGTTGCTTTCCTGCAGTTGGTCCTGACACTGTTCCAGCCTTCAGTACTGTGCGGAGCCTTTTTATCCCTCCCGAGATGAAGGAGGAAGACTCGTTGAGGCGAGAAATCGACAGCTTTGGAGGTAAGATTTTGGACAGGCCCGTGATGCGCTGCCAAACTAAAACGCGTATACTTTGGTATTGAGGAGCCCAGACACAGGGAATCCCAGTTGCCTCCCCCAGTTTGCATAAAAGTTGGAGCCTATGGAATTTTGGGAAGAGGCTCATCTGAAGGGGCCAGGATACTAGTACCTCTGCCTGAGAAAACTGCCTGTCTCCTCCAATAGGCCAATAGTGCTGTATGTGTTTGCAATATGAAGGCGATATTAAGAACTTCGCTTTTTTTACCACGACATTCGGTTGGACGTTACAGAGCACTTGAAACTGTCTTTAAGATACATACCAGTTAAGGGTTGTATTATATGTCCGTAGATCCGTGCAATGACCGCCTCGACATCTCCGAGGCGGATCTGCCGCCAACTTGCTCCGCAATCCAAGGGGAACAGACTAGATAGCCTTTCCAAACCCAATATTCAATAGAAGGGCATATTTGGGATTTTGTGACAGAGGAACAGGATCCTTTCAGATCTCAGAACATTCTAAGTCTTTAGGTACACCAGAGAAAATCGGCAAACAAAAAAAAAATTCAAGAGATATTACATTATATCAGGACGACAGCATACCAAATAAATTGTGAAGCTTTCATGGGTCAATCTTAACAGGACACTGATGCTCAATAAAGCACGGAGGGCGGGAAGCTGCGGCAGGTGGATTTCAAAAGAGCTCGCAGTACGGACAAGATCGATTTTGGGGAGAGACGGTAGTACCGTCACAGTACGGTCTCGACTGTCGTACGAAAATCCCTCTTGTCAGCCAACCACTTTGCAAGTGATTCACTTCTTCCTAAGGCCAGTCTTTACCAGTGCGACTCATTAGCGCATAGTGGACGGCGCATCAAATGACGGTGATGCATCTACCTAATCAAGGTCATAATGCATTGGGAGGGTTGACTACCTGTACAACCGTCAACGGTATCGATTTCCTCTTCTATCTTTCTTCCTGTAAACATTCCAGCAAAGCAGTTTGGATCTTGCTTCGCATTTCATTTCTTTCAGTCGGCTCCGACGGTCTAAGACTTTCTGGATAATCTTACCTATTCTCATCCTGGCCTCCTGTGGTTTCCTTTCTGGAATTCATGCATGTACATCCCACAGGTGTGATGTTTTTTTAATCTTAAGAGTCCCTGAGGAGCCCCTCGCCTTTGTGGTGTCGATACAGTGGATTAGTATGCACACAAACAAAATCTTACATGCGCATGCGCACAAGTTGGCCTGTGCTCAAACAAGTGTTTGACAAACTTAGAACCAGACCAATTCACAGTCAATGCGTCAATTTGGTGTAGTGGGACATGGCATGCCACTACTGCGCAGTAGGGCCCTGAGGCCAGAGGGCCCTGTGCAAAGGGGACCTTGACTCACAAGCGGCAGGGCTGCTCCTTCCATGTAAATAGTACCAAGGCTGTGGCCATGCGGCATGGGCATTGCGCACTATGAGTGGCATGCAGGGTGCTTGCAGGTGGGGCACCTGTTTTCCTGTCTTGTTTGTGTGCAATTAGACCTGTTTTCCTGTCTTTTTTGTGTGCAAATAAAGACTTTCCCGAGAGTACGGCGCTTGCACACGTGGCCATCAGCTTTACCCGGTGACGTTGGGTGCTGTACAGGTGACTATTCTATTTTGTG
This sequence comes from Botryococcus braunii, assembly GCA_002005505.1. Classification (NCBI taxonomy): domain Eukaryota; kingdom Viridiplantae; phylum Chlorophyta; class Trebouxiophyceae; genus Botryococcus; species Botryococcus braunii. The sequence goes on along the minus strand of KV908482.1, from coordinate 12,710 downwards.
CAGTTGCCCGGGGGTTTGTCGAATCCCGGGGATGACCAGATGGGAAAATGAGCATTTACATCCTGAAATAATTTGAAGAAGGATCTTTGACGAAGGAGCTCTAAGACGACTTGAAGCATCCAAAGAGACTCTTAACGTGATTTTGACTGGGTAGGTGCCTAGTCCGACGACGTGTTCTGGTTAAGGTGCAAACTGCATGTTCGATATCAGGCTGTTGGCTGTTTAATAGCCAAAAATATGATCTTACCTGAAATTTCGTGCAGTTATCCTTGGTGTGAGTGCCTCCAACGGGGTGCAGGTGGCAGTCAAATTCCTGTGGAGACCGGTGCCCTCCTGCGTAGTCATGCAGACTGTGGGAAACGCTATTTCATCGGTAGCTGAAAAATTTGAAACAGGTTTGAAAGACCTTTATACCGCCTTCGCGTGGGATAAGCGGATTATTCGCGACCTAAGTGGGTGGACCATCGTCGTGATCGGTGGTACTGATGGAGTTGGATATGAAGCCGCCAAAGCTTTTGTGGAGCATGACGCACATGTTGTGCTTGTTGGAAGAAATAAGGATAAGCTAGACGGGTATGCCCTATCATTTACTAAGACATCATTATAAACTAGAGACATGGCTCTGGAATTGTTCATGTCGTATATAATGATATATCTTTGTTGGTGCGCCAAACGTCATAGAGGAGTTCACACATGAAATACCTGATATCATGACACTGCGTACGAAGGTTCTCTGAAAACTTCGGCGTTGCTGTGGCAAATTCCTGGAGATCTCCCCCCACGCCCCTTCCATGAGCAATTCATAAGTATGGTTTTATGTTCTTGTAGGCATGGAGAAGACCTATGGAAGCTACCTACGTTTATCTCGACACATTCAGGATCCTTACCGCACAATGATTAGCGTGGCATATCTATTGTCTACGTGTAGCATTAACTGAGCGGAAGAGGTTTTTATAAACCTCTGTCTCACTGTCTCACTGTCACTGTCATAATTATGAGACAGTGAGACAGTTCGTGGTGTGCACGGAAAGAGTGTTACATGATTGATTCGCAAGCCTACTCTTAAACCCAGGGTGGGTTGAATTATAGTGTACTGCCTCAGACGCGTAGTCGGGCAACCGAGCGAACTACCTGAGCGAGGTTGTACTGCGAACCCAGATCACATGGCAAGTCAAAGAGCAATGCCAAGGAACATACTAGAGCATTATACCCTAGGAAATGCTACACTACGCATGTGCATGCATTCTTTACCCTCCAAGGGTCTCGAACCTTGAGACTCCAAGACTAAGCTTAGGCCTAATATTGAACTGAAACATGATGAAAAGTATACTATATATATTGCACCCGCAACATGATGAAAAGTATACTATATATATTGCACCCGCAACGTTTTAATCATAAGGCCTAAAAGCTCTAGTCAGCGCATTGGAGCCACGGACAAGCTTGTTAAGTAGATGTGTTATACGCTTGTTCGTGGCCTCTGCACACGCTGAACTGGGTAGCTGTTGTGCCTCCACAATAATTTGCTGCAATGCTCATGTAAAGAGTTATTGCTCTCTCAAATACGCAGGAGCTGACACTGTCCTCATGATCATACATCTGAAATGTAGTCCGACGTGGCTGACTGAATAAGTGGGCGTCAGCCTTGTTACAGTACCTTACTGAAATGAATATGGTAGCATTAATGGGGATGGTGTGCATGCAACGCACGTCCATTAATGATATTGCAGAAATCGGCTTACCGACTAAGTGGAGTGACAACAGTAGGCTAGTGAAACGAATGGGGATGCATCCCCATATGGTGTGCGTGCAACACAGGTCCATATGGTCCAATGGTCAGGTCCAATGCATTGCAGAAATCAACAAAAGCAAAGGCTCGAAAGCAAATGTGGAAGGCATGCTGTGCGACCTCTCCTCTTTCAAGTAAGACTCCTTCCAGTGGTGACACCAGCTGGAAGGAGTCAGGAGGTGACACCACTGCAGTCTCTGCTTTATTTTAGGCCATGTGCACCCGATATCAATGGCACCTGCACATGGTATATGTGGATCTTGCCTGTGCATATGTGTCTCGGGATTGGGCCAGGGATGTTCCCGTACTTTCCAACTGAAAGTTGGGAACTTCCCTTTCCGAATCCCGAGACACATTGCTAGATGTAACCTAGTTTGGTCATGATCATGACATTACAGTAGATCGGTGTTGTGCAAACCCTTTGGCTTCCAAAACCGTATGATGTTTGTCCTTTCACGAGGCTTATGCTGAGAGCGGATTCATGAATCCATCCGGACTGAACCAATTCGAATTCGAATGGGTGACCGAGTTACATTAGGTCTGTTTGAGAATCTTCTCTTCCATGAAACTCACTATCCCCTAAGTATGTCTGAGTTACGTCCATAAGCGCATGCGCGTGTACATGTGCATGTGCGCACAGTAATCAGCTTTTGTTGACACCGCAAGTCTTGACGTCGACGTGTCCACAGCCGATCAGCAACGATGATGCTTTCCTTATGACATGGGATACAAATGACGGTGAGCTGGAAGTTGACAGACTGCAATGTGCCTTGAACAGGTCCATACGACAGTTTGCCAAAGAGTACCAAGGCAAAAGGATATCCCATTCACGTGCTGCTTAATAACGCGGGAATTCAAGCCCCAACTGGCCAGGCGGAGCAAAAACTGAAGAGGGCTTTGAGGTAATGTCCAATGGGTGCGCTTGCAAGATCCTACTAGCGTGCAGTGTGTGTTCGTACTTACGCGCATGCGGTGTGTTTTGGGGGGCTGCTAGTGAATGTGGGTGAGTATTGTGTATGGTTGTCCCTCCCTCCACCCCTCCCGTCTTTACCTCTCACTCTGACCCTTCGCCCTCTCCTCCTCCTTCTGTCTTTCTTTCTTTCCTTCCCACTTCTTCTTGCAAACAATAGTTTAATAGCTTCTTCACTTCCCTTCCCCTCTTCTCCCTCACTTTATATCTCTCTCAACCTCCCCCCCCCCCCATCATGAGGCTGATACAGTGATCACTGTATCAGCCTCTCGATGAAAATTGAGAGCTCTCTATTTCCCTCCGCCCCATCCCCCCCTTCCCCAACATTCCAGGATCCCGGTTTCCCTTCTACCTATCTCTCCTGGCCACCTGGTCTCCTCTCTCCGGATCCCCCTCCCCATTCCATCCTAGCCCCCTTCCCCCCTCTTTCAGGTGTACACACACACACACACACACACACACACACACACACACACACACACACACACACACACACACACACACACACACACACACACACACACACACACACACACACACACGCACGCACGCACGCACGCACTGTGTGTGTGTGTGTGTGTGTGTGTGTGTGTGTGTGTGTGTGTGTGTGTGTGTGTGTGTGTGTGTGTGTGTGTGTGTGTGTGTGTGTGTGTGTGTGTGTGTGTGTGTCTGTGTGTGATTATGCAAGTCTTTCAGTTCATAAGGGGCCATGTATTGTCATGACAGCCTCGATTAAGCAAAAGTTCGTACATTCACTAATCTATGTTACGAAGCCATATCTGGTAGCATCCTGGAGGCAGATAGAATCTTTGTTAAAAGTTGTAGAGTTTTCGCAAGATATGTAGACTCCGGAGGATTTGTAGCCAAAATTTGTTGACATAGACCTAGCCGGTTAGCATTTTCGGGTGATTCCAGATCCAGGCATGCTATGCAATTACTCCTATGCAACTAGTCCGTATAATCTAACTCCTACGTAGGTAAAGCCAGGCGTAGTCATTGGGGTGATATATCGTATCTGCCAGCTTTGGGGTTGTGTACAGTGTCTAGCTAGTTGTGTACACACCTCAAAACCAGAATTAGTTCAAAAATTATATCATATCCACGTAGCTGCATAGTGTGTACAATCTTACAGAATATCTTTTAAAGGTAGTTGGGGAGATGCGTATGTGACTTCTCACAACAGCTCTTTACTTGTTGACAAGTACTGGGCCCGTTTAACGAACCATTGTGGCCTTCCATGTATATGCGCTTATAATCATACAATTTCAGCTGGGCTTTGGCAACCTCCATAACGATTGTAGTGTCAACACTACGTTTAGTGAACGTTCTTGAACATATCGCAGTGGAGTTTAAGCGTTATGTTGCAGCATGTGATGGGTGTTTGGCAGTAAGCTGTGCTTGCTGGTCCTTGGATGCAATGTCTTCTCCGAAGGGTCCTTGGATGCACCTGTCTTCTCTACAGGGGTCCAATAGATTGCTCCAAGCTGGCAACATGAGATTGAATATATCTGAGCTCCAGGCCAATGACACAAACATACATATATGCAGAGGCACATGGGCACATAGGGACATAGGGAGGTGGAATGCTCATATCCGGCTATCCATGGACATGGTTGACAACGTGTGAGGCAAGCCGCCGACAACGCAATTCTTCAGGTGGCTTGCTCCCGTGACTTTCACGGGACACAGCAAGCGATTTCTACTCGGATCAACCAAGAACCTTGGAGTCCAGGACGTGGGCCACATGTTCGTGACATACCAAGAGAAACTCTTACAGATATCACTCATATATATATGGATTCCGGCAGAAATATCCCCATAACAGCAGAACCCTATGCCTTGCCTGTCTGCAGATGTTTGTCCTGGCCTCCAGCAAAGCCTGTGTCCTCCCTCTCTGCCCCTTGCCCCCCACAAACCACTGTGCGGGAAGAAATGGCATGCCATTTCGCTCTGGTTCTTAGAAAAGATGTAAGCGTGTGCATCCGCATTCGGGTGTGCATTCTTGATGAACCCTGCTTTGTCTAATGAAAACTTGAAAGCGTGTTGAGCGAGATCAATGAACGTCCCAGGGCTCGCCCTTTTGCTGACACACACTTGGCCTTGTTCTTCTTCTTGGCTCTTGGGCCAAGAGTCTTGGCCCTTTGAATGGCAGGAGGCCGGCCTACAGAAAATTGGAAAGAAGAAGTAAGTGGAGTAGGTCATGATGTTAAGTTGGATCGGGTCTTTATTGGACTGTTAGTCCTGCAGTCTGTGACCGTACAATTCTATTATGCCGTTGGAGCTATCGCAAATCAGCGCGTCATCATCATCATCATCATCGTCATCGTCATCGTCATCATCATCATCATCATCATCATCATCATCATCATCATCATCATCATCTACCAATGCTTTGGGACGGAAATTCAGTTGATACAATTGTAGTCGTTGAGAATTTCATGTCACGACGAAGGCGCACGGTGCTTCCAATAGTACAATTTTCGAATCCCCTCTGGTCGCCTGTGACGAGCAGCATCACCCCATATCCCAATCGTATATCCTTTGCCATTCTTTTCACTAGTTCTACGGGTGTAGGTCCTAGGTGGCAGCGCTGACTTCTGTTGAATCGCTTGTCGATCTGGGGCAACCGTAACGCATGAATCCCACTTATGAGAGAAGAAGGGATGCAGTTGGTGTGGCTGAATTGACTCAAATTTGATATTAAAAGATGGGCGATTGCAAGCTACTCGAAGGTCCTGCAGCTGCTTCCGCACAACTGCTGCTGGCCTTGGCAGCGGTTGCAGCACTACTTATCAAACGGTGCGTAGGCCTCGTCGCGGTGTGACGGCATACCCTGACTTAAGGTGTTTGACCGTTCTGTCCTATTGCTCTAGGCAGAAAGAGAAACCGCAGAGACCAATGCGAGTCTGGGGCTTCGACGTCACAAAGCAGATTGTATCCAGTGGAGCTGCTCATATATGTGGTATGTTGCATGTGATCCTGGGTCTGTTGTTAAAGAGTTTAGATAAGGGGTTGAGATACTGGTCATATTTTGTTTTAACGCAACCACAGTATGGAAATGTACCTTCTGATTTAGCTATTTCTAAGCACCGCTGTTGTCTGGATCCAGGTATTATAATTGCAATAATTGTAGCTAAGGAAGAAAAGAGCAATGTTGTCTCCCAGTGCGCATGGTAAAGGCCCCCCCTTTAACATCCCACACCGGCACTCATCTATCGTTTAAATTCATAATAAATGTATGTCCCTTCAGAGCGCCAAGAAGCTCAGCGACGAATTTCAAACTAGTTTGGGTTCATGTGTTTCTACGGTTCTCCCCCCCCCTCTCTCTCTCTTTCTCTGTGTGTGTGTGTGTGTGTGTGTGTGTGTGTGTGTGTGTGTGTGTGTGTGTGTGTGTGTGTGTGTGTGTGTGTGTGTGTCTGTCTCCTCCCTCCCTCCTCCCTCTCCCTCTCCCTCCCTCTCTCTCTCTCTCTCTCTCTCTCTCTCTCTCTCTCTCTCTCTCTCTCTCTCTCTCTCTGTGTGTGTGTGTGTGTGTGTGTGTGTGTGTGTGTGTGTGTGTGTGTGTGTGTCCCTCTCCCCTCCCTCTCTTCCTCTCCCTTCCCCCTTCTCTCTCTCTCTCTCTCTCTCTCTCTCTCTCTCTCTCTCTCTCTCTCTCTCTCTCTCTCTCTCTCTCTCTCTCCCCCTGTCTCTCTCTCTCTCTCTCTCTCTCTCTCTCTCTCTCTCTCTCTCTCTCTCTCTCTCTCTCTCTCTCTCGCCGCTCGCTCGGTGTAAGCTGTTGTGCGCCCCTGTAAGTGTGGATGCGTGCATACGCACACGCGCGCGTGTGTGTGTGTGTGTGTGTGTGTGTGTGTGTGTGTGTGTGTGTGTGTGTGTGTGTGTGTGTGTGTGTGTGTGTGTGTGTGTGTGTGTATGCGAATGTGTGTGTGTGTGTGGAGTGAAATCCAGGAATATGTGTTGCCCTACTTGCCCCACTTGAATATTCTTTCAATTTGCCACGTGTCAGGGTTTCCTTTCATGCGTCTGGGGTGGCCAGGTACTTTGTGGCCTACTGCTTCGACACGACCATAGGAGTGGCTACGGCCATAGCCCTGCACTGGACCGTTGTGACGGCCTGCAGGCGCAAGAAGCAGATGGGAGCGCCCAGCAACATCTACAGTGTCTTAGCCGACTGCGGTAACTATGGTGAGGAGGACTCACCTGCGTCAAACCCGCCCGAATACGTATGAAGTGGTTCTTGCACGTGTTGGCAAAACAGGGTTCGTGGGGCTCGAAGTCACATGGCTCCGGGCCCTCCGCACGCTCACATGGCTGGGGGGCCTCCGCATGTTCACATGGCCCATGGGGCTCCACATGCTCACAGGGCACAGGGGGCTCCACATGCTGACATGGCTGCGGGGGCCCCACATGTTCACATGGCCCATGGGGCTCCACATGCTCACAGGGCACATGGGGCTCCACATGCTGACATGGCTGCGGGGGCCCCACATGTTCACATGGCCCATGGGGCTCCACATGCTCACAGGGCACAGGGGGCTCCACATGCTGACATGGCTGCGGGGGCCCCACATGTTCACATGCCTACGCATGCTCTCACATGGCTTGGGGGCTTGCCAAGCCTTCTTACATCTCGATTGTGGGAAAGGAGCATGGGGCATCTAGATTGGAGCATGTATTAGTAGGCACTGGTGGAAGGGTACTACCGGGTCCTGGTAGGCACTGGTGGCAGGGTACCCTCGGGGCCGATTCCAGCACGAATCAAAACTCGAAGGAACTCGAGTCCTGCACATCTCGAGCTTTGGAATCGTTCAACGATTTCCATCGGAGCCTGAGGTCGGTGGGGGATCGCTCTTGCCGCATGTATGGGGACAATTGGACGGGGCATTTGCACGCGTGTACCGTCATGGGCACCTTGAACCATGTACCGGCCTGGCCACATTGACACATGTACCGCCAT
>KV908481.1:341238-378718 GCA_002005505.1 Botryococcus braunii | reverse complement strand
CAAGCCAAGTCAGTTTGGGTCATGCTTGCTCGAGGCAGGAGTGTGCTTTGCTGAATGGACATTTGTGCCTCCCTTGTTGGCTGCTCGAAAAGGCCGCGCTTGTATTTGTTCGTGCGATGGGTTTTTCGGATCATAACAGTTATTTAGGAGCTGTCAGAGCACTTAATTTCAGGAGAGGAGCATGAGCCAATCTAACAGAAGATGCACTTGGTGGAAGGGTGCGCAGGGCCGACCCCGGGGTCCACCTGTAGAGGATCTGCCCCCGGATGCTGCCCCCACAATTTATGTGGATGGTTTGCCAATGGATGTAAATAAGCGCGAGTTAGCTCACATATTCAGGCCATTCCAGGGATACCTGGTAAGCATCATTGCAAGTGGCGCATTGACCCTTCACTAAAGGCTGGAATAGCTGCCACATTAAGTCGCTGGTGCCTGTGTCCGTAGACTACCCCAGCCTTGCAGTTCGAACAACCCTTACTGCCCAATTGCTATTTTGCACGGTGCTGTTGCGGGAAGGGTGCCAACGGAGATTGCACAATCTGTTCCGGTCAGTTGTCAATCTGTGTCGGCTACAATTTCTTTCGAGTCAGCTGTTCCTGTGACGAAGTATTGCTTGTTGCCTGTGACAAAGTAGACTATCTGGGGAGTAGGTATGGGTTGTGTCTCTTGTACCACATTTTATTTCAGGATGTGTTGCTGTCACCATTGCAATGTTTCAAAGACTGTCTGACTTGCAGGTGGTATTAAGATTGGTGTTCTTGTTGCCCCGCAGGACCTGCGCGTCATACATAAGAGGGATAAGAATGACAGGGAGATTGTTATTGCTTTTGCGGAGTTCAATGATGTCTTTGCTTCGACAGCCTGCATGCGTCTCCTCCAGGTGTGGGATTGCTTACAACAATGTTGCGTTTGCATTTTCATGTGTCGTTTTAATCCCAACTGAGCCACTTCACCCAGCACAATTGCTCGGGAAGTTCCGGGTTTCAAACCACTACTTTGCTGGAGGCTGGTATGTGGACAGATATGCGCGTTTGAAGCTACGTGGTGTCCGGACACATGCAGAAACGTCCGGACACGTGCGGGGGGGGTGTGTGTGTGTGTGTGTGTGTGTGTGGGGGGGGGGGGGGGCGGCGATGTGGACCTGCTATTGCAAGAGACACATTTTATTTGTCAATATTGGCAACTCCAGAAAATTGAATGAATTTGGTGGTTCTGGGGGCAGAACTATCCTTGGGACTTAGATGCGGAAAATTCTCCCGTTCTCAGACTCTCTTATGCTCGGCCTCCAAAAGCAGTCCAGGAGCGGTCTCGAGGCGGTGCTCAGGATGGCCGCACGTCGTCGCGTGGCGGCGCGTACAATGACAATTACTCATCTGGAGGTATGTAAACGCCGGGGATGGCAATTTTTGGTTATGTCCTGACTTTGCGGTGAACACAAATTTATATTGCTCTTGACTCAGTTGCATATGGGCCCATGGAGTTGTGGGTTGATTTCCCATCTCTTCAAGCTTAGGTTAGCCCTGATAGTTTCCGAGGTCATCGGTTGCAGAGTGTGTAACTTAGCAGCAACTATGATAAATACTTTACGGCGTGACGTTTTTTGTTGGAATAAACTTGCGTTTGATTACCGCCCCTTTCTTTGTCTGAAGATGCAGGAATTTCTCGGTTGGAAGGGCGGGATTGTACTTTGATTTCCACATACCCATTCCAAGTCGAGGATGCAGACGATGGTTTGCACCGTGTGTTGACGCTCGCCTACGCGCGCGCGCGCACTCACACAGACACACACAGACAGACACACACACACACACACACACACACACACACACACACACACACACACACACACACACACACACACAGACACACACACACACACACACATACACACAGACAGAGACCCCCCCCCCCCAACATACACACGCAGAGAGAGAGAGAGAGAGAGAGAGAGAGGGGGGGGGGAGGGAGGGAGGGGAGGGACAGAGGGAGGGGGGGTAGGGTGAGTGTGCATGCACGAGGGTTGGAGAGGGGGAGAGAGGGGGAGGTGGGGGGGAGAGAGCCCCCCCCCCCCCGGGGGGGTGTGGGAGAGGGGGAAGGAGGGGGAGGAGAATGTTCGCTTCTGCTTGAGCGGGGTTTGTCTGGGGTTTGTGGGTCAAGTGTTGAGCTTTGTCATGTGCAGGTGGGCGTCGCCCAAGCTACAGGGATGATGACCGGGACCGGCGGCATACTGGATTTTCTGACTCAGGATCTGGACGCGGGGGATCAAACCAGTCCCGTGGTCCGCCTTCGCGCTCAACTGGGTCTGATCGGGGCCCATCTCGTCCTAACGGTCGGGGCCGGCCATAACTACAAATGGCACTTGATCTCCAAATGATTGGCTCCATGGGGTTATCAACGGGCAGAAGCAGAGTCCAGTGTGAGTTTCTGCCTGGTCAATCTAAAAATGCCGGATAGGGAACAAGGGTAGAAACCATGAACTGAGCACTGCTGGTTCAGTTGCTTTCGTTGTCATATCCGTGATCAAAAGTTGCGGTCCTGTTTGTCCATTTGGGGTTTTACCACATGGAATGATGGAGTTGGTCAGATTCCTTTATGAATGGGCCTTTGTGGTCCTAGACTGTAAGCTGCGTAGTTGTGAATGCTTATACGTCTGTGTGCTGTGCGACAAATGGTGCTTATTCAGTGTTGGCGCAGCTGTGGTCATTGGATTCTAGTGGTCTACCTTTAAGGGTGTTTTGGTGCATATCCTGGGCTTGCCCGCTGGATGTGGAATCCATTTTTACCTCTCTTGTACAGTCATAATTGTAGGTTTGGCTCATGGGGCAGAAGCACTGGGGTTGTGCAAGTTCCATAAATTTAAGTGTGTCAGGTCGCAACCTGGCACATCTTCGACCTTTGCTTACTAGCAATCCTTCTGCTCTTTTCCATGTGCCGGGCCCTTTTGTTCAAGTGTGACAGGTTTTACGCTTAGCTGGTTTGTTTTTCAAACCTACATGCATGGGGGGGGGGGGGTTGTTTCCACCCACCCACCCACCCACCTTTTTATATAGAAGTGTCTGTGTGACACAGAAAACACCCCATTCCTTTCTTTTGGGGGGGTTTTTGGGCTTTTTTTTTTTGGGGGGGGGGGGGGGGGAGCTTCTTGGTATGCTCATGGGTGAAGATGGGTTGCAGAGTTTGGGAAGGACACTTAGGGGGAAGGGGGTCTTAGCTTCCACCTGACATAATCTGCGACGTCCTGTGGCGTGCATTACTGTCAACCTACATGCGTGAGGGAGGTCGTGGTACTCCAGTGAGGAAAGCTTGACTATCTGACCTCGTGCTGGACAGAAAGGTTTGAAGGTAGATGGGGATGATTTAGTTGCCCATATGGGCAACTAAATGCATGATGTCAACAATGGCGCCAAAGCTACATAGCTTATATACCCTGAAAACCTATGTATACCTTGTATACCTTGAAAACCTCGGGTCAACTCAAATGCATGAGAATTCGGTTGCGCATCGACGGTTTCTTGTAAGCTCCAGGTTTTGGTTTGTGGTGGAGTAGAGAGCCAGGCACAAATGGGGCCATCCCTGGATGGGATTTGTGATTCGGATTTTGGACTGTTTGTGCTCTAAAAGCAAATCCCTGTCGGATAACATGGCAGGAAAAGTTTTAGCTGGCCATGTAGAGTGTGCAAGGACAGGGGAATACATATCGTCGTAACGCTGAGCTGTGAGCTGTACATGTAGGCTGATCCACAAAATGTGTAGGTTTCCATCGTTGCACATACTTCTTGTGATCGAGAACTGGTAAAATACACTTAGCTTTTGGAGCGGTCTATCTGCGGTCATCTTAACTTGTTGGTCTCGGTCCTGCAACCTGATCGCGACCGGCATTGCATTGCTGTGGCCAAAAGCCTAATTCATGAATCTACACTGTTCCATTGGATGTCGAAGAAAAGACCGGCAAGCCCTCCCCGCAAGGGAGCGGCGGGGTGTGTCTGACATACTAGATACAAGGGTAATCTGAGGTGGACTCAGATGGAGGCTTGTGTATCGTCACCTTTGTCCCACCGGCGTCCCTCGTGTCCCGCCCTGAAACAAGAACGTTCAAGGCCCACGGAGGCACCAGCAAGCTGCTGTGGACTGCCCTGCGGGAGGCGCGACTGGAACCGCGTTGCGGCTGCCGGGGTAAAAGCAGCGTAACAAGAAACCTTCAAGGGTGGACCTGGGCGTGTGCCACCCTGAGCACTCTGAGGAAATTAAACAGTTTGTGTGCGTGTGCATTGTTGGGCAAGTTTGGCTAGGAAGCGGGTAATTCCAGTGCGACTACTGATGGCAGGGCCATGTAGGTTAGTTATTTTACATTTAGAGTTTTAATAAAGAAGAAAAAGGATGTTCCTTCTTAAGGTTAAAGGGAGGATCTTGAGATAGCATTTGTGGGGGGGGGGGGGGGGTGTTGGGGGGGGGGAGAGTTTCCCAAAGAAATAAACATGGAAAGTTCCAAGGATAGAATGCACCGGCTACAGCATGTCCATGGCCTGCAGGACGATATGGCCCCCAGGTAGCAGGGGGTTGTCAGGAAAATCACATTGGTAGAGGTGCATGCATTGCAGACAATGCAATGTCCATGACCTGCCCTATCTGCTGACCTTTAAAAGCTCTCCACTTTCGCACGGCATGGCCTTTCACACTCTGCCAGTACTGGATTTTTACTTGAATTGTCAGGCTGTTGAAGCAAAATGTCACTTGAGCGTAAACAAAAATGAGAACAAGGGCAGTCCATGGAATTGTTCCCTTATTTTGAGTTGCTGACTCGGGCATAATCGATACGCTTCTTTTTGTTCAGACGGTCACGGAGATGAACAGGCATCTTTATGATTGAATGTACATTTTTCAATGAAATAAGAAAAGTGTGAAGGCTCATGGCCCTTCTAAGATTTACATTAAGACGACCGGGCTGCTCAAGGCTCTGTGATCCATGTATTACTAACACATAATATTAGGGAGGGCGGCATAATAATACTAACAGAAAGGGCGTCATTCAGCAATGAGGTCGCCAAAACATTGCCAAGCCATTCGCGAGGCGGACCTGCCTTTTATCATCGTCCAATCACGGTTTTGATATCGATGGGTGTGGCAAGGAGGCTATCGTCTGATGTCTTTCAAAGATGTGGTTTTTTCAAGATGAAGTTGCTTCAGGATATCTTCATAGGACTGATGTTACTCTCTAATCCAGTTCGCAGCATCCCTCATTTTGTGCAGTCGAATGCCGGTGTGGACCTCCGGCAACATGGTTGATTGGAGGAATGGGGGAAGGCGCAAAGGGAGGGGGGGGGGGTGGGGATGCGAAATTTGGTGGTAGTCCTGGCACATGAGGGCGTGGCAAACAAGAATGCGGGTCATCTGGGGAATATGATTGCTCTTGCTAACGTGTGAAAATTCATCTGTATGAAATGTTGATGACAGCAACCATTCCGTCGACACACATATGCACATGTGTCAGTTCATGTAGCTGAGGACCTTGCCATGTAATGAGAACTTGACGCACGATGTCATTTGTTGACAGCAACAATCCCCCCCCCCCCCCACACACACACACACACCCACCCAACCACCCTCAAACCCACACACCCAACCACATGTGTACACCCCCTACCCCACCCCCACCCACCCACACACAGCACGCCCGCACGCACGCACGCACATCCCAAATTGGACGGTCCAGATTGCGAGAGATCTGCGCGCCTCAGCTCGCCTGTTCGGCACGCCATGCTAATAAAATTGTCATGAATTTTGACGCTGGCCGTAAAGAATGCATGGGCACGGTTCGCAAACTTCGAACTGTACCCATTCCCAAGGACATGCGTCAAAACCCAAGAACCTGGCGTGTCGACCAGGAGAGCCATCATTGCTTTTGAATATGAGGAGGGATATTTTGTCACGGGTCAGTTTCATAATTGCGGCCCCTGTGGGTCGCCAGCTGGCTGCTCGCCGGGTGTGACTTACAGCTTGAAAGCTTGGGTTCAGGTCGTTGAACGTTGGGCATATCTATTTATCCCACTCGTGTAAAAAGAAGATGAAGGTCCTCCAATCCATTGTCACGGCTGGTGGAGTGATTTTGCCCTTTGCAGCAAACTCTGGCTGGTTTGCCTATAGCCAAAGGGGGGCTGGGGCCGGGATCACTAAGGCCACTTCGCAGAAAGAATACCCTTCTGCCCTGTACCTATCTTGCTTCCGTCACACAGACAGCTCCCCTTCAGGACCGTCTTCTTGGTGCATTCACTGCCCCACCTGTCCCTGCTGCCGTAGCTGCTATGGCTGACTGTTGCGTTCTTGTCCCAGATTTCGATGTAGCGCTCTTTGAAAATCCGGAATTTGTCCGCGGCTAAATGCAAGCCCGCCCTGTCCAAGCCCTTGAATTAGCGCGCATGTGCATGCAGGGAAGCGACCGGGCTGTGCTCCAATCTCTCACAGCGCCGGACTGGTTGCTGGCTCTCCCAGTTCCGCATTTGCACTCATTCCGCTGCCGCCTACAGTACCAACTCTTGATCCCCATCTTCCAGCACGGACCCCAATACCCACTGTTGCTTGAAGGAGCTCCTGGAGTTGGATGTCTGGGGCGATCATGCTGTTCAATGCCCCTCAGGGGAGCCGGGGGGGGGGGGGGTGTGATAATTGTCGGCCGGCATTACTCCATTTGTAACGGCCTCGACGCTGTCCTTACCTCTGCTCGTTAGCCATTCATACGTGAACCAGCCTTTCCCACCCATGTTCCTGGCCAGGAGCGCCGACCTCCGCCTCCATGCATGGGAGAAGGGGCGCGGCATCTACATCAATACCATTGGCTTGCGACCACTCACCGCTGCCAAATTGCAGCACTTCGTGCCGGGTGGCGCCGCCGCGCGCTGCCCAAGACAAGCAGACCCGCGGAATGTTTCTAGAAGATCTTGCTGGCACGTCAACAACCGCCCGTGGCCTACAAGCCGTTTCATCCGAAACATTTTGGGGTTGCATGCTGATGCGCTGGCCTTGTTGCAGAGGCTCAGTGGCTTCTGAATCAAGCCATCTTTACACAAGAAGATGTGGATGGATAACTTGTCATGCGTCGGGTCACTTTCGTTATTGCAGCCGCTGTGGGTCGCAAGCTGGCTACTGTCCGCGTGCGACTTATGGCTTGAAACATATGTGTTTGGGTTGTTGGACGTTGGGCTGGTCTTGTTATCCCACTCCTGTTCAAAAAAGAAGTTACCAGCTCTTGATCCCCATTTTCCACCCTGGCTCTCAATGCCCGTGCTGCTTGGGGGAGTTGGATGTCTGGGGCGACCACGCGGTCCACTGCACCTCAGGGGGGGATGTTGCCATTGTCGGCCGACATTACTCCGTTCGTAACGGCCTGGACGCTGTCCTTACCTCAGCTCGTCAGCGGGTCACCCGGGAACCCGCCTTTCCCACCCCTGTCCCTGGCCAGGAGATCCGTCGCGCAGACCTCCGCCTCCATGCGTGGGAGGAGGGGCGTGACCTTTATATCGACATCGTTGGCTCTTCCCCACTCACAGTTGCCAACTTGCTGCACTTCGTGCCGGGTGGGGCCGCCGCGCGCGCTGCCCAAGACAAGCAGACCCGCTATGCTGTCTTGTTGTCGCGTCAGCAGCCGCCTGTGGCTTTCCAAGCCTTCGCTTTTGAAACATTGGGAGGGTTGCATGCTGATGCGCTGGCCTTGTTGCAGAGGCTCCAGGGGCTTTTGAACCAAGCCATCATTGCTCAAGAAGATGTGGAGGGATATTTTGTCATTCGTCGGGTCAGTTTCATCATTGCGGCGGCTGTGGGTCGCCAGCTGGCCGCTCGCCGGGTGTGACTCATAGCTTGAAACATTGGGGGTTTGGGTCCCTGAACATTGGGCTGGTCTTTTTCACTCCACTCTTGTAAAAGCTAAAGAAGTTTCATCTGTCCAGCCACTAGAGCTGCAGAGCATCTTAATCACGGCAATTTGATGTCACGGTTGCCGTGCCGTTTTGAATGGCAAGCGTGGCAGGCTGCCGCTAGCAGCGCAGTCCTGGGAACGGATCTGGATGGACGACAAATTTGTGACGGTGTGCGAACTCCCCCCCCCCCCCCTCTCAACTCTTTCTATATACATAAATATCGCTCTTTCAGCGTTTATTTTGGTGGGGGGTGGGGGGGTGGGGGGGGGGGGGGCGGCTAGATCTACCTTTTTGGTAAAACATTAAGGGCATGGAAATCAAGTGGAGATCTTATACCACATGATTTGTCAATACTAGCGAACTAAAGAAGGGTCAGAGACTCTGAGCTCAGGCTAACAGAAGCTGAGGAATCCCGTCCGCTCTGGAGCTTCTCGAGAAATTAGCCCCCAGGGACCTCAGAAACAAGCAACTCGTAGGGGGAACGACTCATCCACAATCAACGTCTCGCTTGCAACAACTTTATGGTGGTACCGAGGATTTTGAATGAGTACGCGGGTTCCTTATGACAAGTACGGCCGTACTTGGTGTCAATTCTGCAGATGAACGGATCGCCAGCGTTAAGCTTGCAACGCAGTGACCCCATGTTGCCACAGCTTGTGACGCTCTTGTGCAGGGCATGGCTACTATGGTAGTACAATCAGACATCGTGCAAATTGTTTCTCGTATCGATGTCTGTGAAGTTGGCACTTTACAATAAATTTTGGTAAATCACCAACGTTGATTTTCCTTCAAAAAGCACGTTTATTTGAATATTATAAAACAATTATAATTAGTCATTTTGCTGTACTCCACTAGCAAAACTCTCACAACCCACTAGTTCCAAAAGTGTAACATGTGCCTTCGCAACTCTCTCACAAACCACAAGTACCAGAATCGTAACATGCCCAAATTTGCAATCCTCTAACGAACCTGCACGTCAGAAACGCAATGTGCTTTTGCTGAGAACCAGTAGTTTCTAGAAAATCTTAGAAATACTGCATCATGCCTGTTGGAAATCCTGTAAATCTAGCATCGACTCGCTAGGTGTCTGATTTACCTGTTTTAATTTGTAGCGCAATATGTGGAACACTAGATTTAGAAGCAAATTTGTGCTGGAAGCCCGGGAACCCAAAGGCTTTCCAAAAAAACGGACAATGCTTCCCACACTCGGCAATATATAACCCCGTACATGTTATGATATATCATAACATGTACGGGGTTATATATTGTCGAGTGTGGGAAGCGTTGTCCGTTTTATAGTACATGTGCACATAGTACCGTTCTCTCAAATCCAAACTGGTGTATAACTGCGCGACAAATTAAGGCCTAACATGTCATTTCATCATCTTCGTACTGACTGCCCAAACCTTCGCCAGGACTGTGCCGGGACGATATACTTCTAGAACAGATCTGTTATTGTTATAAACTTCTCCAAAACCCCCGAGTAGAAGTAATCTCACTGGACGATCTCCCAGACCCCGGAGTTAGCTGAATGCCAGCTGTACATGGGGAACCTGCAGAGGGAACCTAAAGCATCTGCTCGCTGGGGAAACAGTCCCCTCTAGGAGGGAAGGACGACGCAAGGGGTACCTGCAGGCCCATGGTCCTGTATGACAACATTCGATCTATGATACTCACGTAATCTTTTGGCAATAAGCCAGGTTGCGTCTGCCTCCTTGCTAGCACGAACATGCCCTCAGCAAATAAAACATGATTTTTGCATATTCTAACAAATACTCATGTTAGAGGCACGGAGGCACGTGCCTCTCTCCTCCTGCCAAAAGATAGCTACGCCAGCATTCCCTCAAGCACATCAGACATACCCTATATATAGATACTTACGGCAATTCGATAAGTATCTATATAGATACTTACGGCAATTCGATAAGATGCCTGTCCTCTTCAAGAACGCCACCACAAACACTTTTAACTCTTGACTTCGAATATCCAACCTGCTTGACGTAAACTGTAGACATACCATTGTTGCAGTGTGACTGAAAGTGGCGCAGGGCCTTGCGCGTGAATTCTGTACCAAGAGACATATTGTATATCTGCCCAGCTGGTATGGCTTTCAGCCAAGACCTAGGGGTCACAGCCCCCACGGAAGACTGCGGACTCATACTTTAGCCGATCGGTTAGAGCCGCGACTCTGTGTCGAGTAGGTCGAGGGTTCGATCCCCCGGCACAACATATGGTATCGACGATCTGGTTGATGGGCCATTTTTCATGGTAAATCGCCTCGGGTATGAGCGCGAGTATGAGATGGGCCCATAACGATCGTAGGTGCTTGGTGCACGTGTTCGAGGCCCCACGGGAGTGGCCACGTGATCAGGCACGGTGCGAAGGGGGGATTCGGTGATCGGTGGCGATAATCGCGGGACGTATGCGCGGTATATCTCTTTCCCGGGCGGCCAGGCGGGCTGCTGTAGGTGGACCTAAGAATGAAGTACGAGCGAGGACGCTCAGGTTCTTAGGTGGGGAGAGATGTTGTGCGGAGCGGATCGGGCTGGTCACCCCGATCCTGCTCGGGTACATAAGCGGGCGATTAATCGTACAATTACCTTGGTGCTTTTAGCCGATCGGTTAGAGCCGCGACTCTGGGTCGAGTCGGTCGAGGGTTCGATCCCCCGGCACAACAACAACCCCTTTCTATCATTTAGACAATTAAAGGTAACTTTGCAGCCAGTGTGGGTTCATCCTGTATAATTTAAAGTGTATTGTGAATAGGTGGTAACGTTGGAGTGCCTTGTGTTGGTCTTTGCTGGTTACCTCTTGGTGTAATTACATAAGCTTATAAGCGGTTCCTCCTCAATTTCAACCTCGAAGCCCTCAGCAAAGTCCATACTTTAAAGCACCACAAGCTTTACACAACAACACGTTGCAGTGTCCTTAACCAAGCTCAAGTACCAAACCCTTGCATGATCTAAGGCTTTCACTTCTCGGTTGTCTAAAAAATGCTCTACTCGCTCAATCGGCAATTACATCGTGTGTTTCATTATAAAAATTTGCACTCTCACTACTCAAAATGTGAAGGTATACCGACTTATACGGATGTCCTGTACTCAAACGATACCTGCACGGCTGAAGTTCCCAACAGCCGTCACTCGCCTTTCGTCTTAAACCGCCCGCAACTCAACGTTTACCCTCCTGGTTTCAGCAACAAAAACTTTAGTTCATTGAGAATCAGTGGGCTTGCCCTTCGCGGGAGGATATCAGTGCTCGAACCTGTCAGGGCTCGGACTTTCGGAATAGGATCCCAACCTGCTCAGTGTCAGCTGATCACGTCACTCACCATCCTACTGGCCCACACTATTGACCTCACTCCCAGGACTTACAGCAGTTAAAGATGTACACAATAATGTGCAGGCTCTGACGCCGACACTGCTTACTCCTCAGGAGGTTTCCGTTTTTGAGCTCTACAAAAGACGCGGGACAGCCTAAAACTACAGACAAAGTTCAAGCCTCTCAAAGCAACTACACTCACGCAACAGATTCTCAATCTGAGCTTCACAAGGACAACACTTGCGGACCTCGGAACCTCCGATGGAAGCCTCGACGAGGTAGAAAGGAAGATATCAAACACTCAGATACACAGTGAAACAGCGGTAGGTACAAAGTTAAAAACCTCAACCTCTGCAAGGTTTGGACACTTGCACAATGATATTAGGAACTGGCGCGATGCGACCAAGCTCGAAAATGCCCACAAGTCGGGCTACGACCGGGCTGAGTTAAAAGATACGGAATGCTTGACCTATAGCAAGGTTACAAACATGATGTGTGCAAAATAGCTCCACTTTTGGCAACCACATTGACACCTATCCATTGTTCGTGCTCCGCGGTGGGCGTCCCCTAACACGGATCTGCGCTACGAAGGTGACAAAGGGAATGTGAGGCCCTGTAGCTCTCACTGCGAATATGTTTTACCTTTTCTTTGAAGCTGGTGCTGGCTGTCGGCTTGTCGACTAAGGGATGCAACGAATCCCGCCTATGCTACCTAACCAAACGCAAGGATCTTTCACAACAAGGATTGTCCTCCTAGCTTACTTTGGCAATCGAGAGCCTAATGTAGCTTACGGATGAACGTCAAAAGCCTTTTTTGGGAAGTCTATAGCAAGATCGTCCCAGGCATCAAATCTGAAAGGCTGACAACCCAGGCGGGTTGAATATGCCTGGGACTTCACGTGATCACCGTGACCGACGTTACTCACGTGAACGATCACTAAACACATATCATGATTTAACTCACAACAGTTCCTTGTTTTTATGCTAAGAAGTTAACGATCTCAGCCCCATGTCTCTAATCAACCACAACATCCTCCGTTGGATTTTTCAGAAGCCTAACAAGCTGCAGAAAAGCAGTGAGGGTTGAAGTTGTGTTTGCCAGTTGCAGTGTCTGCAATCTCATTATGAGAAATCTTAGAAGAATTCCGTCATGCAATGGGTGCTGGCTCATCCAGAGAAAATTTCCAGAATGGAGTCTCTCCCCCCCCCAAAAAAAAGTCACGTGATGTCTTCAAATCTGCACAAACTTTCCCAATAGGCAAAACCCCGTTTATTGACCAGGCGCCCACAACCAATAATGGCGGCCACCGGGGTAAGGAGTGCTTTGAAAAATCACGCAGCTGCAGCAAACCCCAATAGATTAAATATTGGCCTTGCACGGAAGCGCACGACGTCAGTCCAATATGCTGCAAGCAGCAATGCATACACAAGAAGGAGGAGGCAAGATAAAGCACGCCCCTCATTAAAGTCCCCTCACTTGCAGGGCCGTCGTTCTGGCATGCTACCAAGCGAAGGGTCTTCAAAAAAAAGGCTTATCCATCTTCTTGATCTTATTGAAAACTTTGGCTTCTCCTCCAGCCCCTCCAGCACTGTGAACAAGTCGGGGTTCAAACCTCCTCCGAAGCAATTGTCAAGTGTTCTCTTTGGTCTTGTCTTGAAGAAGCTGGCTTCCTGTAGTTACCAAACAGAGCCCAAGGTTCAGGGTGCACTGCCGCCTTTTGACATAACTGCAGAGGTCAATACCATCCCGGACTTCCAACGGTTCCCCAACGGTTCTTGGCATGAAAGCAAACCAGATAATGCCCAGTAAGCGCATAAGCTCTTGCCATAAACCAGCAAAACCAAGTCCTACGGGTCCTGTAGTCCTAGAAGAAGAATACCAGACGGGCACGTTCACATGGGGCAGCAAGGACTGTTTCAAACTCAAACTATGCAAGCAGCTTATGATACCTGCACAACTGGGCCTTTAACTCGATCCAAACCTGGGAAATCACCAGTGAATTCGAGCCAACCTTCCCATCTGGCATGATAAAAACCGGTATTTTCCCGTCATTGCTGTCATCCCCCCATTGGGGATTGTCGGGAAATCCTTTCTGCCGCAGAATTTCATCTCGCTTTTTAAGGCCTGTCATAACTTCAAAATCCATCCAACCCTGCAAGCCATGACATTCCGGTGCATATGCATGCTGGTCCTTGACAACTCACTCACACTCACTTGAAGTGTTGAAGAACTGCTGTGCCTCACGTATGTCAATGACAATACAAGATTCATAAGGGAAGGTCCAACAAGTTGGAGAACAGTATTAAAAGTTGTTGCGTTGAGAAGACTGAACACCACCCTGCGCATGGAATGCATAAACCCAGAGAAAGAGTGGTTGCCTACAACGCAACTTCCCATAGTGCTTGTGCGAGCTCATGTTAATATTCCTTTACATCATATAGTGGTAATCTTGCCAGGTTCATGAGACACATTCAATCAGGGACTCAGCAGAAAAAGGGACACAGAAAGCAAGGCGTGCATGCGCACGCGCACACACACACACACACACACACACACACACACACACACACACACACACACACACACACACACACACACACACACAGAGCACACGCACACACACACACACACACACACACACACAGCCACACACAGCACACAGCACACACACACACACACACACACACACACACACACACACACACACGCACGCGCTTGCACATGACGAGAGGGCGAGCGAGAGGGAGAGAGAGAGAGAGAGAGAGAGAGAGAGAGAGAGAGAGAGAGAGAGAGAGAGAGAGAGAGAGAGAGAGAGAGAGAGAGAGAGAGAGAGAGAGAGAGAGAGAGAGAGAGAGAGAGAGAGAGAGAGAGAGAGAGAGAGAGAGAGAGAGAGAGAGAGAGAGAGAGAGAGAGGGGGGGGGGGGCAGGGTTGGGGGAGAGAGACAAGGATCACGGCAGAATCTGGATGAACTTCCTGCAGAATCCCTGAGGATTAACGTCAGGAGTTACATGGTTGAAAATACATACGCACAATGTGAGGCACGTTTTTCATGACTGCAAACAGGGACTCAAACATCAACACAGACTAGGGGAAAAATGCAGTCAGTAAGTTAACAAGCAATTCAGACATTTCGAATGATTATCATGGGGCATTTGCTTTACACCCAGACTGGCATATTTGAACATCATACGAATAAAAAGAATGCAGCCACACATTGAGCATGCAGGGAGAACCATCTTATCGTTACCAAAGGGCATTTACTGTGCACATTCATGCCATGTGATATGCAAATAAAGCTAATGCTCTCCCACTCCTGACAGCTACATTCTGAACGACGTAAGCATTCTTGCTACAGGCATACAGATGTCAGTTACTCCATGTAGAATTGTATGAACGCATTTCAAACTGCGCACACATACCTTGAAATGTTTCACTACTTTGAGGAGCTCTTTCTTCATTTGCTCAGGGCTCTCCAACAAGATGACCTTCTGCAGCTGCACTCCTTCGTTGAGCTTCAACTTTTTGTACCAGGGAGTTCCCTGCAGATGAACTGTTGTTGAGATCTTCCCAGTATGCCAATTGAGCTACAATCCCTGCACAGCAGTGGCTAAGGGCACATATCCCATTCAGGGCCCCTTCTCCCAAAATAAACAGACAGACAGAAAAAGCGCTCGCGCACACGCACGCACTCACGGACACACACACACACACACACACACACACACACACACACACACACACACACACACACACACACACACACACACACACACACATATTCATTTGCGTTCAAATGCTCATAGCTCCTCTGGCACATGGCTCCTCGTATGGTTGCTTCATATGAACTACCTGTAAACGAGCTAAAAGAAATACACATGATCACCCTGATGAAACTTACCACTACGCTCGCGGAAACATAAAGTAGCCAGAAAGTTAGATCCTCTCCACTTTGAAGTGTAAGACAACCCCTGTGACTACCTTTGAAGTGCCGATCGTTTAGCACCCCACTAGCAAGATACGCCCGCCCTCCTGAAGAGTGCACTCTTAGAAATTCCTCCTTGTAGCTTGTGGGGATCTGTCCTTCGGGAAAATACTTTACAGCTTCAATAGGGAGGACCGCAAACCCTGTTCACACATTGGGAAGAATAGAACCTCAGCAGGCCACACATATACATTTGCCCCCAACACAAGCAGGCCAAAAAACACGGTTGAAAGTACACGCACCTGATGCCGGCCATACTCGGAGTGAGTCGATGAATCGCTCAACCCTTTGAACCTCCTGCTCAGGGCCAACCCCAGTGAATGCCGCAACACACTTGTCTAGCAACGACTTACAGGCCTGTCGATAGATACGATATACGCAATTTTAACTCGTAATTTAGACAGACTCACCTCAACGTTCTCTACACCAAGAACAGCCATTTCTGGAACTCCCGATTGCTGCCTCAGCTCATTTAAAAAGGTCACGGCCAGGTTGTCCGATCCAAGCACAGCACAGAAGACGTGTGCCCCATGGAGAGTGGTTTTTCCAATAACCGAACCAGACCCTGAGTTGGACAGAGATGCTGCATTCTGGGTGCGTGGAACCCAATCATAAATCCGCTCTTGATACAGAAAACCCCCTGTTCGTTTCGCCCTGTTGCTTGGGGCAAACCACTGAATTTCATCAGTTCCAGCTACAGCTTTGGACGACTCTGCTGGTGGCTCAACAGAAGTTCCAATGCGCCAGGCCCTGACCGTCCGGCCAGCCATCAAAAGTGTTTCAGTCTGGTCCCCGCTTGCTGAACTCCAACTATGCCGCTCCTATACAAATGAAGACATCCGCAGATCTAACAATTAAAGGTCGAGACAGTTCTCTTGCAAAAATAAAGATGCGTGTGCCTGTGTGCATTTGTGGCTCTGTGTTCTAACCGCGGTTACCGATCGGTGCCCAGGCCCACGGCCGGAGGCCGGAGGTGAAATCCGAAGTTTTGAGCCTGGCCACGTCGCCCTCAAAACCTCCAAAACCTCGAGGTTTTGACTTGCCCGTACAACCCTGCGCTTGCCCATACTTGTGCTGCGCTTTGTCTGTAGATACAATGTTTTGCAATTGAGAAATATTAATGACAACTGTGAAGCTACACAAAGGGTTCGGGGCTTCACACGATGCGCAAGCACCACGTTTCGGAAGGTGCGACATCCCGTCACGGGAAGCCCATTGCCATTTGCACATCAACTTTGTTGCGGATAAGTTGTCAAACGCAAATGAAGTCAATTTTTATCGCTTAGAAGTAGCAAGGGATGACCATTGACTGGCAAAATCCGTGTTTGTTTTCAAACTGGTTACGTATGATAAAAATAGAACAGTAGCTCCAACAGGTTCTAACAAACGTTTTAACGTTATTCTTTGTATTTGTGAATGCAGCATGAGGTTCTACAAGAAGCAAGTGGAATGTGCGGTCGGGAGTACACGCACGGGACGTGAAGCAGCTCAGGCATCGAAGAAGCCTCTTGTTGAGGCTTACGATGATGGCCTTTGGCACCCGTGGCATATGCTGACATTGTCGCTCCTAATCTACCATAGCCCAGGTAGGGACAGGGCAGGAGGACGTGAGAGTCTCCTCCAGACCTTAAATGCGGACCAATTCACAACACCCCTTGAAAGCCCAACAGGCCTCAGGGGGTGGTCAGGGGGTGGATTATTTTACCACGAGTAAATTCTGTGCACAGTTGCTCCAGTCATGTGCGGGTGGTGATATGCTCTTTACTTTTTTCCCCTTGACACTCTTTGCATGGCTTACATTTCCCATTGTTGACCTGCACTTTGCTTGTAGTAACGAAAGTTTGCAATTCCAGCTCGGGCTGGTTGGGAGTGACAATGATATTCTGGCTAGCAGGTGGGGGGCGCCATTAGGCTTTGTCTGTGTGTTCTTGCAGATATTTCTGTGACCAGTTCCATGTATGTGAATTTATTGAACTGGTGTGTGCATTCATAGTTGTGTCGTTCATGTGTGCTTTCGTCCATCTGTGTATGTGTGTGTGTGTGTGTGTGTGTGTGTGTGTGTGTGTGTGCGTGCGTGTGTGCGTGCGTGTGTGTGTGTGTGTGCGTGCGTGCGTGCGTGTGTGTGTGTGTGTGTGTGTGTGTGTGTGTGTGTGTGTGTGTGTGTGTGTCAGAGAGAGAGAGAGAGAGAGAGAGAGAGAGAGAGAGAGAGAGAGAGAGAGCGTGTGTGTGTGTGTGTGCGCATGCGCGCGCGCGTGCATTGTGGCAGGTTCTATGCACTCAGAGGAAAGCGTGTGTGCTTGCGCCCGTCTGTGCGCGCGCGTGTGTGTGTGTGTGTGCGCGTGCGCGCGCGTGGACAAACAACTTATTGTAGTGGGACGTGATTTTTCATTTCTGAAGGGTGTGCGCAACACTACTTGCATTATCTTCTTATATCGTGTGGTTCTGTGCTTTAGGCACACTTCTTTGCCTCTGAGGGCTGCTGACTTCCCCACACCCTTCAGACCCATAAATGCATGGCCACACAATTTTAATAAGTTTTCGGTCAAGCCACAGAACATTCAAAAGGCCGGTTGTGGCGCTGCAGGATTTATGGGTGTTACACTGAATCGAATCAGAAGTATTGCAATTAATCATGCAAGTTTTTAGGCTGCACTTCAGGTACCCCAATCACTTTCTCCTATTCTACAATTAGTTTCCCACTACAAACCAATTGCAGTTGCATAATTGTTAATTGTTTTTTGGGCCATGGGAGCTCATACTTGCTGATGGGATCTTCTTTGGGTAATGTTGCACTTGTTCACTTGATGCTAGAGTGATCCACCGTGATCATGGCATCTTGCAGGGACCATAACCCCGAGCAAGGCCTTAAAGATTTTCCTGCATTTTATACATCCCTAGGTATTCCTGCTATGTGCATACGACTTTGTTGCAATGATCCTGTATTCAGCTTCACTGCTGAACTGGGCATCTTAACCCCCCCCCCCCCCCCTTTTCCCAGCACACACACAGACTTGAGCAGGAAGGGGGGTCATAAAGCATGCAGTGGCCGTGTCTTGCAGGACCCACTTGGTACTATTTACTTTCATGCTGATCATCAGCTGCACTCAATAACGCTCAGAAGTGACTATGTAGACCTACTTGGGATAGAATTGTGTAAGTACATAAATATGAGGTGGGGTGCTCAGCATGGCATGTATCGTTTGCTCCAGCGCATCTGATGCACGTGACTACTTCCCTAGGTCCTTTGTCTGCAACATGTAAATCCTCAGATCCCCAGGTACTGTGCATGTATTTATGTTGCCATTCTCCATGTGTTTGTTTCAGGGCTTCATGTGTTAGTTTCAGGGCTGAATTCCATCTGAAAGCCCCCTCTCCACACACGCGCACACCAGAAGAGGAATGGGAAGGGGGGGTACACATGCATGCAGTGGGCATGTCTTAAGAGCATGTCTTAGAGGTCAGCAAGCTTGCTGGCCTCACTGATGGACTGTATTTCATGCTGATCAATGCAACAGCAGTACACTTTTGAGGGTTAGGGCCCTATCACAATAGCCGGGACGGACCCTCGTCGATCGAAAATCGTTGTACCGCGAGGGTCGATTTCGCATCGAGCAGACGGAGACGGAGGCTAAACGCTGACGGGGGGGGGGGGGGGGGAAGGAAGGAATTACATCAACCCAGCCCAAAGGGCTGATGAGATGGAAAACCGAACACCGACGCAGCAAGACACCGAGAGAAACCAAACACAAACCCTAAGAATCAAGGCCAAACACAAACCCAAAGTACCGAGTGGGGAGCCAAGAACACAAAGGAAGGGCATGAAAGCCCCAGGACACAAAGGAAGGGGCAGGAAAGCCCCAGGACACAGCCCAAGAGTGGGCAAGGGCCAGCAAAGGGCAAGACACAAACCTAAGACCGAAACTGAAAACAATCATAAATGAAGTTAACCACAGACTGAAGGTCATCTTGCCAGACGAACTGACGTAACGACCGAAAGGGGGAACGAAAAAGATGGGGGTAACGGTCCCGGATTGGCTGAATGGCCGAACAGGAAAAGACAAGGTGGTGTTCATCACCCACCAAACCAGCCTGACACTGATCACAGAACCGGTGGGGACGGGGGATGCCCCGACGACGACCAGCATCAATAGGAAGGTTGTGAACCCCCATGCGGAATCGATGGAAAACCCTCAACTTGGAAACACTCATACGTAACCACAAAAGCCTAGAGAGAGTGGCACGGGATGGACTATTAAACCACCTAGAGTATGTGCAAAGCTGAGCCCGCTCAGACGGGCAGAGACGAGGAGAGACATGCAAGCCCTCCCAGGGTTGGCGGCCATGCCGACGCAAGAGGTCCCGAAGGGAAGGCATATCAATCGGATGAGGGGCTTGACAATCTATCTGATAAGGATAGCCAACCTTAATAAGGGCCTTCATGAAATACCCTGCCCAAGTGGGAGTACGGGTAGTGACGCCATAAAAGCACGAGTCGCGAAGAATCAAGGCATAAAGATGATCATGAGGCAAAGACACCAACGAGTTCCAAAAGGTGGCCATACGCTTCAGCCAGTGATGAGCGAGGGGTTGAAGCCCCAACTCAGCGAACAAAATCGGAGTGGCCACCGAGGGGCGCACCGACGGGGGGGGGGGGGGGGGTTGTCAGGCCAAACGGAGACGGAGGATCATCCATCCGGATGGTCTTCGAACCCAAAACCCAACCTGGAAAGTGCCTCGCCCATATGCAAAACACACTTATATTAAATAATAATATACTGTAGAGTACAAATGTTTTGTGTATCGCGAATTTTTTTATTATTCCGAATTCAACCTGGCACGCGAAACTTAAAACCATTGTGGAATTTTGCATTTTCAATATAAAAGTAACAGAAAGAATATTAGAAATAAATCTTGGCCTTTCCTTGTGATTCGATACAAGCAACATTGCATTTGTGGACCGCGAGTCCTTATCGTCATCTGAACGAAGAATTAAGCATTGTAATAGCGAAGGGGGCCTAACGGAGCGTTTCGCCTCCAAAATCCGGTACATCAGTAATTAACGTCGACGATAACGGACCGGCATTGTGATAGGGGCCTTACTGTTAGACCTAGTTGCATAGCACTGTGTCAGTAAATAACAGCAAGGTGGGCTGCAGGGTGTTCAGCATGACATGTATTGTCTGCTTCAGGGCGTTTGATGCGGGAGGTATATGTTTTGATTCGCCACTTCTCCTCGCGTCTAATACGCCATTGGGAGCAACTTGACTTGAGGGACTCAGTCTGCATGCCGGATGCATGTGAACCTGATCTCACTTCAATGGGACGGGGGAGATGCCCTGGTTGGCGTTAGCTTCATGCTTATCAGGTGCACGGCTGCCTGCTTTGCTGTCTCTATCTGGTTGTGGGCATGGCTTTGTGCATGTGTGTGTGGGGGGGGGGGGGGGGGGGAGTGACACACACACTCACACTGTGCGCGCACACAGGCTCTTTACCTTACCTTGTACATTGTAATTGTTTCGTTGCATATACTCGCCGCTTGCATTGTATCATTGATCTTTGCAGGTACACTCCCCTCAATGGAAGTATTGAGCACATGCCCCCCCCTTCTGACACACACCGTACGCTGTACATGGAGGATGGAAGGTCTTCTTTATGCAGCGGGGACAGTGTGGGCACTTTTGTACTGTGTGTGCATGCATGGGCACGTTTGGGTGGTTAGGGGTGTGTGTGTGTGTGTGTGTGTGTGTGTGTCTGTTTGTGTTTGTGTGCACGTGCGCATGCGTACAAGCCTGGGGGTTGGCTCTGCAACAGCACACAAGTGATTATTTCTTCTTTGAGGCTGCAAACTTGCCTTGCCCTACCTGTACCTTGAATGGTGCAGCACGCTTCCAGGCTTCGAAGTTAGTATCAATTTAGTGTTTAACGTCAATGTGATATTGCTTTCTTGCTGACATTGCAGTGCAGGGGGTGAAAGGGGGCCACTTTTGTATCTTACATGTTTGTTCCTACGTGTGTGTGTGTGTGTGTGTGTGTGTGTGTGTGTGTGTGTGTGTGTGTGTGTGTGTGTGTGTGTGTGTGTGTTCGTGTTCGTGTTCGTGTTTTGTTTGGGGGGATGGGGGGGACTGTGGCTTCTATTTTCTTCAAGTTTCCCCTATATTTGGGGGAAGGGGTAGTGGGGCAACTGTCACACACAAGCAGATCCCTCAGAGTTATTATATGCTTCCAGTATTTGTGTGTATGTGTTTGCGTTTGTGTGTGTGACTCTGTGTCCGTGTCTGTGTTGTTTACTTATCTTTGGAGGGGTTGCTGGTCTTGCTAGCAGAGGGCCATTAAAATGGCATCAACATTTATCAGTGACTCGTCTCATGTGCGGTGGTGATATGCTCTTTATTTTGTTCTTAACACTCTTTGCACGACTTACATCTCCAAATGTTTGTATTGTATGCAATTCAGAGTTGGTAGGTTATTCTTCTTCACCATAAGACGATGATCTGGCTAGCAGGTGGGGGGCGCCATTAGGCTTTGTCTGTATATTCTTGCAGATATTTATTTGGCCAGTTCTTGTATATATGCATTCATGGAACTGGTGTGTGCATTCACGTTGTGTCGTGCGTGTGTGCTTGCGTCCGTCTGTGTGTACGTGAAGGTGTGTGTGTGTGTGTGTGCGCGCGCGCGTGCGTGTGTTTGTGTGTGTGTGTGTGTGTGTGTGTGTGTGTGTGTGTGTGTGTGTGTGTGTGTGTGTGTGTGTGTGTGTGCGTGCATGCGTGCGTTGCGGCAGGTTCTATCTACTCAGAGGCAAACGTGTGAGCTAGCGTCTGTGTGTGTGTGTGTGTGTGTGTGTGTGTGTGTGTGTGTGTGTGTGTGTGTGTGTGTGTGTGTGTGTGCATGCGTGTATGTGCATTGCGGCAGGGGTTATCCACTCGAAGGCAAACACCTGAGTGTTAACTTGGCGTTATCTTTATGGGACGTGAAATGTCAATGCTGAAGGGCGTGCAACATTACTTGCATTATGCTTTTATATCCTGTTGTTCTGTGCTTCTGAAGAGGACATTCTTTGCCTCTGAGGGCTTCTGACTTCCCCACAGCCTCCAGAGCCATCAATGCATGGCCGCAAAATCCTAATGAGTTTCAGATAACCCACAGAGCATTCGAAAAGCCGGTTGTGGGGCTGCAGGATTCATGGGTGGTACACTGAATCAGAAATATGGTAGTGAATCATAAATAAGTTTAGGCAGCACTTCAGGTATCCAATCACTTTCTCCCTCACTTTCAATAACAATTATTTTTCCATTTTACATATCACTTGCATAACTTCTTTCTGGCCCATGGAAGCTTATACTTACGGATGAAACCTTGTTTGGGTAATGTTTCACTTCTTCACTTGATGCTAGAGTGATCTACCGTGATCATGACATCTTGCATGGATCACAACCCAGGGCAAGGCCTTTAAGGTTTCTGCATTTTGTACATCCCAAGATATTCCCTGTGATGTGCATACGAGTTTGTTGCCATGATGCTGTGTTTGCTCCACTGCTGATTTGGCATGTAAACTCCCCCCCCCCTCTTCCCCACCCCCCCCTTCCCAGCACACGAAGCCTTGAGCAGGGATGGAGGGGTGGTCACAAGCATGCAGTGGGCGTGTCTTGCATGATTCATTTATGTACTATTTACTTTCGTGCTGATCATATGCTGCACTCAATAACGCTCAGAAGTGACTCTGTAAACCTAGTCGGATAGAATTCTGTCAGTACATAAATATGAGGTGGGGTGCTCAGCATGACATGTAGCGTTTGCTCTAGGGCATTTGATGCACGTGAATACATCCCTAGATCCCTAGCAAGGGCTACAAGACTTTGTCTGCAACCACCATGTATATCCCTAGATACCCGTTGTAGTGTGTAGTGTAAATATGTTGCAATTCTTCATGTGTTTGCTTCAAGTCTTCATGTGTTTGTTTCAGGGCTGAAGTTGGCATCGGAACGCCCCATATCCACACGCACACGCACATAAGAAGAGGAATGGGGGGGGGGGTGTATGTGTGTCACATGCATGCAGTGGGCATGTCTTTCTGACGTCACTGATGTACTTTTTTTTTTTTTTTTCATGCTGATCAAATGCTGCAGTTTTACAATTTTGAGGGTGACTTTGTGGACCCAGTAGGGTAGCACTGCGTCAGTAACTAACAGCAAGGTGGTCAGCAGGGTGTCCAGCATGACACGTGTCGTTTGCTTCAGAGAGTTTGTTGCGGAAGATACTTTGATTCGCCACTTCTCCTCGCGTCTCACTCGCAATTGGGAGCAACTTGACTTAAGGGGCTCATTATGCATGCCGCATGCATGTAACTTCAAGGATCTCACTTCATTGGGACGGTGGAGATGCCCTGGTTGGCCTTAGCTTCATGCTAATCGGGTACACGGCTACCATGCTTTGTTCTCTCCATCTCGTTTTGTGTGTGTGTGTGTGTGTGTGTGTGTGTGTGTGTGTGTGTGTGTGTGTGTGTGTGTGTGTGTGTGTGTGTGTGTGTGTGTGTGTGTGTGTGTGTGTGTTGTGGGGAATCACACACACACACACACAGGGCACGCACACAAGCCACTTTACCGTGTACTTGGTGACTATTTCGTGACATGTACTGGCCGCTCGCATTGTGCCATTGGTCTCAGAAGCGATTAGTTTTTGCAGGTTCACTCCCCTCAATGGAAGTAATTGGTTCTTTGCACATGCCCCCCACCCCCCTCTGTCTCTGACACAGAACGTACGCTGCAGTTGCACAGGGTGGATGGCAGGTCCTCTTCGTGCAGCGGGGATGGGGTGGCCACTTGTGTACTGTGTGTGCCTGAGTGGGCACGTGTGGGTGGTTGGGGTGTGTGTGTGTGTGCGCGCGCGCGCGCGCGCATGTCTGTCTGTGTCCGTGTCTGTGGTTGTACTGCTCATTCCTTGGGGAGTTGCTGGTCTTGCTAGCAGAGGGCCATTTAAAATGGCATTAACATTAATCAAGTTTACGTTCAGGGATGCGACACTGCTGCAAGGATATCAGAGGGCCACATTCACATGCCCCCAATGCCGCTGGGATTGGAACCCACAAGGCCTTCAGGATCTGGCCTGCAGCATGTGTGTCCCCAGGTATCCCTTATCCTTGTCTAATAATTTTTGCCATCTCCCCTTTGTATCTGCTTTACTTTTTTGGTGGCCACCCAAAGTGTTTTTCCTTTGCTTCTTGTTCTGTCGCGCACGGGCGGGAAAGGTGGCCACATGCAAGTTTTGGGCATATGGTGACACCCCATGTGTGTGTGTGTGTGAGTGAGAGTGAGAGTGAGGGGGGGGGGGGAAGGGAGGGGCGAGAGAGAGACACGTGTGCATGCATCTATATATATGGGTATATATGTGGGCATACATTTGTATGCAATTTTTTGACACATGTATTTGTCTAAGAGTGTTCCTTGTAGAGATGACCTCTGGGCACTAAATTGTACACTGATTAGGAAAGGGAGTCTGCAGATACTTAGGATGTATCGTACCCCACATGATAAGAGGTGTGTACGCTGAACTCAAAATAGTTCCATGTTGGTGCCGTTCTGCATGACCTAATGGTTTAGTATTAAGAGTGAAGCTTATCCTAACCGCACACCATAAATTGTGCATGCGGAAACGCGGAATCTGGTTTGTAGCCTCCCCCCCCCCCCTCCCCAACACACACACACACACACCATAAAACACAGCAGTTAATGGCCCTTCTATTTGCCATCATTTTGCTCTTTTCTCTCTAAGCCTTTTGCAATCTGACTCGGTAGATCTATCTTGGTAAAAAACAAAAAGGATCACTTGGGCTATTTGCTGGTGGCATACATAAGGTTAGCACTTCTGACAATTGTTTTTGTTGCTCATTCAGGGATTCCAAGCTGACATGTCGGTGCGTGATCAGATTCCCAGCTCAAGACGATGTCTGAGGCTTAAGGGCGGTCTTGCTGGGCTGATTTGCCATTCTTGTCATCCTCGGGAGCTTTCTACATGTGGTGGACCTCCTAATCATGGTCACAGCGGCCGCACTCATCAAGTGGCAGCATGGTGGGAGATTTGGAAGAGCAGAAAAGGGTGTTGCTCAGGCTAAAGGGGGACAGACTGGATTTGCATGATCCCGACATCATCATGAGCCGTAGGAGGGGTCGCAAGAACAGAAACTGAAGCAGGTTACAATTGTTGCCAAAAATGCTTTTCCGTTTGAGGAGTGAGGTTCCATTCTTAGGGTCTGTTCAGCATTAGTTTGAAGGGTTAAATCTGCACTTTTACAAAACTGTTTATAATGGGACTAGGTGTGGTGATTTTAATCTCCAATCAGAGTGTATTATTCCACTGTTACAGATATGTGCACAGCAGGAACTTGAAGAGCGTTGTGACATTACTCTTGTTTTTGTAGTAGAGTGCGTTCACTGAAATCCATAGGCCTCTTTAGGGCTGCTATTATTTGGTGTCCTTGAGCTGAGATTTTGAAGGGGTTGAAG
This sequence comes from Botryococcus braunii, assembly GCA_002005505.1. Taxonomy (NCBI): domain Eukaryota; kingdom Viridiplantae; phylum Chlorophyta; class Trebouxiophyceae; genus Botryococcus; species Botryococcus braunii. The sequence continues at coordinate 353,010 of KV908481.1, read as the reverse complement.
TCAAATTTTTAAAGGGTTCAGTTAGTGGATCAGTGAGGCACGGTTGAATACTAGAAAGGAAGTTTTGTTGCTTGGGTGATGGTCTTGAAGGAGCTGTAAGAATCTGCAGAGGACCTATGGGGTTGTCCACAACTTCTGTAATTTTTGTAAAATTCCTGCCACCATTTCTTTTCACCTCCTGGCCTCTTTCCGCCTCCATATTTTTTCACCTCGCCCCCCCTTTTTCCCCATTTTTTCACCTCGGTTCTAAAGGTTTTGCCCTCGCAGGCACAACCTCTAGAACCGAGGTGAAAAAATGGGGAAAAAGGGGGGGCAGACAGTGTCTGCTCGAGTTACATATGTTTCACCCCTTCCTGCACTACTGCTCATGCTTCATGACTCATGTTTCATGCCTCCGACTCGGATGTACCCGAAGTACCACAAAAATAGCTCCAAAACAGGCCCGACACCTCAACAAAAACAGGCCCGACAACACCACCTGCGCCACACTCTCCTTTAATTGTTTATTGAACTGCCCACCGCCTACATCTCTGTGTTCTCTTTGCTTTCTTATAGATCTACATGTTGTCTTTGCTTCGTTTCTTCCTTTCCTATGTCACTTCGGCATACCGGATTGCCGATTGCGTACACGTAAATCATATCGTTGCTTCTGTTTACATGTACATGTTCTGTTAGTCCCCATGCAGCCACCACACTTTCAATGCACTTCTGCTTCGTTGTTACTTTGGCAGCAGCAGCAACGACAGCAGAAAACGGCCGCCCAACGGTCACGTCTTGAAGAAGGTACGCTGTCCCCAAGCTATATGCATATATAAATTCCTTCCTGGTGTGTTGCAAGGGGGTTCCCTGACGGTGTTCGATAAGGGACGGGGTGGGGATTCCATGTCCTCCATGCATGGACAGCCAATGACAGATTTGCTATATTATGCCTTGGGGATAATGATGTCTACTTGGAGTTCTTAGCATGTTTGTGATAAGACATAGACTCAACTGTTACTGATGTATGTCATTCTGCCTGCTGCGCCGCGTTTATATTTGAAGAAGGATACTGTTGTCTGTAGTATGAATGTGACATACTCTGAACTATGTCACATTTCAACCATTGACATGGAAAACATATGAATCTGCCGATACGCACTGCACCCATTGCATTGCCTTGAAGTTCTTCTGCCCTCCCTCCCCCCCCCTTCTCTCTCTCTCCTTGCCTGGCTCTCTCCCCCCCCCTCTTCTCTCTCTCCCTGCTCTCTCCCTCTCTCTCTCTCTCTCTCTCTCTCTCTCTCTCTCTCTCTCTCTCCTCTCTCTCTCTCTCTCTCTCTCTCTCTCTCTCTCTCTCTCTCTCTCTCTCTCTCTCCTCTCCTCTCCTCTCTCTCTCCTCACTCTCTCTCTCTCTCTCTCTCTCTCTCTCTCTCCTCTCTCTCTCTCTCTCTCTCTCTCTCTCTCTCTCTCTCTCTCTCTCTATCTCTCTCTCTCTCTCTCTCTCCCCTCCCTCCCTCTTCACACACTCTCTCCTCTCTCTCTCTCCCCTCCCTCCCTCTTCACACACACTCTTCTCTCTCTCTCCTCTCTCTCTCTCTCTCTCTCTCTCTCTCTCTCTCTCTCTCTCTCTCCTCTCTCTCTCTCTTTCTCTCTCTCTCGCTCGCTCTCACTGGCTCTCCCCCCCCTCTCTCTCTCTCTCCCTCTCTCCCTCTCTCTCTCTCTCTCTCCACACTCGCCCCCTCTCCACTCTCTCTCTCTCTCTCCTTGTCTTTCCCTCCTCTCCTCTCTCTCTCTCTCTCTCCTCTCTCTCTCTCTCTCTCTCTCTCTCTTCTCTCTCTCTCTCTCTCTCTCTCTCTCTCTCTCTCTCTCTCTCTCTCTCTCTCTCTCTCTCCCCTCTCCCTCCCTCCCTCTCTCTCTCTCTCTCTCGCTCGCTCTCTCTCTCTCTCTCTCTCTCTCTCTCTCTCTCTCTCTCTCTCTCTCTCTCTCTCTCTCTCTCTCTCTCTCTCTCTCTCTCTCTTTCTCTCTCTCTCTCTCTCTCTCTCTCTCTCTCTCTCTCTCTCTCTCTCTCTCTCTCTCTCTCTCTCTTCCCCCCCCCCCCTCCTTATTAAATCCTTGATGATTTGGCCCCTACATTCCGCGTCCCTACATGATAAATTCATGGTATGCGGTTAGAAGAAGATGAAGAAGAAGAGTTACATAGGCATAGGTTAGATTACGCTTTACTCTTAATTCAAAGCATTCACTGACCCCAAACCCTAGCACCCTGTATCCAAGCATCGGGAACCCTTTCCAACGTCATGAAATCCCATGATGACGGTATTAATGTAGCGTGACGACGTGCGGTGGACGAGCCGTGGGCACGCTCTCTTTTTGAGAGCTACTTTATCATCTTCATCTTCATTTGCATCTTTATATTCGCCTTTATCTGTCTCACGTGGACAGTGTCGCAGGCATCACCCAAACAAATAGAGCGCCTGCCATTGCGCCAGCCAGACAACCATTTCGCGGCAACTTTGATCAAAAAGCTATCTTCATGAATGCACACAAGTAGAATATATAAAACAAAACAAGTTCGAGCACCTAGAACGGTACCGCCATTTATGTTTACAACCATTAGTCCAGTGCACTAACTTTGCATACCAGTTCATTGCATAGTATCACCCCCAAACAAAAGGATTGTGCAAAAGCAAGTTAGGCTGTACTATTTTTCGTGATACTTTTAATTGAGGCAATCATTTTCCGGAAAAAGACCAGTTTCGAGTAGAATAGGACTGTGGCTATGATTAATAATCGAGGGCGCCGCCCCATATGCGTGTACACGGTGTATGACGCGTTTCCGTACCGCCTATCGATACAGCCACTATAAGTCAAGCTTGGGTACCCTATATATATATCGAACTGATGAAGGCATGCAAAGGTGCTTAATTAAGATGATCAAGGGTCCAATAGAATGCGTTTGGAATGTATATTCAACGTGATGATCGGCAATATTTATTAATATTGGTGGTGGTGTAGGGCTGGCTTTGCCCAAAAACACCGAAATCCACCGATAATTGGCATTCTACTGCATGTATATACTTCTCTTGCCACACCCGAATATTTCCTTTTTAAATTTAAACTTTCACAGCTAGAAGCTCTTGGTAAGGGCTTACTGTGCTCCGTAGATCAGCGGGATATCCTCCCCTATGTACCGGTTGACAGAACAAAAGGTGCGAGTGCGTGCACCTGTCAAAAACAGGGCGATTTTCAGGAGGGCAACTGTTCAAAGGGTCGTCGTTACAAGGGCCATGTGAATTGTACAATTACAAATATAACTTGATACTTTGCTCTCAAGTACTCATGGTCTTTACCTACATTTTCTACCAATTTCAGCTTCAGCCAACCCAGCGTCTGCTTGCAATGCTCTATTCTTTAAAAAAGGCGTTTGCACAATCCTTTTGTTTGGGGGTGTATCTATAAATTAGAAATCCCGAATTGGCTAATTAGAAATCCCGAATTGGCACCTTGTTTCAGGAGAAAACTTTTGTCAGTCTAGCTATTCTTTGCTTTACACTCCTGAAACTTTGTTAAGTCTACAGAGCTTACAATTTGCACTTAAACGCTTGGACTACACTTTCTAAGTTCCTGGCAAGAGCTCAGTGACACTTACAATATGTGCCGAGAAACAAAACTTGAGAAAACTGAAGTCTATGCACACCTTCGTGCGCTCTGCCATCGTTACTGCCGGAAGCCGACGACTGCGTTAGGGTTGTAGCCCCAATGCATCTAGATATGACATTGGAGATCCTGCTCGTGTCCTCTTGCCCGATGTGGTCTGTAGCCAGAATACATGTGGTCAGATTATGATCACAGAACTAGTGCACCGCCCTACACACACCATGTGAAGCATGCAGTGAAAGACTGCAGCAAAACTTATGTCAGAATCATATGAGCGAGCATGTTTGTAACTGTGTGTGACACACGTGTGTGCATGGGCACTGTGTGAGGACTAGCTTTTTTGAATTGCAAATGTTGCCCTTGTCTTTTGTGTTTCTTTAAAACGTTAGATACGGCGCTGGGCGTCCTGCTCATCACTCCGATAAGGAATCAGTATATACAATATATTCAGACCAAAAGGAGCGCGGAAGATCTCTCCAATTGATATGACTTGCCAACTGTGCATTACAAATCAGAGAATCAAAACCAATGTTGCAATCCAACCACTTAACTCTTCTTTTAACACACATATGTCTTATGAAAGATGTACATCGTTTATCGTAATGAGTACTGGGACTTGACTGATCATGATAGTACGTGTCACAAGGACCGAACCCAAAGAGAGTGGCATCGATGATCTCATATGATCTCATTGCTCTTAACTGTGTTGATGATCACGATATTTCACACGGTTGCCTCCAATCCCAAAACTCCATGCTTATCCATTACTAAAATGACATCTTAGGACTATTCTGATGTATACGTACCTGCTTTCTAGGCCTACAGGGTATCAAAGTTAAAGTCGCAGGAGCCAGGACGTTGCCACATGTTCCAACCCATACATCCAAGTCAAGTACCACAAAGTGATTCATAAGTTATTAAAATGACGTCAGTTGCTTCAACATCATTCAGAGCGTGGATATGTGAAGCTAGCTAACACAGCAGTCCTACCAAATTCATACGTCAAGTTTGTGATTCACTGGGTGCGAGGGAGCTTAACACAAGTTTCACATATCTTGTAACGTACCTTTCACAGGGAATCAAAAGTTGAAGTCGTAGGAGCAAGGTCGTTCCCACTTCGATCGAGCTGCTAGCGAATGGCGCGCTGACACCTAGCTCCTTGCGAAAGCCCTAGCTCCTTTAGTTCAGCCAGTGAATTCACTGGCTGAACTAAGCAACCTATCCTCTCTGACACAGGTTTGGCCTATTATGGAATAATTGCCTTAATCAAGTAGTTTCTGGAACATTCTGTTGGGTTTGAATAGAATGCTCGAGCTGTCAGTCGCCACTTAAAGAAATGCGTGTTGGCCGGACTCCCGGAGCCCCACACGGCTGGGGACCGGAACCCTCCCACTATGGAAGGGTTCCCGCGTTTACATCAGGACGGGGCTGAGCGGCTAGCAGCGAGCCCTCCGGGGCTCCCCCCGCCCTATGAATTGAATATGAACATCCCCCGAGCTTGTTCTACGTCGCTGCAGTTCCCGCCGTCACCTATGACATTCTTCTCCCTGCTTTTGTCTAGTGTTCTCCAAACGAGTTCTATAGATGATCAGGGCACTATGACATGTTTGGTGCAGCTAGTTTGGTAACACAACGACAGTCTAGACGCGGCACCGGGGAAAGCGCTCGAAGTCTGTTTCCTATAAATCAAACTTCTTATGATTAAAAAGATTGGATTGGTATCGCAAGGGAGGGTAGGATCAGGAAAGCTTTCTTAAGATGGAATGTAGGCTGTCAGGACGGCCTTAATCTCCGTAAACGGCTGGGGATGGAATCCGCCAGTAAGATACCTTCTTATTCACCTCATATTCCTGCTTATTTTTTTTGCTGTCTTTTTTATGATTAATTGGACAATCCGTATCTTGAAGTAGAGATATTTGTCAGGTGGTGCCAAGCCTTGATTGGCACAAAGAGTCACGTAAGGATTGTACATCGATTTTCTCGCCGTCATTGACCAAAGTTTAGCTTTTAGGAGCTTTCTTAATTTGTCAGATTTCGACGAAACTTCCATCTTCCGTGTGGCTGCCTTGTGCTCTGTTGTGGAAAATTTGGTCATGTTTTCGCAGAATAATCTACTGGCATTGCATTGCAGGGTTTCTTTCTGATTTTGGAGAGCTCGAGGGGGAGGTCTCGAGGAAAGGTCTGGTACGTCTGCAAAAGAAGTTTCTAAAGCTGGGCCCAGTTACCCAGGTGCGTTTATCAAGTGCTGACCCTACCTGCTACAAACAGTGCACATTTGGCGAGTTCATGTTACGGACCTAAACGTATTTGACCAATGTCGACAGTTATAGTCTGGTGCAAGTAGTTTTGTGGATAGGACTTTGGAGTTCCATTCTCAAACTGCTCCTTGCAACAAAGATACAACTGTTAGAATTTGTTGTGACCAAGTGATCAGGACAGTCAGTAGAGACAGATTGGATTGAGGAGAGGGGTGAGGCCACGGGAGGAATGAGAGGAAAGGGGGACAAATGCGGGGGGACTGAATGAGTGTGAACATGAGCTGGCCAAGTGTCTCAGGACGGCATAGCCCATTGAGTGTGGCAGGGAGGTAAGGTTGGGGGGTGGGATGAAGAGAATGGGGGGAGAGGGACAGTGGCAATGAATTTGTATATGTGTAATTACTGACTCTCTGTACGTGCACATGTGCGCGCATGCAAGCCTGCGCCCGTGCGTGTGCATGCGTGTGTGTGTGTGTGTGTGTGTGTGTGTGTGTGTGTGTGTGTGTGTATGTGTGTCTGTGTCTGTGTGCGTCTGTGTGTGTGTGCGTATGTGTGTGTGTGTGTGTGTGTGTGTGTGTGTGTGTGCGCGCGAGACTCTGTGTCAAACTTGCGTATTTGAGTAAATCCAAGGTGGAATGAAGGAGAACGCTTAAGAGTACTTTTTGCTGGTAGGTGGTTGTTGAGTTGTGAACATACATTATAGAATGCCTTGTGCTTTAGGTGATCTTCAAATGTACATTATTAGGATACGGGTCCACTATCCACATAAGGTACCTCAAGACACGTTCGGATGAGGTCTATTTCGAACATAAGGTACAATCTGATTTAGATTACGCGTTAGCGTGAAAGGACTATTAAAGCTGCGATCACCGCATAGTCGAGCAACTGGTTTGGAAAGATACTGGGCACATAAGGATGCCAGTCTTGTTCATGCAGTTGCATGTGTCTAAAAGAGCAGACAGTCGTCAAGGACTGTAGCTGGAGAGGCACGAACTTACGACCTGTCTGCTTGCTTACAGGTGCGGTGACGCAGGATGTGTATTGGTAATGTGTTCATGTTTGATTGCTTGTTTGTAAGTGAACCATCTTAGTGGACAATCAAGTCTCCCAAACAGCTAAGGGACGGAGTCTTGATTGAGTATAGGAAGGTACTTGCTTTCAGCCGTCAGGAGCTTATCCGTGTGTAGATGCTCATTGACAGATCAACATGTAACGGAACTGGTTTGGAAAGATACTGGGCACATAAGGATGCCAGTCTTGTTCATGCAGTTGCATGTGTCTAAAAGAGCAGACAGTCGTCAAGGACTGTAGCTGGAGAGGCACGAACTTACGACCTGTCTGCTTGCTTACAGGATACGCCACTGCCCATAACCTTTTACAGGTTATGGGCCCACGCCCTTCCAGCTGAGCCAAGGGCAGACAGGAGTGCATGGCATCATCGGATGCATCTGTACTGGGTTTTCCACGGACTCGCCTGACGGCAAGAAGAAGTAAAAAAGGAACAACTGGATATTCACTCAGAAGGCCTACGGACAGAGTCTTCAATATCTTGGGAAGTTCTTTTTTTTTTTTTTTTCCGTGAAGTGACCTGAGATTATCACCCGTCGTCGTTGTCGTGAGACCGTCAGTAGGTCCGGGTGGTCAAGCAATTGAATTGCTGAAGAATATTTTGCATATCTTGCATATTAAGGGTACATGCTAGACCTCGAAAGGGTGGAATACTTGAAAGTGCTGTGGTGCACGCCGGAAGGGTATACTTAAACCAGCTGTGTCAGGCTGAACGCTGTGAGAGCAAGTGAAGTGTATGACCAGACCTTAAACTCGTTCCCAAATCAAGGTTTCTGAAAGTAATCCCAGCAGTACAGAGACTATGGCAACACCAGCAGGAGGCAGCACGGCCTCCTCAGGAGCTGGACAGTCAGGACAGACCACTGGAGGCACTGCAGCCAGCTCGTATGCATACACGATGAACTCCTCCAATCCCAAGATGTCTACACAGCTGAAGGCTGATCGCACTAATTTCAATGCCTGGCGTGAAGAGCTGGAGTCTTGCGCAATGCAAAAAGGAGCAATGGGAGCGTTGGAGACAGCTATGCCTAAGACCGCAGAGAACGCAGCAGTAAAACATTTCATTTTGCAGTCTGTCCCGTCCATGTGGCACGACGAAGTCAAACAGCGGGGGAGCGCTTTTGACTTCATTCAGTGGATGGCAGACCGCTGCACTGGAGGGAAGGACAGGGAAATCAACGAGAAGTGGATCAAGGGGCTCAAACAAGGCATGGTAAAGGGAGAGACAGTGCAAGAATGGTGCCACCGAGTCATCAGTATTGCCGCCTCCCTGGAGGCCAATAACCATCAGCTGAGCGACCGCCAGATCTGCAGGTATATATATAAGGGACTACCTGCAGTCTTGCAGAACGACGCTTGGGCAATTACCTCCGCCAAGTCAGACCCCTACAACATGCTGGAGACGATCCTCACTGCCATTGAGAACTTGGAGTACCAGGATATCCCGCTGGCAGAGTCAGTGCAAGTCACAGCATCAGCTGCAGCAGTTATGGCAGCAGCAGCAGCAGCCGTGCCAGCTCAGGGTGGAATCCCTGGGCCTCCCCAAGGCGCTGGAGCTGCACCGGGCGCTGGAGCAGCACCAGGAGTGGGAGCTGGAGCACCTGCTGATGGTCAGGCCCCCTATGGCCCTTCTGCTCACAACGCTGGAGGCAGGGGGCGAGGGTCTGGACGTGGCAGGAGGCCAAAGGAGGAACTGGCGTGTCGCTTCTGCAACGGGACGGGACATTTCTGGAGGGATTGCCTGGAACTGAAGAGGCTGCAAGCTCTACGTGGCACAATGCAAGCTGCAAGTGCGGGCCCAGCTGCGTGGTGGGGCACTGGAGCTCCTCAGCAACAAGCCAGCTGGTGGGATGCTGGCCAGTCCAGAGGAGGCCCTCCCGTGGCACCCTCACATGCTCCTGGATCTGTGTCCACTATCTTCCCCTTCTTCCCAGGCTGGCATCTCCCACCACCACCTCCTCCAGGTGCTGGTGAGCCTATGTTCGTTTCGTTAAATGTGCTTACCCCTACATCTCATGGGGCTTGCAGTACCTCGTGGCTGATAGATAGTGGTGCATCGGTGCACCTTGTAAATGATCTGTCTTTACTACACAACCCAGTCATGCATGCTCAACCCCTCCCTCTTCATTTGGCCACTTCTGATGCCAAAGGAGGATAGTTGCAACTGGGTCTGTGTGTCTGGTCAATGCCAGACAAGAGGTGTTTTGGCTGCATAATGTGCAGTGTGTGCCCAATGCACACACTAATCTGATTTCTGTCACAGGAGCCATTCAGGATGGAGCATCATTCCTCACTGACAGTGCAGGTGGGTACACGACCATGAAAGGCCCAGCAGGCTGGTCTGGTAAGATAGCCAGAGAGCGAGGGCTGTTTTTTTTAGAATGGGTGTGTCCCGTCAAGAGCCAGCATGATGCGCAGCCACAGTCCAGTCCTCATGTGGCCTCGTATCATGCCAGGAAAGGGCACGTGTGTACAGATCGACTACTGTGGCATGCAAGGTTGGGGCATCCTGGGGTTAAGAGTATGACAAGGTTGGACAACGAAGACCTGGTCACTGGGATCAATGTGTCCCTTGCTCCATGCTCAGAGTGTTCTCCCCAGTGTGAGTCATGTATACAAGAGAAACATTCTCGCCCCCCCTTTCCAGCTTCCTCTAGGCCTGCAGAGAGTGTGTTAGATAGAGTGCATGTGGACACTGTGGGTCCCATTTCACCAGCTGCAATCACGGGAGAGCGTTTTTGGGTTACTGTTGTTGATGAAAAATCCCATCTGATAGCCTCATTGGCAGTGAAGTCGAAAGAAGCCATTCCCAAGGCCCTCATTGAGCTCTTGAAGTACTGGCAGACATTTCATGAGAAAGTGGTGAAGTGTGTGAGATCTGATAGAGGGACAGAATTTCTGAATCAGCAGTTCAAAGAATTTTGTGCTCAGCAGGGCACTAAAATGGAGACCTCAGCTCCATCCACGCCTCAGCAAAATGGACTTGCTGAGCGCATGAATCGGACTCTGAAAGAGCGCACAAGGACCCTGTTGGTGCACGCTGCAGCAGACCCTTCCTTGTGGAAGGAGGCATTGGAGTCTGCCACCCTGCTGTACAACGTGGGCCCCACCACAGGCAGGCCTCTGACCCCTACTGAGATGTTCTATGGGGTAAAGCCTGATGTTGCTTCCTTGCGCACATGGGGCTGTGTGGCACATGTTCACATTCCCCCAGGTCAGCGGTCTGTATTTGGACCAAAGACCATTCCAGGCATGTTCACTGGGTATTGCCCACAGTCCAAGGCCTATAGAGTGTACGTAGGCAATGGTGTATGGAAAGAGAGCAGGGATGTTACATTCCTTGAGCATTTGAGAGGAGGGGAGAGAGTGGGTATGTCTAAGGTGCAACCTGGTTCCTCTCAATGGCTCTCAGGAGCGTCCTTGCAGGGCAGGGGAGGAAATTCCAATGTCCCCAGCTCACCAACAGCCATTCCCGTGAATTTTTGGGAAGCAGAGGATGACCCAGTGGTGGAGTGCAAGCCCACTGGATCTCCTGCTACCAATGCCAGCTCTCCAGAGGATCACAGCAGGCTGAGGAGCTCAGTCGGACCTGTGGCTGGAGCCCCCAGCAGCCAAGATGGTTCCCCTGCCACTTCAGAGACCTCACAGCAGTCATGGTCAGTGCTGGGCCATCTTCAAAATTTAGCTCGGGGGGTGCTGAAGCGCACTCGCAGCTGGACAAACTGCAGAAGATGCAGGAGGGGGTCAGGTTCCAGGGGAAGTCTCAACATAGACTTCCCCCAGGAACCACCCTCACAAGGGATCAGCGTTATGAACAGCGCCAGGCTAGGAGGGACTCAGTAGGGGTCCCCATGCATGACCCTGGCTCAGGCCAGGTACTTGTGAGTGAGCCACCCTCGGTAGGTCTCCCTGATTTGCAGAGGCAGGTTGAGACAGGGGAGGCTATGCTTGGAGAAGATGTTAGCGAGAAGAGTAGTGGGCTAGAAGTGCCAGCAGCAGGGGAAGCACGTAGCCAAGTTGAGCTGGGAACCAGTCATGCTTATGGGGTGCAGCCTGACACAGTAGGCGCAGCTCAGGAAAGTCAGAGTAGTGTACCTAGGTGTGAGTCCAGGAGAGAGAGAGAGCTGCTGCTTCCACCTGCATTGAGAAAGGTGAGAGATTGTAATGGTGGAGCGCATGAGTCTGGCAGTTCAAGAGAGAGAGTTGGGGAGGGCTCTGGCAGTTCTGGCTGTACTGCAGGATCTCAACATAAGGTACAAAATGTACCTTATTCTGGGAACCAGGATCAGAGGAATATAAAAGACAACAGTCCCAGGAGTGCTGACAGTACTGCAGAGTCTCAGCATAAGGTACAAAATGTACCTTATGTCAAGCTGGGAAAGGTTCACGTGCCATCTAACCTGAGGGAAGCCCAATGCTCCCCTCAGTGGGATTTTTGGCAACAAGCAATGAGGGAAGAGATGGATTCCCTTGATACCCATGAGGTTCTAGAGTATGTGGACAGACCACATGGACAAAAAGTTATTCCTGTCCATTGGATATTCTCCACTAAAATTGATGCACATGGGAATGTTACTCGCTTTAAAGCGAGGTTAGTTGCCCAAGGGTGTAGACAGATCCCTGGGATAGATGTTGGGGAGGTATTTGCACCCACCAGCAGCTATGGGGCAAGGAGGGCTGTGCTGGCAGTGGCTGCCACACAGAATCTTGAGATCCACCAAGTGGATATCAAGACGGCTTTTCTCAATGGAGAGTTGGAGGAAGAGGTCTATGTGACCCAACCACCAGGATTTGAGAATGGCAACACGAGGGT
>KV908481.1:328738-336238 GCA_002005505.1 Botryococcus braunii | reverse complement strand
CCGGGAGACAGGCCGCCGGCGCGGGCATGCCCACCTCCGAAGCATTCCTTATCACTCACAGTACAGTCCGCTACAGAAGTTATTGGACCCATACCACGTCCTATAACTATACCAGAAGCAGCAACCCCAGCCATATACCCACATCAGAAATCCCCAACAGATTTCCAAGGAACATCTTCTTATGCTGGCAAGAGCCGGCGGGACCATGGCAACATTTTTGGGTGGAATAAAAATTCAGGCCCAGGCAGGGGTGGGGGCTGGGAAAGTGGGGATACGGTAGTTGGGGGAAACTACCATAAGAATGTGGGAGACATCGATACAAGACGGTGAAGGGATGTCCCATCGACGTCATGCACAAATCGATGACGTCAATTCTTGACTTTAGAAAGGACATTGTCAGGTCACCACTACACCGGACAACATTATTATGTTATGGTACACGATAGCCGAGGACGTTTTTGAGATAAAAAGAGCACGTGGCAATGTCCACAACAAATAATGCGCGCTCATCCGTTTCCTCATGCTTTTATGAATAGTGCAGTATGTCAGCACTGACGCATACTGCGTGCACGAGAGAGAGAGAGAGAGAGAGAGAGAGAGAGAGAGAGAGAGAGAGAGAGAGAGAGAGAGAGAGAGAGAGAGAGAGAGAGAGAGAGAGAGAGAGAGAGAGAGAGCACGCGCGTGTTTGTGTTTGTGTTTGTGTGTGTGTGTGTGTGTGTGGGTATATGTCTGTATGTGTGTGTGTGTATGTCTGTATGTGTGTGTGTGTGTGTCTATGTCTGTGTGTGTGTGTGTGTGTGTCTGTCTGTGTGTGTGTGTGTGTGTGTGTGTGTACATATGTGTGCGCGTGCGTGCCTGCGCACATTCTGTTGATTTCTTAGGGGAGGGTAGGGGGCCGCGTGCGTGCCTGCCCCATTGTCTTGAAACTACTCTGTACCTGTCTTTAGTGTATATTTTCAATGAAGCTTCCCCCAGGCTTCCTCATCAAGGAACCATCCCCTTCTCGCTCTCCAATTTTCACTCTCAAACTCCCCCCCCCCTTCCCATAAAGTAAGGGCATTACGCAATACTGCCCATGAGTTTGAACCCTCCCCCTCCCGTTCCTGTGCTTGTCCCCTTCCCATGGCGCGAGTGCGCACTCACCGTGAAAGCACACCCCAAGTACTGGGAAAGTCCTTGCTGGGGGACGGGGCAGTGCTGTGCGGGGCCGTAAGCTGAGGGAAAACCGTTTTACTGTTGTGAGTAGGTGATCAAGCATGGCTATATCTGATGTACTGCACGCAATATGTGGCTGCGGCGTCTGTATATCGTGGCCGTGGAGATGGTCTGATCTTTTCCAACCGCAACAACGTCCCGTTCTGTAAGCCATCTGGCTGCCTGCGGCTGGTGTCGAAGCGCATGGCTTTCGGCAGCAGGGCCCAACCTTTATGTGCAATAAAAGTCTGATGTGCTGCACGCAAATTTTGCCTGCGGCGTCTGTATATTGTGGCCATGCATATTGTCCGTATGTTTTCCAACTGCAAGAGCGTCCCGTTCTACAAGCCATGTGGCTACCTGTGGAGGTCTCGAAGGGTATGTTTTTGGCAGCATACCCTAATGTCCATGCGCCATCTTGCGCACTCAAGTCTTTTAAGTACATGAATCTCGACTTCAGCGTAGCAGATCGGTCATATGGACGTATCTATTCTTCTGCAGCGCGGGCAGGGGAAGGCCATGATCAAAAGCGCCGCAAGGCTTGTCGAGGAAGTGATGCAACGTGCCGAGTGGCCTGCTCACTTTGAAGTTTGAGATGTACATACGGCTGGAGATTGCAATAACTCTTCAAGTAATTAACCAACTTGGAACATGTGTCGCCCTTTTCCGTGGGGGCCTTGGCTGAAAGCGATACCCAATGGGCAGATGTACAACATGCATCTCGGTACAGACTTCAAGCGCAAGGCCTGCCAATTGGCCGTGCGCGCTTTCAGTCAAACTGCAACGATGGTGTGTATAACGAGCTGAACTATGGAAGTTAGTGTTTAAAGTGCTTGCGGTGTATGTGTCCTCGAAGGCAAGAGGACGGAAGCATCCTGGTGAATTGCCATAAGTGTTGATATACTTTAGATCATAATGGTGCTTGAGGAAAGGCTGGAGTAGGTCCCGTTAGGCAGGAGGACAGAGCTGCACACACATGCACACATGCATGCCTCCCTGACCTGTAACATGTGTATTGGTGGATTCTGCCAAAATTATGTTTTATATGCTATGAGCCGCGGAGCCCATAGGATTTCATTCAAAAACGGATTACGCTTCCCACACTTGACAATCCGAGCGGGGCCGTGTGTATGCTCGTGTAAAAGGTTATGGGCAGTGGCGTATCCTGTAAGCAAGCAGACAGGTCGTAAGTTCGTGCCTCTCCAGCTACAGTCCTTGACGACTGTCTGCTCTTTAGACACATGCAACTGCATGAACAAGACTGGCATCCTTATGTGCCCAGTATCTTTCCAAACCAGTTCCGTTACATGTTGATCTGTCAATGAGCATCTACACACGGATAAGCTCCTGACGGCTGAAAGCAAGTACCTTCCTATACTCAATCAAGACTCCGTCCCTTAGCTGTTTGGGAGACTTGATTGTCCACTAAGATGGTTCACTTACAAACAAGCAATCAAACATGAACACATTACCAATACACACCCTGCGTCACCGCACCTGTAAGCAAGCAGACAGGTCGTAAGTTCGTGCCTCTCCAGCTACAGTCCTTGACGACTGTCTGCTCTTTAGACACATGCAACTGCATGAACAAGACTGGCATCCTTATGTGCCCAGTATCTTTCCAAACCAGTTGCTCGACTATGCGGTGATCGCAGCTTTAATAGTCCTTTCACACTAACGCGTAATCTAAATCAGATTGTACCTTATGTTCGAAATAGACCTCCTCCGAACGTGTCTTGAGGTACCTTATGTGGATAGTGGACCCGTATCCTAATAATGTACATTTGAAGATCATCTAAAGCACAAGGCATTCTATAATGTATGTTCACAACTCAACACTTCCCCTTGCCTTCATGCTTTATGTGTATCTTCTCAAACCTAGTGAATCACGATGACCAACAAACACGGGCTTAGCAAGTGGCTTGGTCATAATGTCAGCCACATTTCGAGCAGATTCTACATAGATGATATCTACCTGCCCAAGTGCCATAGCTTCCCTAGCATAGTGGAAGCTTACTGCAACATGCTTTGTGAATTTGGAATAAAGGGGGTTCCGTAAATTGGAAATGCATCCTTGGTTGTCACAGAAAATTTTGACTCTCCAAGGTGCAGCTCCAATCTCTTCCAAGAAGCCCCTAAGCCAGTTGGCTTCCTTCACAATATGGCCGGCTGCCATAAACTCGGCTTGCACAGTTGAGGTAGCAACTGAGCTCTGCTTCTTGCTTCCCCAAACCACGGCACTACCATAGACTGATAGAACATAGCCAGTGGTGGAATACCTGTGGTCCAGGTCCCCAGCATAGTCGGCATCAACATAGCCTTCTAGCTCAGGCCCCTTTCCACCCAGAGTAAGAGCTAATTCTCTCGTATCTCTCAAGTACTTCAGCACTCGAATGGCCTCATTCCAGTGTGAGGTAGTGGGTGTCATTCTATACCTTGACAACACTCCAACAGCCTGAGAAATGTCAGGCCGGGTCGTATTGGCAATATATAGCAACGATCCAATCAACTCACAGTACCGATGACCAGGTGGCAGTGGGGTACCTGCCCCATGTGATAAACCATCTGAGGACTCGGGTCTGCTGCTAGCCATGAAGTCCTTGGACATGGGGGTATCAACCACACGCCCATCATCAGCAACACCAAACTTTTCCACAAGAGCATCAATCTTGGGAGTGCAACTCATGGAAATAGTGCTCTGAACTCTATTGCGTAGGACCTGACACCCCAGGAAATCATTCACCTCTCCCAAATCATGGATGGTGAAGTCCTTCTTCAACAACTCTTTCCCCCACTCAATCTCTGCAACCAATCTGGCAACTATGAGAAGATCATCAACGTAAACAAGAATAAAGGACAGGTTGCCATCAGGGGCCCTCCTGATGTATACACCCGCATCACTCTTGCACACACTATACCCCATCACGCTCAACTTGTCGGTCAAGGTCTTGTGCCAAGCCCGTGGGGCTTGTTTTAGACCGCATAGTGCCTTCCTGAGCTTGCACACAACCCTCGTGTTGCCATTCTCAAATCCTGGTGGTTGAGTCACATAGACCTCTTCCTCCAACTCTCCATTGAGAAAAGCCGTCTTGATATCCACTTGGTGGATCTCAAGATTCTGTGTGGCAGCCACTGCCAGCACAGCCCTCCTTGCCCCATAGCTGCTGGTGGGTGCAAATACCTCCCCAACATCTATCCCAGGGATCTGTCTACACCCTTGGGCAACTAACCTCGCTTTAAAGCGAGTAACATTCCCATGTGCATCAATTTTAGTGGAGAATATCCAATGGACAGGAATAACTTTTTGTCCATGTGGTCTGTCCACATACTCTAGAACCTCATGGGTATCAAGGGAATCCATCTCTTCCCTCATTGCTTGTTGCCAAAAATCCCACTGAGGGGAGCATTGGGCTTCCCTCAGGTTAGATGGCACGTGAACCTTTCCCAGCTTGACATAAGGTACATTTTGTACCTTATGCTGAGACTCTGCAGTACTGTCAGCACTCCTGGGACTGTTGTCTTTTATATCCCTCTGATCCTGGTTCCCAGAATAAGGTACATTTTGTACCTTATGTTGAGATCCTGCAGTACAGCCAGAACTGCCAGAGCCCTCCCCAACTCTCTCTCTTGAACTGTCAGACTCATGCGCTCCACCATTACAATCTCTCACCTTTCTCAATGCAGGTGGAAGCAGCAGCTCTCTCTCTCCTCTGGACTCACACCTAGGTACACTACTCTGACTTTCCTGAGCTGCGCCTACTGTGTCAGGCTGCACCCCATAAGCATGACTGGTTCCCAGCTCAACTTGACTACGTGCTTCCCCTGCTGCTGGCACTTCAAGCCCACTACTCTTCTCGCTAACATCTTCTCCAAGCATAGCCTCCCCTGTCTCAACCTGCCTCTGCAAATCAGGGAGACCTACCAAGGGTGGCTCACTCACAAGTACCTGGCCTGAGCCAGGGTCATGCATGGGGACCCCTGAGTCCCTCCTAGCCTGGCGCTGTTCATAACGCTGATCCCTTGTGAGGGTGGTTCCTGGGGGAAGTCTATGTTGAGACTTCCCCTGGAACCTGAACCCCTCCTGCATCTTCTGCAGTTTGTCCAGCTGCGAGTGCGTTTCAGCACCCCCCCGAGCTAAATTTTGAAGATGGCCCAGCACTGACCATGACTACTGTGAGGTCTCTGAAGTGGCAGGGGAACCATCCTGGCTGCTGGGGGCTCCAGCCACAGGTCCGACTGAGCTCCTCAGCCTGCTGTGATCCTCTGGAGAGCTGGCAGTGGTAGCAGGAGATCCAGTGGGCTTGCACTCCACCACTGGGTCATCCTCTGCTTCCCAAAAATTCACGGGAATGGCTGTTGGTGAGCTGGGGACATTGGAATTGCCTCCCCTGCCCTGCGAGGACGCTCCTGAGAGCCATTGAGAGGATCCAGGTTGCACCTTAGACATACCCACTCTCTCCCCTCCTCTCAAATGCTCAAGGAATGTAACATCCCTGCTCTCTTTCCAGACACCATTGCCTACGTACACTCGATAGGCCTTGGACTGTGGGCAATACCCAGTGAACATGCCTGGAATGGGCTTTGGTCCAAATACAGACCGCTGACCTGGGGGAATGTGAACATGTGCCACACAGCCCCATGTGCGCAAGGAAGCAACATCAGGCTTTACCCCATAGAACATCTCAGTAGGGGTCAGAGGCCTGCCTGTGGTGGGGCCCACGTTGTACAGCAGGGTGGCAGACTCCAGTGCCTCCTTCCACAAGGAAGGGTCTGCTGCAGCGTGCACCAACAGGGTCCTTGTGCGCTCCTTCAGAGTCCGATTCATGCGCTCAGCAAGTCCATTTTGCTGAGGCGTGGATGGAGCTGAGGTCTCCATTTTAGTGCCCTGCTGAGCACAAAATTCTTTGAACTGCTGATTCAGAAATTCTGTCCCTCTGTCAGATCTCACACACTTCACCACTTTCTCATGAAATGTCTGCCAGTACTTCAAGAGCTCAATGAGGGCCTTGGGAATGGCTTCTTTCGACTTCACTGCCAATGAGGCTATCAGATGGGATTTTTCATCAACAACAGTAACCCAAAAACGCTCTCCTGTTATTGCAGCTGGTGAAATGGGACCCACAGTGTCCACATGCACTCTATCTAAAACACTCTCTGCAGGCCTAGAGGAAGCTGGAAAGGGGGGGCGAGAATGTTTCCCTTGTATACATGACTCACACTGGGGAGAACACTCTGAGCATGGAGCAAGGGACACATTGATCCCAGTAACCAGGTCTTCGTTGTCCAACCTTGTCATACTCTTAACCCCAGGATGCCCCAACCTTGCATGCCACAGTAGTCGATCTGTACACACGTGCCCTTTCCTAGCATGATATGAGGCAACATGAGGACTGGACTGTGGCTGCGCATCATGCTGGCTCTTGACGGGACACACCCATTCTAAAAAAAACAGCCCTCGCTCTCTGGCTATCTTACCAGACCAGCCTGCTGGGCCTTTCATGGTCGTGTACCCACCTGCACTGTCAGTGAGGAATGATGCTCCATCCTGAATGGCTCCTGTGACAGAAATCAGATTAGTGTGTGCAGTGGGCACACACTGCACATTATGCAGCCAAAACACCTCTTGTCTGGCATTGACCAGACACACAGACCCAGTTGCAACTATCCCTCCTTTGGCGTCAGAAGTGGCCAAATGAAGAGGGAGGGGTTGGGCATGCAGGACTGGTTGTGTAGTAAAGACAGATCATTTACAAGGTGCACCGATGCACCACTATCTATCAGCCACGAGGTACTGAAAGCCCCATGAGACGTAGGGGTAAGCACATTCAACGAAACGAACATAGGCTCACCAGCACCTGGAGGAGGTGGTGGTGGGAGATGCCAGCCTGGGAAGAAGGGGAAGATAGTGGACACAGATCCAGGAGCATGTGAGGGTGCCACGGGAGGGCCTCCTCTGGACTGGCCAGCATCCCACCAGCTGGCTTGTTGCTGAGGAGCTCCAGTGCCCCACCACGCAGCTGGGCCCGCACTTGCAGCTTGCATTGTGCCACGTAGAGCTTGCAGCCTCTTCAGTTCCAGGCAATCCCTCCAGAAATGTCCCGTCCCGTTGCAGAAGCGACACGCCAGTGTTCCTCCTTTGGCCTCCTGCCACGTCCAGACCCTCGCCCCTGCCTCCAGCGTTGTGAGCTGAAGGGCCATGGGGGGCCTGACCATCAGCAGGTGCTCCAGCTCCCACTCCTGGTGCTGCTCCAGCGCCCGGTGCAGCTCCGCCTTGGGAGGCCAGGGATCCCTGAGCTGGCACGGCTG
>KV908481.1:281093-327811 GCA_002005505.1 Botryococcus braunii | reverse complement strand
AATGGTTCTAAATTGGAAATGATCCTTGGTTGTCACAGAAATTTTGACTCTCCAAGGTGCAGCTCCAATCTCTTCCAAGAAGCCCCTAAGCCAGTTGGCTTCCTTCACAATATGGCCGGCTGCCATAAACTCGGCTTGCACAGTTGAGGTAGCAACTGAGCTCTGCTTCTTGCTTCCCCAAACCACGGCACTACCATAGACTGATAGAACATAGCCAGTGGTGGAATACCTGTGGTCCAGGTCCCAGCATAGTCGGCATCAACATAGCCTTCTAGCTCAGGCCCTTTCCACCCAAGTAAGAGCTAATTCTCTCGTATCTCTCAAGTACTTCAGCACTCGAATGGCCTCATTCCAGTGTGAGGTAGTGGGTGTCATTCTATACCTTGACAACACTCCAACAGCCTGAGAAATGTCAGGCCGGGTCGTATTGGCAATATATAGCAACGATCCAATCAACTCACAGTACCGATGACCAGGTGGCAGTGGGGTACCTGCCCCATGTGATAAACCATCTGAGGACTCGGGTCTGCTGCTAGCCATGAAGTCCTTGGACATGGGGTATCAACCACACGCCCATCATCAGCAACACCAAACTTTTCCACAAGAGCATCAATCTTGGGAGTGCAACTCATGGAAATAGTGCTCTGAACTCTATTGCGTAGGACCTGACACCCCAGGAAATCATTCACCTCTCCCAAATCATGGATGGTGAAGTCCTTCTTCAACAACTCTTTCCCCCACTCAATCTCTGCAACCAATCTGGCAACTATGAGAAGATCATCAACGTAAACAAGAATAAAGGACAGGTTGCCATCAGGGCCCTCCTGATGTATACACCCGCATCACTCTTGCACACACTATACCCCATCACGCTCAACTTGTCGGTCAAGGTCTTGTGCCAAGCCCGTGGGGCTTGTTTTAGACCGCATAGTGCCTTCCTGAGCTTGCACACAACCCTCGTGTTGCCATTCTCAAATCCTGGTGGTTGAGTCACATAGACCTCTTCCTCCAACTCTCCATTGAGAAAAGCCGTCTTGATATCCACTTGGTGGATCTCAAGATTCTGTGTGGCAGCCACTGCCAGCACAGCCCTCCTTGCCCCATAGCTGCTGGTGGGTGCAAATACCTCCCCAACATCTATCCCAGGGATCTGTCTACACCCTTGGGCAACTAACCTCGCTTTAAAGCGAGTAACATTCCCATGTGCATCAATTTTAGTGGAGAATATCCAATGGACAGGAATAACTTTTTGTCCATGTGGTCTGTCCACATACTCTAGAACCTCATGGGTATCAAGGGAATCCATCTCTTCCCTCATTGCTTGTTGCCAAAAATCCCACTGAGGGGAGCATTGGGCTTCCCTCAGGTTAGATGGCACGTGAACCTTTCCCAGCTTGACATAAGGTACATTTTGTACCTTATGCTGAGACTCTGCAGTACTGTCAGCACTCCTGGGACTGTTGTCTTTTATATCCCTCTGATCCTGGTTCCCAGAATAAGGTACATTTTGTACCTTATGTTGAGATCCTGCAGTACAGCCAGAACTGCCAGAGCCCTCCCCAACTCTCTCTCTTGAACTGTCAGACTCATGCGCTCCACCATTACAATCTCTCACCTTTCTCAATGCAGGTGGAAGCAGCAGCTCTCTCTCTCCTCTGGACTCACACCTAGGTACACTACTCTGACTTTCCTGAGCTGCGCCTACTGTGTCAGGCTGCACCCCATAAGCATGACTGGTTCCCAGCTCAACTTGGCTACGTGCTTCCCCTGCTGCTGGCACTTCAAGCCCACTACTCTTCTCGCTAACATCTTCTCCAAGCATAGCCTCCCCTGTCTCAACCTGCCTCTGCAAATCAGGGAGACCTACCAAGGGTGGCTCACTCACAAGTACCTGGCCTGAGCCAGGGTCATGCATGGGGACCCCTGAGTCCCTCCTAGCCTGGCGCTGTTCATAACGCTGATCCCTTGTGAGGGTGGTTCCTGGGGGAAGTCTATGTTGAGACTTCCCCTGGAACCTGACCCCCTCCTGCATCTTCTGCAGTTTGTCCAGCTGCGAGTGCGCTTCAGCACCCCCCCGAGCTAAATTTTGAAGATGGCCCAGCACTGACCATGACTACTGTGAGGTCTCTGAAGTGGCAGGGGAACCATCCTGGCTGCTGGGGGCTCCAGCCACAGGTCCGACTGAGCTCCTCAGCCTGCTGTGATCCTCTGGAGAGCTGCAGTGGTAGCAGGAGATCCAGTGGGCTTGCACTCCACCACTGGGTCATCCTCTGCTTCCCAAAAATTCACGGGAATGGCTGTTGGTGAGCTGGGGACATTGGAATTGCCTCCCCTGCCCTGCGAGGACGCTCCTGAGAGCCATTGAGAGGATCCAGGTTGCACCTTAGACATACCCACTCTCTCCCCTCCTCTCAAATGCTCAAGGAATGTAACATCCCTGCTCTCTTTCCATACACCATTGCCTACGTACACTCTATAGGCCTTGGACTGTGGGCAATACCCAGTGAACATGCCTGGAATGGGCTTTGGTCCAAATACAGACCGCTGACCTGGGGGAATGTGAACATGTGCCACACAGCCCCATGTGCGCAAGGAAGCAACATCAGGCTTTACCCCATAGAACATCTCAGTAGGGGTCAGAGGCCTGCCTGTGGTGGGGCCCACGTTGTACAGCAGGGTGGCAGACTCCAGTGCCTCCTTCCACAAGGAAGGGTCTGCTGCAGCGTGCACCAACAGGGTCCTTGTGCGCTCCTTCAGAGTCCGATTCATGCGCTCAGCAAGTCCATTTTGCTGAGGCGTGGATGGAGCTGAGGTCTCCATTTTAGTGCCCTGCTGAGCACAAAATTCTTTGAACTGCTGATTCAGAAATTCTGTCCCTCTATCAGATCTCACACACTTCACCACTTTCTCATGAAATGTCTGCCAGTACTTCAAGAGCTCAATGAGGGCCTTGGGAATGGCTTCTTTCGACTTCACTGCCAATGAGGCTATCAGATGGGATTTTTCATCCACCACAGTAACCCAAAAACGCTCTCCGTGATTGCAGCTGGTGAAATGGGACCCACAGTGTCCACATGCACTCTATCTAAACACACTCTCTGCAGGCCTAGAGGAAGCTGGAAAGGGGGGGCGAGAATGTTTCCCTTGTATACATGACTCACACTGGGGAGAACACTCTGAGCATGGAGCAAGGGACACATTGATCCCAGTGACCAGGTCTTCGTTGTCCAACCTTGTCATACTCTTAACCCCAGGATGCCCCAACCTTGCATGCCACAGTAGTCGATCTGTACACACGTGCCCTTTCCTGGCATGATACGAGGCAACATGAGGACTGGACTGTGGCTGCGCATCATGCTGGCTCTTGACAGGACACACCCATTCTAAAAAAAACAGCCCTCGCTCTCTGGCTATCTTACCAGACCAGCCTGCTGGGCCTTTCATGGTCGTGTACCCACCTGCACTGTCAGTGAGGAATGATGCTCCATCCTGAATGGCTCCTGTGACAGAAATCAGATTAGTGTGTGCAGTGGGCACACACTGCACATTATGCAGCCAAAACACCTCTTGTCTGGCATTGACCAGACACACAGACCCAGTTGCAACTATCCCTCCTTTGGCGTCAGAAGTGGCCAAATGAAGAGGGAGGGGTTGGGCATGCAGACTGGGTTGTGTAGTAAAGACAGATCATTTACAAGGTGCACCGATGCACCACTATCTATCAGCCACGAGGTACTGAAAGCCCCATGAGACGTAGGGGTAAGCACATTCAACGAAACGAACATAGGCTCACCAGCACCTGGAGGAGGTGGTGGTGGGAGATGCCAGCCTGGGAAGAAGGGGAAGATAGTGGACACAGATCCAGGAGCATGTGAGGGTGCCACGGGAGGGCCTCCTCTGGACTGGCCAGCATCCCACCAGCTGGCTTGTTGCTGAGGAGCTCCAGTGCCCCACCACGCAGCTGGGCCCGCACTTGCAGCTTGCATTGTGCCACGTAGAGCTTGCAGCCTCTTCAGTTCCAGGCAATCCCTCCAGAAATGTCCCGTCCCGTTGCAGAAGCGACACGCCAGTTCCTCCTTTGGCCTCCTGCCACGTCCAGACCCTCGCCCCCTGCCTCCAGCGTTGTGAGCAGAAGGGCCATAGGGGGCCTGACCATCAGCAGGTGCTCCAGCTCCCACTCCTGGTGCTGCTCCAGCGCCCGGTGCAGCTCCACCGCCTTGGGAGGCCCAGGGATTCCACCTTGAGCTGGCACGGCTGCTGCTGCTGCTGCCATAACTGCTGCAGCTGATGCTGTGACTTGCACTGACTCTGCCAGCGGGATATCCTGGTACTCCAAGTTCTCAATGGCAGTGAGGATCGTCTCCAGCATGTTGTAGGGGTCGGACTTGGCGGAGGTAATTGCCCAAGCGTCGTTCTGCAAGACTGCAGGTAGTCCCTTATACATATACCTGCAGATCTGGCGGTCGCTGAGCTGATGGTTATTGGCCTCCAGGGAGGCGGCAATACTGATGACTCGGTGGCACCATTCTTGCACTGTCTCTCCCTTTACCATGCCCTGTTTGAGCCCCTTAAACCACTTCTCGTTGATTTCCCTGTCCTTCCCTCTAGTGCAGCGGTCTGCCATCCACTGAATGAAGTTAAAAGCGCTCCCCCGCTATTTGACTTCGTCGTGCCACATGGACGGGACAGACTGCAAAATGAAATGTTTTACTGCTGCGTTCTCTGCGGTCTTAGGCATAGCTGTCTCCAGCGCTCCCATTGCTCCTTTTTGCATTGCGCAGGACTCCAACTCTTCACGCCAGGCCCTGAAATTTGTGCGATCAGCCTTCAGCTGTGTAGACATCTTGGGATTGGAGGAGTTCATCGTGTATGCATACGAGCTGGCTGCAGTGCCTCCAATGGTCTGTCCTGACTGTCCAGCTCCTGAGGAGGCCGTGCTGCCTCCTGCTGGTGTTGCCATAGTCTCTGTACTGCTGGAATTACTTTCAGAAACCTTGCTTTGGGAACGAGTTTGAGGTCTGGTCATACACTTCACTTGCTCTCACAGCGTTCAGCCTGACATAGCTGGTTTAAGTATACCCTTCCGAAGTACACCACAGCACTTTCAAGTATTCCACCCTTTCGAGGTCTAGCATGTACCCTTAATATGCAAGATATGCAAAACATTCTTCAGCAATTCAATTGCTTGCCCACCCGGACCTACTGACGGTCTCACGACAACGACTACGGGTGATAATCTCAGGTCACTTCACGGAAAAAAAAAAACTTCCCAAGATATTGAAGACTCTGTCGGTAGGCTTCTGAGTGAATATCCAGTTGTTCCTTTTTTACTTCTTCTTGCCGTCAGGCGAGTCCGTGGAAAACCCAGTACAGATGCATCCGATGATGCCATGCACTCCTGTCTGCCCTTGGCTCAGCTGGAAGGGCGTGGGCCCATAACCTGTAAAAGGTTATGGGCAGTGGCGTATCCTGTAAGCAAGCAGACAGGTCGTAAGTTCGTGCCTCTCCAGCTACAGTCCTTGACGACTGTCTGCTCTTTAGACACATGCAACTGCATGAACAAGACTGGCATCCTTATGTGCCCAGTATCTTTCCAAACCAGTTCCGTTACATGTTGATCTGTCAATGAGCATCTACACACGGATAAGCTCCTGACGGCTGAAAGCAAGTACTTCCTATACTCAATCAAGACTCCGTCCCTTAGCTGTTTGGGAGACTTGATTGTCCACTAAGATGGTTCACTTACAAACAAGCAATCAAACATGAACACATTACCAATACACACCCTGCGTCACCGCACCTGTAAGCAAGCAGACAGGTCGTAAGTTCGTGCCTCTCCAGCTACAGTCCTTGACGACTGTCTGCTCTTTAGACACATGCAACTGCATGAACAAGACTGGCATCCTTATGTGCCCAGTATCTTTCCAAACCAGTTGCTCGACTATGCGGTGATCGCAGCTTTAATAGTCCTTTCACACTAACGCGTAATCTAAATCAGATTGTACCTTATGTTCGAAATAGGCCTCCTCCGAACGTGTCTTGAGGTACCTTATGTGGATAGTGGACCCGTATCCTAATAATGTACATTTGAAGATCATCTAAAGCACAAGGCATTCTATAATGTATGTTCACAACTCAACAGCTCGCATACTTTCGGTATAAATCTTAGCAGATGGATCAGACGCCTAACGAGTCTAAACTAGATTAGGAGGATTGTCAACAGGCTTGATGCAGTTTTACTAGATTATTCTAGAAAGTACTGTTTGTCAGCAAAGGCACATTACGGCTGAGGCATATAGTGATTAGTGGTTTGTTAGAGAATTGCGAAGGTATGATACACCTCTAGCACTGGTGGGTTCGTGAGAGAGTTACTGTTGAATGAATTGGTCAATACTGTACTTAGTGACATCCCAGTCACATTCCATCAACGGCGGTGTAAACTATAGCCTTTAAAGCCTATAAATTTATAGCCCTTTATGAACGGTATAGATCATACTCGTACCTCAATGACATAACACGTGACTTGTGCGATATGCGTTCTCAATAGACATTACGTATGGTAGTACTTTAGGAACCCTGCAGTCCGAGCCATCCCTGGGCAGCCCAGGAACGGCTCGGTACTTGTCCGAAGCATGTTGGTATCCTTGACCAACCTCTACTGTTGGAGAGTGCAGTGTGCTGTTCCTCGAAACGTTGTAGCGTGGACGGTTTTTCCCACAGGCTACGAACTGACGCTGCCGTCGTGCCATCACTGCAGGTGTGTTTAGGATTCTCAAAGAGACCTTGCTGAGTTACTGATGAACTATTATTGTATTCTAGTGACGTAAAGTAGACATCGCAAGGCCTCTTTGGTGGTGAACTCTGCTATCAGGCAAGGCGTAGTGTTACGTGGTCTTTAGCAAGAGTGAGAGGAGTTAACATCATATGTAAGACTTGTCCGAAGCATGTTGGTATCCTTGACCAACCTCTACTGTTGGAGAGTGCTGTGTGCTGTTCCTGGAAACGTTGTAGCGTGGACGGTTTTCCCACAGGCTACGAACTGACGCTGCTGTCGTGCCATCACTGCAGGTGACGCCGAAAGCAGAAATGCTTAAGGTTATGGGCCCACGCTTTCCAAGCTGAGCTTGCAGTGGCGCACGACAGATTTCCAGGGAGGAAAGGGGTTTCGGACCCTGCTTCGAGGCTGCGAGCTTCACTGACGAGTGAGGTGTGGCCGTTCAAACATATCGAGCTAGTCACGTAAAATTATTCCTTCTGTAGTGCTGGAAGGAATTGTTGTACAGTAGCAACTGGGCTGGGAAAGCAGAAGTACTTCTGGGACTGATCAACTCAGTGTCAGAGCCAGGAAGAAGTGCTTCCAGGGGAAGTCATCTAAGGTTTGGAGTGAAGAACTGGCTTGATCATGAAAACTAGAAGCAGACAAGTGATCATGAAAACGAGAAGTAAGCGCATTGCAACGGAGTCTGGATCAGCTGGGTCTGGCTCCTCCATCACCCAGCCAGCCAGCAAACTCCACTGCGCAGAGTGGAGAGATGTGCATCGCAATGACGAAAACCGGTGGCGTCGTCACCACGAATGTCAAATGTCCAGTGACTCTGGACAAAGAGGGAGTGGAATTTCCACTCTGGGATCTGGCATATGTGGCAGCCTGTGGCCTCAAAAGGTGCAAGGCAGCCATTGAAGCTCCAATGCCAGACACAGAGGAGAATGCAGCAGCGCTCCTGATGCTGATTGATACCGTCCCCAAGGCGTGGGGTGCCAAGCTAGCTGCAATGCAAGTGGCAGCCAATGCCTACCATTGGGTTCGAGAGCGTTTTACTGGAGGGGCAGACCAGGAGGTAACAGCACGCTGGCTGGAGCTCCTACACACCAGCATGCGAGAGACAGAAACGTTGGCGGACTACTACAACAGGAAGGTGGCACTCTTCCATGCGCTCAAGGGAAATGGGCACTCCATCATGGAGAGAGAAGCCAAGCTAGCAATCATCAAGGGCCTGCCAGAGGAAGCGAAGGAGACTGGGATGTTCTCCTCATCTGCTGGGAAGGATCTGGAGGGATTGTGGGAGATCATCTCCACCACAGCCAAGGGACTGGGCTTCAACGACCAGGTCCCCAGAGTCACCCCTGTGGCCAGGGCAGCCATCACACCAGCCTACTCCACCACACCAGGGACTGCAAGCCCACAGGAGACCCAAGCTGGAGGCCAGGGGGGCCAAGCTTCATCGAGCAAGGTGGAGGGACGGGACCGGCGTGACAACAGGCGCTGCCGCTACTGCAACAAGCTAGGCCATTTTGAGAGGAACTGCCTCAAGAAGGATGCGGACGAGAAGATGCAACAGAACTTGCAGCAAGTCATGGCTGCAATGGCCAATCTGCTTCCGCAATTCCAAAATCAAGCGTCGGCTGCAGTGGCTCGACCTCCGGAGGGCAGCGGGAACGGCAACAACTTTTTCCCCGGGGGATATCCACCACCCTCTGGTATGTCTGCCATGATTTCTCTGAATGTCTTAACACCAACACGCGTCATGCCAGAAGCGAGAAGTTTTCTGGTGGACAGTGGAGCCACTGTCCACCTAGTCAATGATAAGTCCCTGCTACATTCCCCCACTCTGCACAGAAATCCCATTCCTTTGCATATGGCTACAACAGATGCCACGGGACAGATAATTGCATCTGGTTCCCTGTGCTTGAGCAGTGCAGAACAGCAACCCCTGTGGCTTTACAATGTGCATTGTGTTCCTTCAGCTACAGCTAATCTGATTTCAGTGACAGCTAGCTATACGTGATGGGGCTAGTTTTGTTACAGACAGTGTGGGAAGTTACACTGGGATGCGTGGCGCTCAAAACTGGTCTTGTTCAGTTGCACAGAGAAATGGCCTGTATTTCTTGCAGAAGGTCAGTCCAGTCAGAAACCCTGTCTCTGTGTTTGTTAACATAGCCAGAGCACCAGTCGCTCATGATTGCAGATTGAGAGCACTGTGGCACAGTAGACTCGGGCACCCAGAGGAGGTTAATATGAGGCGACTTCAGTCTGAAGATTTGGTCCTGGGCATCCCTGTATCTCTCTCCCCTTGCCCAAACTGTCACTCTTCATGTGAAGCGTGCATTCAAGGAAAGCACAGTCGTCCCCCTTTTGGAACCAGTTCCAGAGCAGCCACTGAGCCCCTTGAGAGAATTCATTTGGACACAGTTAGCCCCATCTCCCCTACAGCTATTACTGGGGAGCGCTTCTTTGTCACGATTGTGGATGAGGCTACGCACTATGTCATAGCCTTGGCAGTAAAACCAAGGATGCAATCAGTAGTGCAATCAGAGACCTTTTTGGCAGAGGCAGTTGAACCGCTCTGTTAAGTGCATTCGTACTGACAGTGGGACAGAATTCCTCAACAGTACATTGAAGGGTTTATGTACGCAGGAGGGAATTAAATTTGAGACCTCTGCAGCATACTCGCCTCAACAAAATGGCGTTGCTGAACGGATGAACCGAACAATCAAGGAGAAGGCCAGAACACTCATGTTGCATGCAGCTGCCAAACAGTCACTCTGGAAGGAAGCAGTGGAGACAGCCTGCATCCTGTACAATATGGGACCTGTGACTGGACGTGACAAGACGCCTTATGAAGCCTTCCATGGGGTAAAGCCCGATGTATCCCTGCTCAGGACTTTTGGCTGTCTAGCACATGTGCACATACCTGATCACCAAAGGGGAGTGTTTGAGTCTAAGACCTCCCCTCGTCTCTTCACAGGGTATTCCAGTGTGTCAAAGGCATATAGAACTTATATGGGAAACGGGATTTGGAAAGAAAGCAGAGACGTTACCTTTCTGGAGCACTTAAGGGGCGCAGACAGAGTGGGGCTTAGCACCATGTCTCCTGTGAGTCCAAATGCAGTCCAACGGCCCTTTGCCTTGCCTTTTGTACAACAGGAGGGCCAGCAGTCCTTGGGTCAGTTGTCTTTATGGGACTCAGATGATCCTGAGCCTCTCTGCAACCGAGAGGTCAACGTGCAACAGTCCGGACCTGACTCCCCCTATGCAACCACCCCATGTGCAACTACCCCATGTGCAATCAACTCCTGTGAGAATTCTGAGACTACAAGTGTCAACGTGGACGGGGAGCCCACTTCCTCGGAGCTGACCCATACGCAGTCCGGCCACAGCTGGTCCGTACTCGGACACATGGAGAACCTAGCGCGAGGAGGCCATGAGACCAAGTTACACCTGCAACGATTGAATAATGTGCAAGAATGTGTTCGAATGGAAGCTGGGGCCATGGGTTTACGAGGACAGGACGGGCTGACCCGGCAGCAACGGTATGATCAGAGAGTAGCAGCACGTGAGCCTGCAGCTGAGGTCACTGTGGAACATGATGGAGATGTGAGTGATGGAGAGAATAGGAGAATGTCAGAGGCCATTAGCCCAGGGGAAGCAACGGAAGCTCAGCCTGATTTATAGGACTTGGCCAGGCTGGAGGGCATGTCTGATCATGTAAGCGTGAGAGTGAGGCAAGAGGGGTCAGTTTGGAGATTTCCAATCAGACACTTGATGGACAAAGGGAGTCTTCAGATGGCCAGGCTCTGCGTGCTTGTGAGGGACACACTGGGGAGTCACAGGTGTGTTGTGAGAGTACAAGCGTGGATGAGAGACACCACTGCAGGGTGTCGCACAGTGCCAGATTATGCTTGCGCCTTTGAGTGATGAGTGCGTTTGGGACATGATGAGTGATGTAAGACCCAGATTGAGTGGAGCAGCATGTGAATCCTCCAAGGAGAGAAAGCTGCAGACA
This sequence comes from Botryococcus braunii, assembly GCA_002005505.1. Taxonomy (NCBI): domain Eukaryota; kingdom Viridiplantae; phylum Chlorophyta; class Trebouxiophyceae; genus Botryococcus; species Botryococcus braunii. The sequence goes on along the minus strand of KV908481.1, from coordinate 317,027 downwards.
CCTGCAGAGTGGGAGAGAGTCAGAGAGGTGTGTAACGCAGTAACCTCGAGCGAAAGAGTAGTGGAAGCACGTGCGTGTGAGCCTAGAGACAATAGCCATGTTGTGCATGATCACAACCTGAATCCTGTAAAGGGTCAGATACCTGGGGTGAGTGGTCCAAGGTGCTAGTCCCTGGAAATCTCAGGGAGGCGCAAAGATCCCCTCAGTGGGAATTCTGGCGCCAGGCAATGCAAGAGGAGCAAGATTCTCTTGATGCACACGAGGTGATGGAATACGTTGAGAGACCCAAGGGACACAAGGTGATCCCTGTGCATTGGATCTTCTCTGTGAAGACTGATGCACATGGGAACGTGTTGAGATTTAAGGCTCGGCTTGTGGCCCAGGGCTGTAGACAGATTCCTGGAGTTGATGTAGATGAGGTCTTTGCACCTATCAGTAGCTATGGATCCAGGAGGACTTTGCTAGCAACTGTTACAGCAAAGAACATGGAAATTCACCAGGTGGATATAAAGACCGCCTTTTTGAATGGTGAATTAGAGGAGGAGGTGTATGTGACACAGCCTCCTGGGTTTGATAATGGCAACCCCAACATTGTGTGCAGACTGCGTAAGGCCCTTTATGGCCTGAAGCAGGCTCCCAGGGCCTGGCACAAGACCCTGAATGAGAAGCTGCTGAGTATGGGATATGAAGTGTGTAAGAGCGATGCAGGAGTTTACATCAAGAGACACGAGGATGGGGAGCTGTCATACATGCTTGTGTATGTTGATGATCTTTTGATTGTGGCAATGGGTGCGGAAGAGATAGAATGCGTGAAAAAGGAGCTGTTGGCAAGCTTCAAGAATCATGACCTTGGTGAAGTCAAGGATTTCTTGGGCTGCCAGATCCTGAGAGATAGAGAGAATCGGTGCCTATCATTGAGCTGTGTGCCTAAGATTGATGCACTGTGTGAGAAGTTTGGGGTGAGTGCTGAGTCACGTACAGTCGATACTTCCATGAGTAAAGACTTTGTGATGTCTGGGATGCCGCAGGTTACAGTAGGTGAGACCAGCTTTCATTGGCAGGACGAGTTCCTCTCATATACGTCTGAATCGTCTAGAAACTTCTCGAAAACTTCTCAATCTTCTCATAAAATCTAGAGGAAATATGATAAGAGGACTTCTCATAATCTTCTCACGAATTTTGAGAACTTTTCAGAAGATCTCGAGATCTTACCATATTCTTCCCAAGACGTCTTGTCCAGTTCTTAAGTCCTCACTCTTCTCATATACTTCCCTCTCAAATATAAGAAATTATGAGCGTTTTCAGCGCATATGTCGCCTTTTAAGAAGTTTCCCAGACCTGAATCCGACGTTTATAAGACATCTCAAAACCACTTAGAAGTCGAGGTTCAGCACGATCGTGACGTAAATGAGATGTTATTGGAAGAGTATGGGAAGAGTATGAGATTTACCATGAACGGAATCAGCAGTATATGAGAAGTCCTGGGACTTATGAGAAGTTATGAGAACATTGCATGAAGTGTACAGGATTCGCATCAGACGTTATCAGAAGACAAGAGATGTTGACAAGATGTATGGGAAGTGTGTCAGACCTTATGGGCTTGGCATGGGAAGTGTATAGGAACTATTGTTAAGAACTTGAGTGTTGCAGCAGAAGACATGAGATGTTCACAAGATGTATGGGAAGTTTGTAGGAACTTTTGTGAAGAACATGAGTTTGGCTCCAGAAGACATGAGATGTTCACAAGATGTATGGGAAGTGTGTCAGACCTTATGGGCTTGGCATGGGAAGTGTATAGGAACTTTTGTGAAGTACTTGAGTGTTGCACCAGAAGACATGAGATGTTCTGAGGCTTGAATGGCAATTACAATGACACTCCTGTATGAGGGGCACCATGTGCCATGCAGACACCCCAACTGCACAAAGTGCAAATATAATCTGTGTGTCAAGCTCAACGCTAAAACAATCCTTCTTGTCACCCCAATCTTTAGATTGGGGTGAGATCTCCAACAACAGTGTACAACGCCTGTCACCCCAAGACAGGCTGCAAATCTAATTCGATGAAGCTGTAAATCTAATTATATGAAGCTTAGAAGCGTTAAGCTTAGAGTCACCCCAATCCATATATGTACATGTACTACATGCTTCCAAACAACACCTGTCACTCAGCACCCTCACACGTACGATCCCACGTGCATTAGGCAACATGCCCGCGCTGTAGAAAATGCAGAATCTGCATGTAGCAACGCATACTTCCATTGAATATGAAGACTGGTGATCAGGGCATGCGGTAGCCCAATCCGTAGATCCTCAATGCTTGGAAGCTCTCGCTCTGCAGTACATCCATGATGCAGTTAGGATAAGCAATAAGTGTTCTAAGATAATATGTTGAGTGTTCATGGCATGAGACGGCCAGCCAGCCAGCCAGACTGACACACATCAAACAAAGAGGAAAGAAACAAATCAAACACACAGTCATAGAGAGAGAGAGAGAGAGAGAGAGAGAGAGAGAGGAGAGAGGAGAGAGAGAGAGAGAGGAGAGAGAGAGAGAGAGAGGAGAGAGAGGAGAGAGAGAGAGAGAGAGGAGAGAGAGAGAGAGAGAGAGAGAGATGGGAGATATGGACCAAGACTTGCTCATGGTGCATATATAAAGGGAGCATGTACCCCGGTCCAAGGAAAAAGAATCCTATCCTGTATCATGCCACCCCCCCCCCAAAACTTACATTTCAGCAAAAAGTAATGCGCAACCTGTAACATGCCCTCCCTAAACGCTTGATTTTAATGAAAAAATGCGAATCCTGAACAATGCCCCCCCCCCCCCCACATACCCCTCACCAGACAACGAGAGTGTATGCAACCTCGACTTGCGGAGTCTGCCCCCCCCCCCAACACACACACACACACACACACACACACACACACACACACACACACACACACACACACACACACACACACACACACACACACACAAGAGAGAGAGAGAGAGAGAGAGAGAGAGAGAGAGGGGGGAGAGAGGGGGGGGGGAGGAGAGAGAGAGAGAGAGAGAGAGAGAGAGAGAGAGAGAGAGAGAGAGAGAGAGAGAGAGAGAGAGAGAGAGAGAGAGAGAGGGAGAGAGATTGCAGACAAGGAATACGACTTTGCACGTGCTGCAGTAGAAGTGGACCATGTACCTGGGTAACAGCTAAAACCATGCCCAGCTCCCCCTCCCCCAACCCCCATTGTGTGTAAATAAAAAGAAAAGGGAAAAGAAAACCACACAAAATGTCCACTCCTGTGCCCTGTTCCCCCCCCCCCTTTTCCCCCAAAAGAAAGTAGTGTCTGCAAACGACTTGTAGATAAACTGCCGCTGCCCAACCAACCAACTTACAAGCACAGTATGCATCCTTGCGATACATATGTGGCCTACCGAAGAAGCAACTCATTTCATTGAAATACGTAAGAAAAAGCAAGCACAACATATGTCATCATCTCTAAAATCAGTACGGTCCGAAGTTCTCATCTTACCTGTGAGCACCTCATTTGTTCCCGGCTGCATTCTCCCTCAGGCCTGGTCTTCTTAGCTGGAGCACTCTCCACAGACTGAGAACCTCGACAGCGCCCCTTTGAGCACAACACCATACCCATGTCTGCCATATATGCATTTGTGATGTCAGGATAAGTGAACAGGCGCAACAAAGTTAAATTTTGCCCGAATCGTATGTGCTAGTATGGTGCATGTGCGGGTGTGCATGCTCTGAAATTGACACGAGATACAGGGATGTGGAAAAGTTGACTGGTTTTAGCAGAACAATAAGCAAGAAGGTGAAAATTTGACTCAACCCCCCATCTGTATGAGGGGGGTTCTGTGGAGAGTTTATGTTTGACGGTGCTGGCCCTCAAAAAAGCACGGAGGTGGCACTATGAGTCAACAGAGCCACGATCCATTTAAAACAAGCCGGGAACACCACCTCCCGCTCTCTCCCAACTGCCAATGGAGGAAAACCCACTGACGCATGCACGCACACACAAGGCACACTTGGGAACCGGCAACAGTGCCCCCAGACACACACGCAGACACAGACACAGATACACACACACACACACACACACACACACACACACACACACACACACACACACACACACACACACACACACACACACACACACACACACACACACACAAACAAACGCAAACACACTCTGCAAATGTAATGTACAGGCAAAAATGTCTCAGGCCTGCAGCACCCTGACACTGATGCTGAAGCATAGCTGTGCTTGGACCTCAATTTACTGAAACAGTGTAATCTAAATATGTCATTGAAGTATGCTTAGTAGGAAGGTACATTTTCTGTCTTACCTTACATTTGTGGAGCTGCAGAGCCCTCAACAAGCCCCGGCCTCTACTAGCCGTGCCTCGCACACACACGCAGACACACTTGGGAACATGCAACATTGCCCCCAGACACACACGCAGACACAGACACACACACACACACACACACACACACACGCAAACACATTCTGCACATGTAAGGTACAGGCAAAAATGTCTCAGGCCTGCAGCACCCTGACACTAATGCTGCAACATAGCTGTGCTTGGACCTCAATTTACTGAAACAGTGTAACCTAAATATGTTATTGAATTATGCTTAGTAGAAAGGTACATTTTCTATCTTACCTTACATTTGTGGAGCTGCAGAGCCCTCAACAAGCCCCGGCATCTGCTAACCGTGCCTCATCCCTGCTTAGCCAACCTCTATGGATTGTGAAGACTCGTCTGAATTTCCACATTCTCCTTTTGTAGTACCCTGCAGGGCTCACTGTTGCTCAGACATGACCTGCAATGTGAAAACCCACGAAGCGATGCCAGTTTGTAGGAGTGATGATATGAAAGTCACTGAAATTGCACTTCTAAGAGTGAAGAGAGGGGCAATTGGCCCATATGCTTCCAAACAGTGGGCACCAGCCACTCGATGCTGACAGCATTTTTGCTTTGATACAGTTCCGAGTCGCAACCACCAACGAGGAATTAACTCACGGTCATACTGACAGTAAAGCTTTAAAGCAAAAAAAAAATGAGCGGGTCAAGGATTGTGAGGTAGTGCAAGTAGCTCCAGCCGTACTTGTAACAATAACTTCTTGCCGTGCCCAAGACAGCCTTGAGAACTTTCGCAACGCAAACTGGCAACGTTTTAGAGCATGGAATAACTAATGAAAGAAGACCAGAGAAACACAGCTACTACGGAGAACAAAAATTCAAATTGCACTTGGTGTAGCCGTTGGTTGCACGCCCCAAGCAACTCCGTCGTCAACTGTCAATGATAGACCTGGAATAGAATGCCTCCAAAGAATGGATTCGATATTCGGACAAGTGTTATGTCTGTTGGTATCAGTTCACTGAACCGAATTTGCGCTTCCGCCAAAGCCACGTAGGTTATCGGTCACGTAACTCGACAGTGTCACGGCCTCGGCAGTACGGCCGGTACACTTCTTCTAGTACGGCCAGAATTTGCCGATCTGGTAGCAGACCCAAGGCCATGGTACAGGATCGGACAAGAATTTGCCGATCTTGTAGCAGGCCCCAGGCCCCAGGCCATGGTACAGAATCGGACAAGAATTTGCCTAAGTGGTAGCAGGCCCAGGCCATGGTCCAGAATCGGACAAGAATTTGCCGATCTGATATCAGGCCCCAGGCCATGGTACAGAATCGGACAAGAATTTGCCGATCTTGTAGCAAGCCCCAGGCCCCAGGGCATGGTACAGAATCGGACAAGAATTTGCCTAACTTGGCATGTTACTTGGTCATGTTGAAGATGTTGTTAGGGGTGCGCCCCTCGGTGGCCACTCCGATTTTGTTAGCTGAGTTGGGGCTTCAACCCCTCGCTCATCACTGGCTGAAGCGTATGGCCACCTTTTGGAACTCGTTGGTGTCTTTGCCTCATGATCATCTTTATGCCTTGATTCTTCGCGACTCGTGCTTTTATGGCGTCACTACCCGTACTCCCACTTGGGCAGGGTATTTCATGAAGGCCCTTATTAAGGTTGGCTATCCTTATCAGATAGATTGTCAAGCCCCTCATCCGATTGATATGCCGTCCCTTCGGACCTCTTGCGTCGGCATGGCCGCCAACCCTGGGAGGGCTTGCATGTCTCTCCTCGTCTCTGCCCGTCTGAGCGGGCTCAGCTTTGCACATACTCTAGGTGGTTTAATAGTCCGTCCCGCGCCACTCTCTCTAGGCTTTTGTGGTTACGTATGAGTGTTTCCATGTTGAGGGTTTTCCATCGATTCCGCATGGGGGTTCACAACCTTCCTATTGATGCTGGTCGTCGTCGGGGCATCCCCCGTTCCCACCGGTTCTGTGATCAGTGTCAGGCTGGTTTGGTGGGTGATGAACACCACCTTGTCTTTTCCTGTTCGGCCCTTCAGCCGATCCGGGACCGTTACCCCCATCTTTTTCGTTCCCCCTTTCGGTCGTTACGTCAGTTCGTCTGGCAAGATGACCTTCAGTCTGTGGTTAACTTCATTTATGATTGTTTTCAGTTTCGGTCTTAGGTTTGTGTCTTGCCCTTTGCTGGCCCTTGCCCACTCTTGGGCTGTGTCCTGGGGCTTTCCTGCCCCTTCCTCTGTGTCCTGGGGCTTTCATGCCCTTCCTTTGTGCTCTTGGCTCCCCACTCGGTACTTTGGGTTTGTGTTTGGCCTTGATTCTTAGGATTTGTGTTTGGTTTCTCTCGGTGTCTTGCTGCGTCGGTGTTCGGTTTTCCATCTCATCAGCCCTTTGGGCTGGGTTGATGTAATTCCTTCCTTCCTTCCTTCCTAACTGGTAGCAGGCCCATGCCATGGTACAGAATCGGACAAGAATTTGCCGATCTGGTTGCGGGCCCCAGACCATGGTACAGAATCGGACAAGAATTTGCCGATCTTGTAGGAGGCCCCAAGGCCCAGGCCATGGTACAGAATCGGTCAGGAATTTGCCGATCTTGTAGCAGGCCCCAGGCCCCAGGCCATGGTACAGAATCGGACAAGAATTTGCCTAACTGGTAGCAAGCCCATGCCATGGTACAGAATCGGACAAGAATTTGCCGATCTGGTAGCGGGCCCCAGACCATGGTACAGAATCGGACAAGAATTTGCCGAACTGGTAGCAGGCCATCCTTGGAAAACTTCGCAACCACTTCTCATTCGATTAAGAACTATACCTGAACTGTATATGACGTTTCTGATAAGTTCCAAACTTGCCAGAGTACTGGAGACCCACTGAGATGTATATACGATGTTTGAGAAGTCTATGAGATATCACATACATGTCCTGACTGTGCATACGGCAAACCATGATGTTTTTAAGAAGATTTTGAAGCTTTTGAGAACTTCCCATCCACTTCTTACGACCGGTAGGAAGTTGTTGCGATCATTGAGAACTCTTCAGGAAGATTGAGAAGTTCTGAGAAGTCTATCAGATGTTTCCATACACGTCATGTACGTCTATACTGCCAGCCAAGACGATTTACACGGTTTATGAGATGAATTGGAAGTATTTGAGAACTTCCCATGCACTTCTCACCACCATTAGGAACTGGTTGCGAAGATTGAGAACTCTTTAGGAAGATTGAGATGTTTTCGAGAAGTTTCTAGACGATTCAGACGTATATGAGAGGAACTCGTCCTGCCAGTGTTTGGGTCTGGGACTCCACTGCCTCCCGGGCATAGATATTGTGAGCTTGTTGGGTCTCTGTTGTATATTACTAATACAACTCGACCTGATATAGCTCAGGCTGTGGGTGTTCTGTCCCGTTACCGGAACGCTCCCACCACTGCCCCCATGAATGAGGGCTTGAGGGTATTGAGGTATCTTCAGTCTACTCGAGAGTGTGTCTTAGTGCTGGGAGGGAAAGGGCTTGTGTTAGAAGGTCATGTTGATGCAGATTATGCTGGCGATATCGACAGCAGGCATTCTACCTCGGGGTATGTGCTATCAGTGTTCGGCAGTGCTGTGGTCTGGGGTAGTAAGAAGCAACATTCAGTTGCTACCTCCACTGTGGAGGCAGAATTCATGGCAACCAGTCTGGCTATTAAGGAGCTTAACTAGCTGCGTGGGTTCATGGAGGAAATCGGAACTCCTCCTTGGTCTGTGAAGCTATACTGTGACAATCAGGGGCGCATTGCTAACCTGAAAAACCCACTGTAAAGCAAGTATACTAAGCACATTGCAGTGTGCTTCCACTTTGCATGTGAAGCTATTGCAAAGGGGCAGGTTACACTCTGCTATGTGGAGTCTGCAAGGAACAAGGCAGACATGCTGACAAAGCCTCTCGCTCGCCCTGTCTTCCAGGTGCACAGGCGAGGGTTTGGACTTGTGAAGATGACATAGGTGACAGGGTGCTGTCAAGGGGAAGTGTTGAATGAATTGGTCAATACTGTACTTAGTGACATCCCCTGTCACATGCCATCAACGGCGGTGTAAACTATAGCCTTTATAGCCCTTTATGAACGGTATAGATCATACTCGTACCTCAATTACATAACACGTGACTTGTACGATATGCGATCTCAATACACATTACGTATGGTAGTACTTTAGGATCCCTGCAGTCCGAGCCATCCCTGGGCAGCCCAGGGACGGCTCGGTACTTGTCCGAAGCATGTTGGTATCCTTGACCAACCTCTACTGTTGGAGAGTGCTGTGTGCTGTTCCTGGAAACGTTGTAGCGTGGACGGTTTTTCCCACAGGCTACGAACTGACGCTGCCGTCGTGCCATCACTGCAGGTGTGTTTAGGATTCTCAAAGTCGTTCCAGATATGATTGTGCTCAAACATTCAGACCAGTTAGATATTACTGATGTGTGCATTGATGAGAGTGCATGACGAGAGCTCACTGAATGTTTGACCTCATTGAGACTTATGTTGACGTCCACCGTTGTGGCAGTAAGATAGTTTCACTGTACAAACATCACAAAGAGACCTTGCTGAGTTACTGATGAACTATTATTGTATTCTAGTGACGTAAAGTAGACATCGCAAGGCCTCTTTGGTGGTGAACTCTGCTATCAGGCAAGGCGTAGTGTTACGTGGTCTTTAGCAAGAGTGAGAGGAGTTAACATCATATGTAAGATCTGTCCGAAGCATGTTGGTATCCTTGACCAACCTCTACTGTTGGAGAGTGCTGTGTGCTGTTCCTGGAAACGTTGTAGCGTGGACGGTTTTTCCCACAGGCTACGAACTGACGCTGCCATCGTGCCATCACTGCAGGTGACGCCGAAAGCAGAAATGCTTTAGTTACGACTGGAGTACAGCAGAATGACTATTTTGATTGATTGGAAGAAATGTGTGGTTTTTGGAGCGAAAACAGCACTGCTTGCTTCCCGAGTTTCCCAGATTTTAATGTAAAGTGCGATCCTCACAAACTGCATTGCAAAAATTCCCAAGAAGCCGGTGCGAGAGCAATTCGCACGATGTCTGGTTGTGTTACCATAGTAGCCATGCCATGCACGAGAGTGTCTCTTTGGCCGGGTGGGGGGGGGGAGGGGTGCTGTGCGTTGCAAACTCAATGCCGGAGATCCGTTCATCAGCCAGTCTTGACATCGAGTACTGAATTTTTCTCGATTCAAAATTCCCGGCACCACCATGACGTTGTTGCAACCGAAACCCTCATTGTGGATGGATCGTTCCCTCTACGAGTTGCTTGTTTCTGAGATCCCTGGGGGCATTGTTCATCGCGAAGCTCCTGATAGGATGGGCTCCCAGAGATGCTTCTGATAGACTGAGCCCAGAGTCTCTGACCCTGTTTTAGTTTGCTAGTATATATATAGCAGTACATATATGGTATATGGTATCAGATCTGTACTCGATTCCCATGACTCCTGATATTTAACCAAAATGGTACATCCAGCGTCCACCCCCCAACAAAAAAACTCTCCCCCCGGGGGGGGGGGGGGGGGGGGGTTACACCCCATCACAATAAGGCGTCCATCGAGATCCGTCCCAACAAGCGAAACCATAGTGGTACCCGACGCTCGCCCGTCGGACAACGGCACGGTAATTGTGACGCCAAATTGCCGCGATCCAGAACCGCAGCTCTCCAGGTCGACACGCCAGGTTTTTAACCTGCCCCCTATGGGGTGCAGGTTTTCCGCAGCCGGGGGGCGGTTGCCTTGGATGCCCGCTGGGGAGGCTGATAATGGGGACGCGGAGGTAACGCCTCGGCCGCGCAAGAATCTACGCGTTTTGGTAGGGGAGACAAATAATTTCGGAATAAATTCGGTTGCCAACTGTCTCAGAAATAAGCAGGCCTCAGCTCCGCCGAGATGCGGCGTAGCTCCGGGGTCCGGAAGCCATCCGTAAGCCCTCTAAATCGCAAATCTAGCGTGGGAAGATGGGAAGGGGCGGCGTGGCAGCCTGAGCGGAGGCTTTTGTACAGCCTTTGTACAGCTTTGTATTGCGGTGTATTGCAGGGTGACGCCGCGCTGTCGAAGCGCCGCAGAGGCCAATTCGCGCCACGTGACCCTGCCATGTGCTTGTACTGCTGCGCTGTCCAGGGGCGCTTCAAGGGGCGTCATACTGCCACCTGATTCATGTGAATCACATGATGTGAATCTGTCATGTGCTGTGTTGCTGACAGCTTGGGATGTCGGCAGGCTGAGGTGCGGACTTGGCAAGGACGCAGGCGTTGAGAAGATTTACAAATTCTTGGGGAAAGCAGTCGCCGTCGCAGCAGCGTAGACTAGTATTGGGGAGGGGAATCAGCGTTAGCAAGGTGGTGGAGCCGCTGGTGTGACGAGTTGACGATGCGAGGTTGCGGTTCCTTCAGAAAATGACGTGACGAACGACAAACTGTGGGGGGTATGTTACGGCTTCGTAAGGAAAAAGCTAGCGGGATGAGAAGCTGTGTTGTGTCTGTCCCAGCGTCCGTGCTTTGGCATCCCGAAGTGCCGAAGTCCGAGCTTCGCCTCCTGCGCTACTTCTGCTACCATCTGAATTTCAGTTTTTTGGTCTGATGTTAGACACTTGTCGGAAGTAAGCGGTATGCAATAGTTGATCGCAGCTGTCATGTGCTGTGTTGCTGACAGCTTGGGATGTCGGCAGGCTGAGGTGCGGACTTGGCAAGGACGCAGGCGTTGAGAAGATTTACAAATTCTTGGGGAAAGCAGTCGCCGTCGCAGCAGCGTAGACTAGTATTTGGGAGGGGAATCAGCGTTAGCAAGGTGGTGGAACCGCTGGCGTGACGAGTTGACGATGCGAGGTTGCGGTTCCTTCAGAAAATGACGTGACGAACGACAAACTGTGGGAGGTATGTTACGGCTTCGTAATGAAAAAGCTAGCGGGATGAGAAGCTGTGTTGTGTCTGTCCCAGCGTCCGTGCTTTGGCATCCCGAAGTGCCGAAGTCCGAGCTTCGCCTCCTGCGCCACTTCTGCTACCATCTGAATTTCAGTTTTTTGTTCTGATGCTAGACACTTGTCGGAAGTAAGCGGTATGCAATACTTGATCGCAACGCAAGCAAGTTGAACTGCAGGTCGTAAAGGACTCGGCTCTGTTTAGTCATTTTGGTGATCCATACCATGCTTTTCAATGATGTATATCAGCAAAACAACAGTTCATTTTGGACTCGCTTTCGATCTATCACCAAAAAGCTCGTGCGGCACGAAGTTGACAGAACCGCGGCACAGGTTGGTAGAAGTCGATGTGACGACTGTCAATAAAGATCTGAATGTAAGTGGGGAGGTCGCAGATGCAGATCCAAGGAGACTGCCTATTGCCAAAGCACTGCAGAGCTGCAGGTAAAGCCACGGACAGGTCGGAATGGTGTACGGGGAATATAGGATGCAATGTAAAATCTGGTATAATGACCCAAGTCAACTTGTGAGTTGTTAAAGAACATAAACGCAGCAAGCAACCTATGCAATGTAAACTCTGATATAATGAGCCAAGTCAACTTGTGAGTTGTTAAAGAATCTAAACGCAGCAAGCAACCATTTCAAACCCTCCATCCTCAGAAATACTCAGCTTCTCATACCTATCATGCATCTGATCAGTGATGATTCCAGATTCCATATCCAAGATCACCGTATCCAAAATCAATACCGGTAGACAGACACACATCCCTGCACGCAAGCCCACACATAGACACACACACACCCACCTAGCAAAACAACAACACTCCCACACAAACACACACACACCACCGAACCCACACCCACACAGAAGGTTGCTGTCAGTGAAGCATCGAGGAAAATGTAGAGAGAAAAACAGGTGATAACGGAAAGGAAGAAATGTTTGTGATTCACCGATAACAATCGAAACTGAGGCACTACACACATACACACACACACACACACACACACACACACACACACACACACACACACACACACACACGCACACACACACACACACACACACACACACACACACACACACACCCCCACACCACAAACACACACACACACACACACACATATACACACAATGTTCTTTCAGTGGAGAACTCTCTCTCTCTCTCTCTCTCTCTCTCTCTCTCTCTCTCTCTCTCTCTCTCTCTCTCTCTCTCTCTCTCTCTCTCTCTCTCTCTGTTTGTCTCTCTCTCTCTCTCTGCAGATGGTCGATGTGGTACTGTGTGTGGCCATGTGTGTCAGGTGTGATAGAAGCACAGAGTGCAAAAGCGGGGTTGAGTCAAGGATAACGGTTTCAACGTGTTGCAAAGATCAACCAGTATACTGTAGAATTGAACATAACAGTTGTTGGGTGGTGCAGGAAGAATTGGCAGCGCATTCCAAACAGCATAATGTTAAGCCGCAATGAATGTGGAGTCTAGAATCCTGAATCTTGAATCTGGAATCTGGACCCTTGAATCTTGAATCTGGAATCTTGAATCTTGAAGCTTGACTCTGGAAGCATCAACTTTAGTCTGGAAGAAATGCAACAATGACTTTCTTACATGTATGCATGATTGCATCTACACTCCACTAGGCCACTAGTCTTGCTAGCCTGCTGTTTAGGTTGTTGACAATGGGGTGCTTGTCTTTGTCAGTGTCATGGTAAGCCATGAGACACTGTTACAACAGTGGACCAGTGTATTTGCTGATATCCCCAGCACCTGCGGTATAGAAGTGCAAGTGCACAAACTGTTGTGTTGCCTGTTTGTAGCAGAAACTGTGGAAGATGAAGATAGTGTCAAAACATTTTCAACTGCCATGAGTAAGAGTCACATCACAGGGGCTGTCTTGGGTAGTGCAAACCAGCTGTGGACACACCTGTGATTCCAAGGTCCCATCAAAAAATTCATGGTAAAGGGAGCTGTGCGTTTGTTTCTGAAGCGTTGGAAAGCTTCCAAAGTGGATTTTGTGATGCAAGGATGTCCTGGAAGTGACACTCTTCCTGGGTTGGTGCTGAGTGCATACTCTCATATGCGTAAAGCAGGAGTGGGGTGGGTAGACATGAGTCAAGGAATGGCATGGTCTATCTGCAAAATGTGGACAAGCCAGGCCCTTTGTGTAAGCGCGCTGCAATCAAAGTTTGGTTACCTGCCTTCTTCCCCTGCTGCAATGTCTGAGTGTGTCAAAACTGATGTGTGGGTGTATATGAATATGACAACGCTTCCAGCTGCAATAGTAACAACAATCTTTAACAATGTCAGCAACATTGCATTCACATGTGAAAATGTAATACAGGCTTGCATATTTATGGCTAATGAGGCCACACCTGGCTGCATGCTTCCGGATATTTCAGCAATCGCAAACCAATTTCAGCAAGGTCTGCATGCTTCAGAGGAGATCCCAGAAGCAGCACAGCATATGATGCATGAAACTGTGGCTGTAAATGTGGTAGATTTTGTATGGAAATCCTGTTCTTTTATATTGCAACATGTGCAGCATCCCTCCCCCGTGTTGTCCAAGTACATAGGTGGCATTGTCAGTATATGGGACAGCCGGCAAGCGAAAGTGGCACCTTCTGAGGTTGGCAGGACTGGGTGTTTGCAAACAGAAACAGCACAGGCAGACCAAGAACACGTTACAATACCTGCAACTCCAGTGACTTGTACACACGCATCGGTAACAACACATGCTGCAACTAAAAACCTGGCCACACAATCTCCTGCCACACAGCGCACTAGGCAACCAGCAACCCAACGCACTAGGCATCGACGACCACCACGATCCAAAGAGGATGCATGGGGAGAGAGGGTTAAGCGATTCAAGCTGGCATGTGGGTGCATCGATTCCTTCTGTTCCTCTTGCTTACGAGTAAAACGGCAGGACGAAGTGCAAGACTGCACAGACGAACCGTTTGCTGCGGAAACAATGGGGGATCGGATAAACACGAGGCTGGCCAGGTGGCGTCCGCACAGCGATGCAAAGTACCGATGCTGCCGATCGTGCAGGTCCAACCTCAGGACTAAACCTCGCTGGAAACCTAAGTATGCCCCTCTGAATGTCATTCATCCGGCAATCGCAAAATTGAACAGATTTGAAGCTGCACTTCTCGCAGCCATCATTCCTTTTCAACGCATTGTAACATTGCCGACGACGATGCAAAAGGGGTTGAAGGGGCATGTTATCTGCGTGCCGAGCGATGGACGGAAGCTGGAACAGGTTTTGCCAAACGATTACCGGCCATATGTCGTGTACTCGGGCAAGCTACTGCGCAAGATATCCCACAGACATGCTTACAAAAGCGGGTTCATCCGAGCAGATTGTTTGCAAGCAGCAATCGAAGCACTTCTGAAAACCCCAGTGTATCAGAACTTTGAATTCGATCCTTCCAAGCTGCAAAAGCTACAAGCAGACTTTCCAGATCCTGGCAGTCTCAGCCATGAAGAGCAGGATGACGCTGCAGGAGCTGTAGATAATCACGAAGCAGGACCCAAGGATGAGAACCATGCAGTCCAACGTGCAGGAGCTGCAGGTAATGACTTAGCAGGACCCCAAGATGATGACAATGAGGTCGAAGAGACTCAAGGGAGGGCTCCAGACACCGACACCTGCATATTCGAAAACAATGTGCATCAGATCCTCGATAACTTTACTAGATATCATGATGCAGAGAGCACAGAAGCGCAGCAAGAAGAGCCGAATGCGGAAACCATACGAGTACTGCAGCAGCAAGAGATCAGAGTAGCACCGGCCGAAGGCAACATGCCTGTTCCTTGCTGGCAAGATCAGGACCTGAAAGCCAAGATGTTTCCACAAGTCTTTGGTGGCTACTTCGAAGAGAACCCCGATGGCCTGACCAAACATCAGCTGAATATGCAACAACTCTTGCACGTAGATCGGCGGTTTGGCAGCAGTACAGAGCTGCTGTTTCACATGCTGCGCGACGAGCAAACAGCTGCTGTCTTTGCTGCAGCTTTCTTCAGCATGCAGAAAGGCCGGGTAAAAAGCAAGCACATCACTGTCGGCAACGCGCAAGATGCTGCGTTCATAAAGGGATCTATTTTGCAAGAAGATGGTGTGTTGCATTTGCAACACCTGCGCACCTCACCCGATTATATGAAAGCCATGCGGCGAGACTTCTTGGCGTTTTTAAGAGGCTGCGGCACCCCAACCTTCTTTTTTACAGCTTCATGTGCAGACACCAAGTGGGTGGAACTATTGCAAACTCTGTATTACCAACAGCATCAAAGGCATCCAACTGACGAAGAGTTGGAAAATCTGTCTTTCAAACAGCGGTGTGAACTGGTCAGCAGTGATCCAATACTAGTGGCCAAATATTATTACACGCGCATGGAAAGTTTGTTCGATAACATCATCGACAAGACCGATGTCCTGGGAGAAGTCACTGATCGAGCACATGTCGAAGAAGCCCAAAAGCGAGGGACGCCTCACCGTCACAGTTTGCTTTGGGTGAAAGACAGCCCCAAGTTTGATAAAGATGATCCGACAAAGGATGCTGCATGTGAAGATTTCATAGATCAGTACATCACCACCGATCTCCTATCTCTTCCAGAGCACCTGCGCACCTTGCATACTCATGTGTGTGCCAGGGGCAAATGCTTGAACAAAAAAGGGGACTGCCGCTTCAACGCTCCCTGGTATCCCATGCGTCGCAGCCGCATCTTGCGCAGCCTCGACCTTCCAGAAGACGAAGCAAAAGCTGCGGCACAGGACCTGAAGCGAATCCATGCCGTGTTAGCACGACTGGATGCAGTCCTCCGATCAAAAGAAGCATTGTCAGGAGAGGATGAAGCTCTGGCTCAAGTCACCTTTGACCAATTTTTGGCAGCATGCGCTGTGACGGAGGCAGATTACGAGAGAGCAATAGCTGCAGCTTTGAAACGGCCTGCAGTTGTACTTTACAAAAGGCAACCTCAACACATTCGAGTCAACACTTTCAACGCCAAAATCACCAGTGTATGGGAAGCCCACACGGATGTGCAATTCATTTTGGATGAGCATGCCTGTGTTCAGTACTTGACAAGTTATATGCTGAAAGGTGATCGGCGCATCAGCCAGGCCTTGCATGACATCATCTCCAAAGCTCGAGGGGATGACGATCTGGCAGCTGCAATCCGGAGTGCAGGGCTGAAGTTTATGCACATGTCCGAAGTGAGTGCTCAGATGGTGGCGTTCCTACTGTTGCAGTACCCCTTGCGCTACCTCAGCCGCGCTGTGTTCTTCATTGACAGTCGGCGCCCTGCCCAACGAAGCATAATCTTAAAGAACAAAAGCTGGCTGAAAGGCATGCCTGCTGAGTCCCTGGACGTGTTCATTGGGGAAATTGGGGGCAGGTTCCGCCTCTCCCCCTCGGAAGGCCCCTATATTTGAGTTCTGACGCGGATCATGACTCATGAGGAAACCGTTAACGGGTTAAATTCGGAAATTGCGAACCTTACGGCCGCGTCAAATTTCATAAATGCGAACAGGCGAGCTGATGACCGCAGCTCTCTCGCTCTCGCTCAGCCCCTCCCCCCCCCCCCCCCCCCCCCCGGCGGGGCCCCCGGGGGGGAGGGCCCGAGGGCCCAGCCCCATCTGGTAGGGTTGCAGGCTGATGCGCTGGCCTTGTCGCCGAGGCTCCAGGGGCTTTTGAACCACGCCATCATTGCTCAGGTAGATGTGGAGGGATGTTTTGTCATGCTTCGGGTCAGTTTCATTATTGCCGGCCGCAGTGGATCGCCAGCTGGCTGCTCGCCGGTTGTGACTTTTAGCTTGACATCTTTGGGTTTGGGTAGTTGAACGTTGAGCTGGTTTTCTTGTCCAACTCTTGTGAAAACAGAAGAATAGATCTGTCCAGTCCAGAGGGCATGTTGAGATGCAAACGGAAGCTAACCGTGGACACGACGATAACAGACATCGAGAGAACTGTTGCAAAACGTCCCAAGCACTTCATTGCTGAATCAAGAGGGATCAATGATGAGCTAATCATCGAAATGCAAACAAGTCAGGTGAACGTGTAATGAAGTTGCGCCAAGGCCTGCGCTTCAAAATCCTAGACAAACACCTATAACTCCTCTGTACAGCACTAAAGTCCCAGGACTTGGATTTCGTAGCTGCTGCATCGTTGGCAAATATTTGTTCTTTTTGGTGAGGGTAATCTGTTAAGGATTGTGAAGTGGTGAAGGGGATATATATCCCCTTCACCACGAACAGGCTTTTAGTGACGGTTGCTAAGAAATCTGCTACAATCCGGAGACACTCTCTGTCCCTCACACTCGCTAAAAGATCGATCTTTTAGCGAGTGTGAGGGACAGAGAGTGTCTCCGGATTGTAGCAGATTTCGTAGCAACCGTCACTAAAAGCCTGTTCGTGCATTGTCACTCACCCAAGTAGGATGGACATACATGTCTCGAACATGGCTTTGAATCTCTGCGCCTTCAAAAGTTGCTCAAAAGGGTCTTAGACTGACAGATACGGTTGGGACAGGGGACTTGAGTGCATGGACAAGGAGTACATCTGCGTGTACTTGATACCGCAACTGAACTGGTTTCTTTGCTTGCTTGCCCAGTGCTGCTGGAGCCACGTGGCTGCAGCGGAGGCTGGCCACCTCCAGTGCCTGCAGGGCCTGTCGGAGGCGGGGCGCTTCCTGCCGATGGACAGCCCCGACCGGGACTCAGCAGGGGAAGCCCGCAAGGTTGAATTTTGGAATGCAGCCACCGCATCGTGCAAGGCTGACCACGCGCATACGCTGTCGTGGATGTGGCAAGTGGGTGGCCATCAAGCATTGATGCAAAGCTTCCCTGGCACATGGGGGATATGCTGGAGACCCGGGACCTGGTCGCAGAGGGCTGGCCAGTCTCAGACCCAGCGTTCCCGGAACTGTACTTGGGCAAACATTTCATGCCTGAGCTGGATCTGTACCGCCAAGCCGTGCGGAAACCCACATCGGCGTGTTTGGAGGCGCTCCTGGAGGCAGGGAGCCGCTCCGCCTGGATCTGCCGCCTCGCTGCCCAGGAGGGAAAGCCAGCTTTTCTGGCCCTTGCGGTTTGGTGGGGATGCCCCTGCGACGCGGTCACCTTGGGGATTGCTGCCAGGGCCGGCAACCTTTATCTGCTTAAGGCGGTCCACCATGCGGCTTTGCTCCCGGATGGGTTTGTCAGCCAAGGCACCTCGGAGCTCAGTTTGGACAAATTATTACACATCAACCAAGCGGCGAAGGACGCCGCGGGAGAAGAGCATGCAGCATGCCTGGTGGCCCTCCTGGAGTGGTTCGGGAGTGACACTGCAACGTCCGGCATCTCTTGGAAGGGCGGCTTGGACTGCCTTCGTGCTCCGGACAGGTGAGGCGTGCGGGGTATTGCACTGAAACAGTCTGACTCAAGCAACTCACATTGCGATTGTTGACAGAGCTGGCATGGGTCCTGGGGTTAGGTGTTCCTGCCGCCTTTTTGCCGAAACGTTCGTTTGCTGTGTTGCTCGTGACATGGAAATGGGGCTTAGGGCAATGTCGCAAAGCCATGCCATATTGCCTGCCCTTCTGCTCCGATCAGAGTTCTCAAGCAAAATGGAAGTCATGCAAGATTGTTTTCAGACTTGTGTGAGAATTCCTGAAGGGCACTTGGATGCAATTATCTGGTTGGTGTGGGGCACAGAGTGGGGTGCCTCG
The DNA here is from genome assembly GCA_002005505.1 of Botryococcus braunii. Classification (NCBI taxonomy): domain Eukaryota; kingdom Viridiplantae; phylum Chlorophyta; class Trebouxiophyceae; genus Botryococcus; species Botryococcus braunii. The sequence goes on along the minus strand of KV908481.1, from coordinate 298,014 downwards.
ACTTGCACGATGCAGTCAAACGTGCAGCTGAGAGAACATAAGTGGAGTGCCTCGAGTACCTCGTCAACCTGGACCCTGGTCTGCTGCAGCTGCCCTTGCTCATTTACACAGCCCGAGCTCGCGAAGCCAAATCCGAGGCCATCATAGACTGCCTGGGCTTCCTGCGGGGATGTGGCTGCCAGTGGAGCGCCGTCGGGCGCGAGATTGAGGCGGCTGCTTATGGCGGACAGCCGGCGGTACTGCAGTACTGCCTTGAGCGGGTGCAAGGCCGGCGCTGGGAGGAGGCAATGCGCGCGGCGTATAGGAGCGGCAGCGTGGGATGCATGCACGTGTTGTATGACAACGGATACGAGCAACACAGGCTGGCACATGGGTGGGCCCACCCGGCGACCCTGGATTTCGAATGCTCTTCTGCGAAACCCAAAGGAACTGAGCTGGAGTGTCTGCGGCTCGCAGTCCTTCAAAGTGGCAAGCCTGATCCGGAGGAGCTTTCTGCCTTCAGCGCGTACTGTGCCGGAGAAGATACGTTGAGGTACATGATTGAGCTGGGCGCCCCATTGGACGACTCCATCACCAATGTTGCCGCTGCAGAAGGCCGAGTGGAAGTGCTGCGATACGCGCTCGCGAACGGAGCCCTTTGGACCTTTGAGGCCTTCGAGTTGGCGATCAGTGCCAACCAGATTCGGCCAGGGTTGAAGCTGCCCCCTGGGAACTGGCTGGAGTGCTTGCAATGTCTTTGCGAGCAAGTATGCGCTGCTGGGTTTCCAGAAGGGTCGGGATCAGCCAGCAGTTGGGGCCCTGACTGGTGGCAGAATCCCGGCCCATCGCTGGTGGTGCTGCAATATGTTTGCGACCACATGGGCCCCACATGGGCGGACAGGGTGATGGAGGCCACGGCCCAGAAGCTGGCAGGCTGGGTTCTGGTCGGAAGCAACGGCAGAGCCTGGTCCTTGGACGGGCAGTTGGTGCTGCTGGTGATGTACCTGGCGTGGAAGCGGGGAAATGCTCTGCCCCACCCGCTTGACGAGTTGGTTGCGGTGAGACGGGAGAGGGCCGCTGCGCTGGCTGGAGCCTTCTTCAAGGCAGGGCAGCTGGCCCAGAAGAGTGGCCCCTCCCCATCGGCGGCCCTGTGGGGCGCAGTGGCCCGCCTGCCTTCTGAGCTGCGGAAGCGCATTGCCCTCCAGGCCCACCTCATCTTTCGTGACTCGCCTCGTGCCATAGCAATGTTGGGGGCCTCCTGTGAGGCATCCCACAGCTGCAGGAACTGAGGCAAAGGTCCCGTGCGTCCGCTTGGAGTGACGTGGGATGTGGGCTTGGGGGCCCTCCCAGTTTCATTTATTAACTTTAAGTACCGTATTACTTTATTTTCTTGGATTTTACTTTGTAACACGAGCCTGGCTGCTCATCGCTGGTACTGGAAGGAAGGTAGGAATTATTACATCCAGAACCAGCCAATATGGCCGAAGGGATGGTGGAGAGGGCTCGCTCCCTCTGTGCTTGGGAGATGTCTTAAAGACGCTTTGCTGGTGGGTGAGGCTGGTACCTTGCAGGGCAGAGATAGTTAATCTTTCTCTTTTGCAGTTGTGGGTGGGGCGTTTTACGACACCGTTGTTGCCACGTGATTCATTGACATTTGAGTAGTAAGGTGCAGGCCTCTCTAGTAAAGACAGAATTTAACGCTAGCTAGCTATAAACAATTCTGGAAACAATGCCGGCAGGTCGTCATGTTGTTGTGCCTGATCGAAGGTGGATGCGGGTGGCGACTGGTTTTAGCAATTGTCGAGACAACCATGCATGTTAAACTCCGTGCGAGACGGCTTCACAAGTGTATAACAATCTGGCCGAGCCATGGAGCCCGGCTTTTCCACTTTTGATTTCAATGTTTGGGCATTGCTGTCAAGGGAGTACAGAAACGCGTTTAAAGTCGGGGTTGGAGGCACGTGGCAGTGCACTCTACAGCGGCAGGCAGTTCGGCATGAATCAGCGTAGTTTAAGACCAATCAGGTTTCTAAGCCAAATTAGGATGGTACTGTACATTTGAAGGCAGTGATGTTTAAAGTGAAATGGTCTTTGAACCAACTAGGTTTTCCCCGAAGTAGACTTGTCCTGTATAAGTTGGACCAATTAGGTTCATAGAGAAAGTGAAACCCGAATCAGTATTGTACTGTACAGATAAAAGCAATCGGGTCAAACTCGAAATAGGCTTGTGGTGTATATCTTGGACTAATTAGCATTAAACCGCATAAAGGCTTGTGGTGCACAATTTGAATCAATTATAATGAAACCTAATTAGGTTTCAAGCGACATTGTCTTGTACTGTACAGCTCAAAACCATGTGGGTTTTAACACCATGTGGGCTTGTACTGTACAGTTTGATGTCGGTAGTGGAGGTTCAAGGAGGAACGAACACACATGGGCTACCGCACTTAACAAAAGTATGCATATGAGCCTCATAAGGCTACAAATTACTAGCCTACGCTACAGCTTAGGCTTTTCAGATTTTTACTTTCGTTTGTGTATACCTAAACCTCCGTAGTTTTAGTTAACAAGCCTAAGTTTCTACTTGGGCTATATGTCCTTATTTAGTGTCACGTAGGCAGATGGCAGGTCATTGCCAGGTAAAAGTGTCAGATCTGCGCAACTCAAGGGCTCGTATTTATGTTAGCATCCACATTTATTGTTTCACAAGTGCACTCGTACAAAGTACACGCGTGCTCATGTTAAACTTCTTTGGCAGACACGTTTCATCGTTGAGTCATAAGTGACCAGTTATGACACACGATTTACGGATGAGATCTGCTTCGCTGTGTCTAACGTTTCATTAATAAAGAGATGTGTCTGGACTAAACATCCTTGTAAGGCGCATTAATCGGGTTTCCATCTTCAATGAAGGCGAAGCATCCCTTGCCATCTGCTTACAAGCTATAATCTATCCCGTGCGACTGCACATGCACCAGATTTGGCTTGTTGGCGGGTCAGGCAACCAGCGCCAAGGGGCTAAGCTCAATATGCAGCGACGCTGGTGACGTACGACCGTCGATCGACAGAAGGTGCCGCAGACGTCCCCATGCACATTTCAAATCCTTCCGTTTATTACTTTTCATAACAAAAGCAGTGTGCACGTGTTCAAGCTCACGTGGAGCTCGCTGGGGATTAAGCACAACCCCCGGGGGTTCAAGCAGATGCACCTGTACACGTCACATGAGCTGTTCCCGGTATTCAAACACCCGGCAGTGCCATTTTCAAACATCAATATGTGTACGCTGCAAAGTGAAAAATCATATATGTGTACGCCGCAAAACAAAACAATTGACTCCCCACCGCCCCCCCCCTCCCCCAACTCTCCCCCCCCCCCCCATCCTCCCAACCCCCGAGGGGGCCAGGCCCGGGCCAACCTTGGCCAGACCACTTGACGGCCCTATGGGAGAACCCCATCACGAGAGAATAGTCACATATATCCGTGTTAGGTTTGGGTTAGCTAACCCAAACCTAATAGGTTATAGGGTTGTGTCGTGAACGGTTGTAATTGTGTGTCTCCCGAACAAAATATGTATCAGTCACAGGCCCCCTGTGACCCCATCTTGTATTCGAACCTGCTCTTGAAACGGCACAACCGGAGGGGCGCTCGGGACGTCTTCCTCAGAAGGAACAGCACTTCCAGGAGGGCTTCCGCTTTGGGGTACGAGGCCCGCCTCATCTGGTACTGCAGACAAGCGGGCTTCGGCAGCTGTGTCGGGCGGTGCCGCGGGAGCCCCGCTCGGTCCCCCCGGGAGCTGCTCCCCAGAGGGACTCGCGCTGGATGGGGCGCTGGATGGCCCGACGGGCCCGTTGGGCAGATGCTCTGTATGGTCCCCGTGAACTGGCGCCGGATGTGCTTCTGGAACTGCTGCAAGAAGTGCATCCCGCCCTGCCAAGCTGGAGTCCTTTTCCATTGTCCAGAAGACGCTTCGGTAGCTTGATGTCATCATCGACCTGCATATGGACTTCCCCAGGACGCTTCGGTACTTGGAAGGAGGGACGGGAGGAAGGAACGAGGGAGGGAGGGGGGGAGGGAAGCAGGGGAGAGGGAAGTGGGGAGGGGAGGAGGGAAGGAAGGAGGAACGGAGGGAGGGGAGGGGGAGGGAGGGAGGATGGTCGTAGCCTTGGTGACTCCCTCCCTGCGTCCGTCCCAGGGGGAAAATGAACTGGCCTTTTGAATTTTGTAAATCAATAAATGAGTGAAGGAATCGATGAATGAATGAAAGCACGAATGAATGAGTAGGCAAACGAAGGAATGGATCAAGGAATGAAACGACGTTCCAATACGATGAGATGTGCAAGGCAGCCATGTTGCTCATGACATCCAGAAACCCATTGGATTTCTGAGGACACAGCCCGCCATTTTGGCCACAAGTAGCTCGGAGCCTTTTTTCCTTGTGACCCTCAACGTCATTCCACAAGGGCTCTTTCCATGGGTGGGGTAGGGTTGGGCAAGGTAGGCTAGGGTAGAGAAGGGTAGGGAACGGTAGGGTAGGGTACGTGAGGGGTACGGCAGGATAGGGTAGGGTAAAAAAGAAAAACAAAAAGAAAAATAGAGAAAAACACACACAGACACACACACACACACACACACACACACACACACACACACACACACACACACACACACACACACACACAAAATGAAGTCTAGTGAAACAGCCAAAGTGATGCCACCACCGCCGGCTTCGGCAACACTTCCCCAACTTTGGCTTGTGTGTGTGTTGTGGACATCTCATCATGCCCTCGTGGCTGGGCAGATGTAATTTCTTCTTCTTCTTTTACAAGAGTGGAGTGAAAAAGACCAGCCCAATGTTCAGGGACCCAAACCCCCAATGTGTCAAGCTATGAGTCACACCCGGCGAGCGGCCAGCTGGCGACCCACAGCCGCCGCAATGATGAAACTGACCCGACGAATGACAAAATATCCCTCCACATCTTCTTGAGCAATGATGGCTTGGTTCAAAAGCCCCTGGAGCCTCTGCAACAAGGCCAGCGCATCAGCATGCAACCCTCCCAATGTTTCAAAAGCGAAGGCTTGGAATTTCTTCTTCTTCTTCTTCTTCCCCAACTGCATAAACAAGGGGCGCCGGCTGGTTTAAATTCGCCGAAGTTCCGCACCGAAGGTTGACGTTGAAGCCAGTGGGCACCATCTCCTTGCGAAGCAGGCGGAACCCCATGGCGCACGAGATGCGCTCAACGTCGTCCAACGACACCTCGATCGACAGCTCCTCGTCCGGCAGGTACGTGTGCGAGTCGGCCCAATGGTACAGCAACGGGCCCAAGTTGATCCAGATCCCTCCCTCCTGCATTCGCAATAAAAAATGAAGTAAACAAATTGAAGTGCCTCTGTGGGGTGAGGAGTTCGGCCTTCCCGCATTATAGCTAGAGGTGGTTCATAGAGTGGTGGCGTGAATAGTTGATAACTGAATCTGTAAAGTGAAGCTCATCCTTACCGCGAAGTGAAGCATATCCTAACCGCAAAAACACATATCCTACATGAACGTAGCGGAACCCAGGGGCCAGGGACCGACGGGCCGGTGAAACATGACCAGCGACATGCATCTTCTCCAAACCCATCTCCCCTCCCCGCCCCCTCCCCCACCCCCTGCCCGGGGGGCGCGGTGGGAGGACGGCGGAACCCAGGGACCACGGACAGACGTGATGGTGAAACATGACCAGCGACATGCACCTCTCCACACCCCAAACCCCCCCGGGGGGGGGCCCGCCCCCGCTCGGGGGACGGGGGGGCGGCAGGGGAAACCGGGAAAGGGGGCAGGGGGGGAGGGGGAGGGGCAGCCGAAGGAGGCAACGCACCCTGAGGGCATTGTGGATGACTTCAATGTACTCGATGATGTTGTGGGAGGTGTCGATGAAGAAACACGTCAGCACAAAGTCATAGCTGCCCGCCCGCTCCGGTCCCCCGTACACCTCCACCATGTCACCCGCGCTCATGGAGAGCAGCTGCGTGCCCGGCAGCAGCTCCGCTGGAAACACGTCCGGGATCAGCACCTGCGCCGCATTCGGATGTGGCAATAAGAACGTGGCAATAAGTGGCCTGTCCTCGTCATGGCGCAAAATCGGCCCCACAATGTGGCCCCTCGTCATGAGCAAGATGGCTCCTCATCATGGCAATGTGGCCCTTCACCATGGCAATGTGGCCCCTTCGTCATGCGCAAGATGGCCCCTCATCATGGCAATGTGGCTCCTCATCATGGCAATGTGGCCCCTCATGTTGGCAATGTGGCTCCTCATCATGGCAATGTGGCCCCTCATCATGGCAATGTGGCCCCTCATCATGGCAATGTGGCCCCTCATGTTGGCAATGTGGCTCCTCATCATGGCAATGTGGCCCCTCATCATGGCAAAAGGGCACTTTCTAATAACAATCTCATTATGGCACTACCGCCCCTCATCATGGCAATATGCATTCCGGCAACAAAACCTTCTGTCAGTGCAGGCGTGTCAAGGGGGCAGGGGCCCACGGAGCGAAGCTGGGTGGTGTCGGAGAGCTGGTTGCAGGAGTTGAGGACCCAAGGGAATATGCGCCACTGCCCCGCTCCCTCCGCTCCATTCAGCACCAGGTTGCTCGCCAGCAGCATGAAGTACGAAAACTCATTCCCCTGCGCCAGCAGCGTGAAGTACGAAACTCATTCACCAGCATGAAGTACAAAAACTCATTCCCCTGCGCCAGCATCCTCCCCTTCCAGACTGTCCGCAGTAATACTCCTTCCCCTGCCCTCGGGTCCACACACACACACACACACACACACACACACACACACACACACACACACACACACACACACACACACACACACACACACACACACACACACACACACGCACGCACGCACATGTGCGCACGCACAGGGAGAACTGCAAAGGGAGGCACCCGGGGGGGGGGGGGGTGGGTCGGGGAGGGGAGGGGAGGAGACCTCAGTCTGGCAGCCAAGGGCGGCGGCCTCCAGGCAGAGGCGCCCGAGCCCGCAGCCGGGGACCAGTACCCGGGGGGCCGCCTGCTCTGGAGGCCAGGCGTCCGTGAACGTCTTGAGCTCTTTGATCATGCGGCCGTACGACTGCGCCCGCTCAGGCGCACCCTCCTCCGCCCAGTCCCTCACCAGGTTCTTCAGCACATACCTGCACCCCCGTTTCCGGCGGTACAGCTTTGAACGGTACAATTCGCGCCCTGTGCTTGAGGCATCAGAATCTGAGACTTGTGGAGCTACGAGGGGCATCCGCGCTTGTGCCCGTACCAGTAACCGCTGCGCTCGCAGTACGCAAAGCGAACATCGCGAATGTTCGTACCAGCAGTAAAACTCTGTGGTTTTGCCAAGTGGGGGGTTCTGGCTTCAGGACCTCCCCAGACACAACTCCCAGACACAACTCCCAGACACAACTCCCAGACACAACTCCCAGACACAGTTCGCAACTTCCTGTGGAGCAACTCCCTGTGGGTTTCAGAGGAAGGAGGTGTTGTTCAAGTCTCCCCCAGAGTCCCTCAGGGGAGGCGTTGTTGGAGTCTCCCCGAGAGTCAAGGGAGGCGTTGTTGGAGTCTCCCCCAGAGTCAAGGGAGGCGTTGTTGGAGTCTCCCCCAGAGTCAAGGGAGGCGTTGTTGGAGTCTCCCCCAGAGTCAAGGGAGGCGTTGTTGGAGTCTCCCCCAGAGTCCCTCAAGGGCCCGGCGATGGACATCAGAAGGGAGAAATTCAGCTGCAGCCCCAGTGGGGCCACTTTCGATTTCTGCCACAAGCGGTTTTGGCGGTACAGTTTTTGGTGGTACACTTTCTGGCGGTACAGCTCCTAGCGGTTCCGGCTTTTAACCGGGAGGCCATCGCAGCCCCAGAAGGCGCCCTCCTCGGCCCCCAATGTTCCTGACGGCAGTGTCTTGCAACGCGAGGCTTTGGGAGAGGGCGGGATCCTTTCTTCCTTCTCTTCCTTCCTTCTTTAGCTCCTTCCTTTCTTCCTTGCTCCCCCCCCCCTTTCTCTCTCTCTCTCTCTCTCTCTCTTTCTTTTTCTCCCTTTTTCTTTTTTTTTTTCTTTTTTTTTGGGGGGGGGGGAGTTTCATGGGGAGGCCGGACCGGACTTTCTCGACGTCGTGCGGCTCGACCAGCGTGTCGGGCGGGTCGCTGCTGAAGTTGACGGTGACGGGCGGCCCGCGGCACTCCACGGAATCGTAGGCCTGCACTATCTGGTTCAGGAAGGCCTGGTTGAACTGTACCGCCTGCCGTGCCATCCGGCACTTGAGCGGCATGTTCGGTAGCAGCGCCCTGCGTTGCCGCCCCCCTCCCCTTGCCCCCACTCAACCAACATGTGTGCATGGGGTCGGTGTGCATTGTGGTGGAGGAGGGTGCGGGAGGAGCAGGTGTGGTGGTGTGCACGGGTGGGGAGGAGGGGTGGGGGGGTAGCAGGTATTCAGGTATGGTGGTGTGCCTGGTGGGGAGGAGCAGGTGTCGTGGTGTGCACGGGGTGCATATGCATGGTGGGGGAGGAGGGGTGGGGAGTAGCAGGTGTGGAAGTGTGCATGGGAAGGGTGTGCATGGTGAGGAGGAGGGATGGCGGAGGAGCAGGCATGATGGTGTGCATGGGGCGGGTATGCATGGTGGGGGAGGAGCAGGTGCGGTGGTGTGCATGGGGGGGGGTTGTGCATGCTGGGGGAGGGAGGGGTGCGGGAGGAGCAGGTGTGGTGGTGTGCATCGGTGGTGTGCATGGGGCGGGTGTGCATGCTGAGGGAGGGAGGGGTGGGAGAGGAGCAGGATTGGTGGTGTGGATGGGTGGGTGTGCATGGTGAGGAGGAGGGGTGGGGAAGAAGGAGGACACACTTGTGGTGGTCAGGCAAGCGGTTGTGGTTGCGCTCCCATCGCATTATCTCCCAATTGGAGTCTCGGAAGTAATTTCGATACGCATGGATTATCCTGACCCCAGCCCAGGCCAAACCCCCCGGTCAACCACTCTTACACAACCAGAAGCACCACCTGTCTCGGAAGTAGTTTCAATACGCATGACTCATCATGACCCCCAGCCCCCCTCCTCCCCCCCCCCCCCCCGGGGGCTCAGCCACTCGTGCAGGAGTCCTCCATGTTCATACACAAACCATTTTGACCATTGTACAAACATTTTGTCTGGGGCCAAGCACACATGGCAGTCCTTGCTGCATGTACACGTCCCAGTCACACGTCAATCACATGACAATCACATGGCCGTCCTTGCTGCCTCAACACATGCCAGTCACATGTCAGTCACATGTAAATCACATGGCAGTCCTTGCTGCCTCAACACATGCCAGTCACATGTCAGTCACATGTAAATCACATGCCAGTCCTTGCTACCTCAACACATGCATCCCCCTCCCCACCCCCACCCCTTTGCTGCCCCAAACACCTTGTACCTCTCCCGCTCCTTTCCCCCACAAAACGTTGCATCTCTCCCTTGCCCCCCCCCCCCGGGTCCCTCCCCTGGTCCCCCTTCGACAGCAACCCTGGCCGCTCCCACCACCTTCAACAGCAACCCTTGCTTGCTGCCTCAAATTACTGCACACCCCCCCCCCATCCCCGCTCCTCCCAGGTGGGGTTACATGCTCCAAGCACTGTCTACCTCCCCCACTCCTTGCTGCTTCAACTCGTTGCACCCAACCCCCCCCCTCCCCCCGGCCCCAAAAAATCCTCCGCGGGTTTCATGCTCCAATCCCTTCTACCTCCCCCGTCCTGCCTGCTTCAATTTGTTGCATCTCCCCTTTCCCCCCTCCTCCCCCTGCCCCACCCCAAAAAAAACCCCCCTCGAGGGGTTTGCTGACCCAAACACCCTCCACCTCCCCACTCCTTGCTGCCTTAACCTGTTGTGCGCCCACCACGCCCCCCGCCCCGGGGGGGGGGTGGGCGGGGTTTGTCGCCCACACCACCTTCCACCTACCTCACTCCTCGCTGCCTCAACTCGTTGCATAATCCCCCCCCCCAAAAAAAAAAAAAAAAAAAAAAACCCCGGGCCCCGATATACTGTCCCAAACACCTTCCACCTACCCCACTCCTCATTGCCTCAACTCGTTCCGTTCCCCCCCCCCCCCTTTCCGGGCTGCTATGCTGCCCCAACACCTCTTATGTAACACCTCCTTGCGCCCCGCAAGCTGACTACTGCCCACTCTCTGCGCCTCAACACGTTCTTTCCCCCCCCTGGCTGCCCCACCTCAAACGCTATCTCTCCCTCCAGCATCTTCAATCTCCCTCTGTCTTGCGGCCAGGACATGTGCGATTCAACCGTGTTGGTGTAATTTCTAACTGGCACAACAGTCCCAAGCACCCTCCTCCCCCCCCCCCCCCCCCAAAAAATCACCTGGTATGCCCACTTGGTATGCAACATGGTCAAAGCATCTACCATCATTGGCGCCATTACATAATCATTCTCCCACCTCCTTCTGGCTTCACATTTTTATTCTCCTGCGAGACAGACCCCCTTGCCGCTCCACATCTCCAATCTCCCCCCTCCGGGCAGCCTCCACATCTTCAGACGTTCTTCCCCCCCGGACCTCTTCTACCCCACCCCCCTTCCCTCCCACTTCTTTATCAATTTCTTTAATGTCTCGCCCCATTGCTCCTCAAGAGGTTGTGATGTCAACCGTGTCTGTTGCCTCAACATTTCCAATCTCCCCAGTGTTTCATCCAGCCTTCACTTCTTCCGCTCTGCATTGTCAGTCTAATCTCCTTTCCCTGCTTAACTTGCTTGACTAGCTTAACGGCTTAACTTGTCAGTATGACAGCTTAACTTGCTTGACATGGTTACAGCTTAACTTGCTGAGCCTGCTTAAGCTGTTTCTTCCTTGTTACATCGCCAGCTTTTGTTGCTGCATCGTCAGGTTTCGTCTTCCCCTCCCTGCGGTCTTCTGTCAACCCTCTCCTAGAGGAGTAGAAGCCACGGGACATTGCGAAGAGGGTCCAGAACCCGCACCTTGCAAATGCTCGCTGTTCTTCTTCATCATCTTTTCCGAAACTATCCAAACCTTGCATCATATTCTGATGGTCTGGCAGGCGCCCGTGGCCTGTGCAGAGTACGCCGTCGTGTGAATGCACGTGCTGATCAGGGCTGTGCTGATGATGCCGCCGGTTGGCCTTATTATTACCACGGTGGTCTGTACCATTCCCATTAGCCTGACTTCTGTAACCTTCACCACCCTGAGAATGTGTGTTTGATCCAGACTCCTTCCGGCCCTTTTTTCCCATAACTGACACGCTGCAAAATGTGGCGACCGAGTCAAAGTGATATCTTAAATTCAAATCAAAAACTCATGAATCCATTGCGGAAACTTTTCTGCATTAGTCTGCTTGAATAAAAAACCCTTTACTGCGGGAAAGCACTACGGAGTCAACGAAGAGATTCCACACTACAAACTCATCACTGACCTCATATTCCAAGGAAATACATGAGAGTACGAATATCGTTTCTCAAGTAAACTCAAGACAGAATGGAGCACCGCATGAGCTGAAGCCATCTTTCATCGTTTGAAGTACAGCCACCTCGACCTGATTCCTTCCTTTTGGGCAACCTCCGACTCGGCTGATCCAAAGGCGAGGATGATCCGACTGGGGTTGATCCACGAAGGAGACCCATGTGGACCATGTGGCAGTTTGGATGACGACCCGATCGCAGCCCACGATAGAGCATCCTGGGGCGTCTCATATTCCAACCTCGTTCCGCATTGCTGTGCAGCATTCAGCACGTAATTTACCATGGAGTTTTTCGAGAGATACCAATCACGAAGACAATCAGGGCTGTCCTTGGCCACTGTGACCGCCGGCCTTGATGCCGTTGGCACTGTAAGTCGTCAGCTGAAGGATGGCGTAAATCAACAGCTCAGCAATGCGCACCGCGCACTTGGCGATGCATTCACCAGACAAAGGTAAGGCTTTTCAAATTTGTCTTGTAAGCCTTCTCTTCTTGTACCCACTGTGATGAGAGGCTGAGCGGCTGCCAGGCGCATCGCTGTTGGTGGATTTCGACAAAGGTGCATCTTAGCGTCCTTAAAGTGTAGATTATCCAGGTGCTCTGTTGTTCAGATATTGGATGTGTTTTGATTGAGTACCAGAGACGACATTACTTCATGAAGGTTTTTAAACGGCATATACGAATACGAGTCTGGTTGGTTCTGCTGGATGTCCATTTGTAGCCTATTTGCCGCTGAGAACATGAATTTTGTATTTTAAGCAGATTTTTAAAAAAACTTGTTTGCTGTTTGGAACTTTAAGGGAAGTCCGCCGTTACATCATCCCTTTGCGGCTGGGTGCTGTAGGGACTGTGGGTCGTTGAGAATGAACGCAAGGGTAAAACGTCGACCGAATACCGTTATATTTCCACGCTCCGCGCCTTTTGGAGCACTTATCCCTGGCGACTCTGCAGTTGAGCTGGTTTTGACGTCGGGGATCTCGAATTTCCTGTAGGTCACCTTGTCGTTTCCTCTCCTCCTTCTTTTGGTTAGGAGCATCTTGCACGAAGCATTCTGTGGGATCTTCCTGTCCTTACCCTGCAGCTGTACGAGGTTGTCGTCCGTCTGCATCATGTCTGGAAGTTTTGTTTAAGCTTCTTGCTTTACAAGTCGTGACCTTTGCAAGACCACGTTGGGAATCTGCATCATGGAACATTCCTCAGTAACTAAGTGACAAACATTGTGAATATGGCTGAACGCCTTGAGTATGATCTGGGAGCGGTGTGGGTTTGGTTCAGTAATAATCGTCAGGATTTATGCGACTCAGAATGGGAATGATGAGGTTCCTACAAGATTTATTGTGGCTATAGATGGAAGGGAAGTCGGTTTTAATTGAATATGATGTAACCTACGCCGGTGCGGATGGGGTCCAGAGTGAGGGATAAGAGGGAGATGAGAGGAAGGTTTGGGTTAGAGAGAAAGGGCGGGGGGGTGTGGGCACATGGATCAACCCCCTCTCTCTCGCTCCCTCCTCCCCTCCCCCCCCCTCTCTCTCTCTCCCCCCCCCTCTCTCTCTCTCTTTCTCTCTCTCTCTCTCTCTCTCTCTCTCTCTCTCTCTCTCTCTCTCTCTCTCTCTCTCTCTCTCTCCTCTCTCTCTCTCTCTCTCTCTCTCTCTCTCTCTCTCTCTCTCTCTCTCTCTCTCTCCCTCCCTCCCTCCCTCCCTCTCTCTCTCTCTCTCCCCCCCCTCACACGCATGTACACACACACACACACACACACACACACACACACACACACACACACACACACACACACACATGCGCGCACGCGCACGCAGAGACGGAGAGAGAGATGGAGGGCAGAGTGGAAGGGGAGAAAATGAGTTTGGGTGCTGCCACATCTGGCCCTTTCTCCCATGCACCCGCACACTCTCTCGTATCCCCAGATTTCACCCTCCGGGCCCCAGCCTATGCAGTTGCCAGCTGTGCAGCCCATTGTTTTTGTTCAGAATGTAAATGAACATACGGATTAAACCACAATTTGGATGAAGGCAAAGGTGAATTTCAGGAATCGTGATGGATTTTTTGGGTGTGGGGGGGGGGGTGCAGAAACATCTACAATACAGCCATCATCGCCAGGATCATCCTAACTTGGTTCCCCAATCCTCCCCAAGTCATTGTCGGCCCGCTCATGTGCGCCCTACCACGGCCGTTTATTTCCATGCTGCTCGCCTTTAGTTTCGATTTAAAGGCCTTTAAAAAAAAAAAAAAAAAAAAAAAAAAGAAAAGCATACGACCCTACATCATAGGCTTTCTGTCATGTGGGCCCCTCATGGGCTCCCTGCCTCATTGTGCTGCCTCTCAGATCAACTTTTGTTCAGAAGGGGCTCCTCAATGAGCGCCCTGCTTTTGTGTTATTACCCTTCATCATCTTGATCGGTTCGGGAGGGGTCTCTCCTTCATGGGTACGCTGTCACGTTCTTTGCTTGTACGTCTGCATGCTGTGACGTCGTACTATACGCAATGTGCTTGCTTCATCGTACTATTTGGATCCCGGGGTTCTCCTTCAACCCAAACCCACAGGAGTTCTCCTTCACGGCTGCCCCTGCTTCATACGATTGCCCTTCATGTACGGGGCTCCGGTTTCTGTGGGTCCCTCCAAATGTACCATGAAGCCTGTGTCTTAATTTGGAAACCCTGTGGCTGCACTCCTGTGCAACGTGCGCCCCTCTTTCTGTGATCAGAAAACGTCCCCCCCCCCCCTCTCTCTCTCTCTCTGTGTCTCTCTCTCTCTCTCTCTCTCTCTCTCTCTCTCTCTCTCTCTCTCTCTCTCTCTCTCTCTCTCTCTCTCTCTCTCTCTCTCTCTCTCTCTCTCTCTCTCTCTCTCTCTCTCTCTCTCCCCCCCCCCCCTCTCCCAGGGTTGAGCAGTATTATGCGCGACTCTTGCTTCATTGTGCGATACAATATGAGACTCTTCACTGACCAAGGGCGCCTGACTTCAACTGGGGTGGGTCGTGCAGTACAATATGCGACCCGTACCTCAACCTCTTCCGAGGAATCATTCCACCCCTGGGAGGCACCTTGGACCTGTCGCCTATTTTGGCCTTCATTGTGCTGGACGTATGCCCTCCCTCTCCGTGTCCCTGGGTGTAAAGCAGTTCCTTCGCGCCTTTCCCCTCATATGTTTCTTCCAATTTCCGTGTCCCTGTCCTGAACCTTGAAAATTCCCTTGCCCTGCCCTTGCAAAACGTATTGTTGTTGTCTCGTGCGCACTGCTGAACATTGTAAGTAGTTGCTTTACTGTTGCTGAAAGCATTAAGGAGTTTCCTTGCCCCCCTCCACTTCGAAATGCCCTGTAGATTTTCTTGTCATTTCCTTGATAAAATTACTAAGATTGAAACTTGCTCCATGTAAAATCCTCAAGTATTGTTTGACCCTCCGTCTTGACAAACTCACTTGGTTTCTGGGTCCATCGCAACGTAAGACGTGGAGGTAAGGGATTGTACGCATGTACACATTGACGCTAAGCAGTACGCATTGATCGCATCCATGTACACATTTATTGCCTGCACGTACCAATGGATTGCATGCATGCATGCATTGTTCGTACATATGTGCGCATTGACTGTCGTTCTGTGCGCATTTATTGTCTGTTTGGAGCATTGATGGTGCACATGTATCGATTGATAGTGTTATATACAGATCTGGTTTTAAACTCGTCCAAAACGGGTTCTGCCCCCCCCCCTCCCTCTCTTGCTTTCAGGACCCCTCTCTCCTCCGTGGTCGGTCTTATCCACTCCTATGCCCATATATAGCGGCATCTGCTTGCCAACGAACAAAGGGGAGAGGGGTTGTTACACCTGTTTCTACCTCCACATGCATGCGCACCCACACGCACCCGCTCCTCCTCCCCCCCCCCCCCCCACACACACACACAGACACATGCGCGCACACGCATGCCTGCACGCACGCACCTAACCCCCCCCCCCCCCAACCCCACCTGCCCACCTTTGCCAACCGCAAGAACTCAGAAGAGGGGTTGGCTGCTGCAGCTGTTCTCAAACACGGCGGCGGCACTGCCGTGCGAGGTGGGGCCGGACGGAAAGCCGCTTCCACGACGTGCCCACAAGGCGCCTAGTTTGGCTCGGTACTGGCAGGAGAGGAAGGCTCGCCGTGAAGCCCGCCTGGTGAGGGGGCCCCCTGGGACCTGCAGGGGGACTGGATGGGCCAAGGGAGGCGCAGGCCTGTGAGGGAGCGTCAGAGGGAAGAGAGGTGTGGGGGATCGTGGCGGGGGGGGGGGCGAATTGGAGTTCCTGTGGACTTGCGTGTGTGCCCTTGGGTGGACACATGCATGGGTGCTTATGGGGGTGGGTGTCGGCGAGCAGATGCAGGGCTGCCCACTCTGATGATATGGCTCAGGCTGTGGGTACCTTCAAGATGTGAGCGCATCCCAAGGCGCACTAGGCACCAAGGTGTGTGTGTGTGTGTGTGTGTGTGTGTGTGTGTGTGTGTGTGTGTGTGTGTGTGTGTGTGTGTGTGTGTGTATGTGTGTGTTTGTGTGCGTCTGTGTGTGTGCACGCACGCATGCGTGTGCGTGCGTCCCCGCGCATGCGCGCGCGCACTCACACTCTCTCTCTCTCTCTCTCTCTCTCTCTCTCTCTCTCTCTCTCTCTCTCTCTCTCTCTCTCTCTCTCTCTCTCTCTCTCTCTCTCTCTCTCTCACACACACACACACACACACACACACACACACACACACACACACGCACACACACACACACGCACACACACACACACACACACACACACACACACACACACACACACACACACACGCGCGCGCGCACACACACATGCATGGACGCGCGCACACACACATGCATGCACAGACGCATGCATGCCCGCACGCATTCGTGCATGCCCGCCCCGCCTCCTGCCCGCACGCACGCAGGCGAATCGAGGGGACCCTCGAGGGTATCCCTATGCACTTTCGTCATCCACCAAACCTGTGCCAGTCTCTACGAACTCCAAGCCCACTAAGTTGTGCAATCCCTGCCCGACACAGCCCCTGGGAGTTTAAAGCTCTGATTCCACGGGATTGTGGATGCGGTACAGGGCATTGAAGCAGCATCTGTATAGCCTTGACATCCGCAACAGGGGAGCGGTAGCCCCTGGACGGCGTGTGTTGGAGAATGCAATTTGTTCCGACACTCTGTGGATTCCAACTTGGCCTGGGGAAGTTAGCAACGTTCCAATTTGGCAACTGGGGAGTTTGGCAGCATTCCAGCCTGGCAATTCGCAAATTTGTCAGAATTCCAGCATGGCATTTCGGGAGTTTGGCAGCATTCTAGCCTAACAACTTGCAAATTTGTCAGAATTCCAGCATGGCAAGGGCATTCGTGACAAGTCGAAGCCTTCCATTGGAAGGCGATTGCACTGTAGGATTTGTTGCTTGCTTCAAGGGAAATGGCAATCGCAGCAATGGAAGGCGATCGCTC
>KV908481.1:221093-276093 GCA_002005505.1 Botryococcus braunii | reverse complement strand
GAAGAAATTTGTACCAAAATGCAACTCGACCTCCTTAGAGTTCCCAGTTCATGCTTAAAGCAATTTTGCAGATGTGCTTCACTTCCTCATTGACAGAACCTGTGAAACGACATGGTCACCGGAAGAAAGTCACACGCGTCCCGTACGGCCCACATGCAGGCAAACACTCAACACCTCCAGGATATCCCATCGATGGACGTAGTCCGTGGTTAGAAGATTCTTTACTCGTCGTCTAAATAACAGTCCACACGTCCCGAATGGACGTGGTTCGTGGTCAGGATATGCCTCGGTCTCTATAAAGCGCATTGAGTGTTCAATTGATTTGCAAGTAGTTATTGTTGAAAACGTTCCTGATGAACCACGTGGTTTATCATTGGAATATGCTGCACCTTTGATATAACACTGTCCTCGTCCCTGATGGACGACTTTGAGAGTAGGACGACTAGTTCTTGAGCACTTAGCAACACCATCGCAAGTGGCCACGGAGTAAGAGGGAGTACCCAAGAAAGCCCGCCCCCCTCTCACCAAACATGGACCCCCCCCCCCCAAACACACACACACACACACACACACACACACACACACACACACACACACACACACACACACACACACACACACACACACACAGCACACACACGCACACACACACACACACACACACACACACGCACACACACACACACACACACACACACACACACACACACACACACACACACACACACACACACACACACACACACACACACACACACACACACACACACACGCGCGCGCGCGCGCGCGTGCCTGTCAGGCGTGGAGCACAGGGTCCAGAGAGGGCAAGTATCTATGATTTGCGCTGATCACCAAGTGCCCCCATGCAACAGACGTCAGCATTGGTACTGCATGACGGAACGTGGTATAACAGCTCCACGCCTGCGCCCCACAGTATTCAAAGGCCACATACCCATACGAAACCGTAACAACACCTGCAAATGGGTGACTGAAAATAAGAGGGCAGGTACTAGAATATGCTTCACTTTCGTGTGTTATGAGAGGGCGTAATGCGTACATGAGCAGGTCAACGGAACCACATGTGCCGGTATAGAATTAAAAATGAACACATCCTCACTGCAAACCACTAGAATGTGCTCCGCTAGTCTGCCCCACTAGTCCACTAGTCTGAACCACGTATCCTACATGCTGGTGTGCAATACGTATCATGTTTGATAGGAAGGAAGGAATGAAGGAGATATTACATACAGACCCAGCCATTATGGCTGAAGGGATAACAAAAGAATTGTCTAGGATCCCTACTACGATCGACTACTAAGAGCTGCTTGCCCGTGAAGCATTCATGTAGACCTTTAGAACGATCACCACAAACCTCCGCGTACCCGCATGACACATTTATGGTGTGCGGCCTAAGGATAGGCTTCACTCTTTTACATTACACCGTGCACCCCTTTGACCGTCTGAGCATGCTCAAATGGGCAGATCCGAGCCTGGGGAGTTGAGTCCGTACTACACTTCTGTATGTCAAAGAGAATGTGCAGCAGCTTCTGTGTGGGTGGAAGCAAGGGGTCCGTACTAACCTTGCTTCTGTCATGGCACGGAGTGTCTGTGAACGGAGCAACTTTGATGGCCTGCAGTTCACTTGGTTTCATGGAGTGAGCAACAGTTGTGTAGGAACAGCCGCTGTACTCTTGAATATGAAGTCCGTCGTGTGAAACGGCTTTGAATATGAGTGTTATGGCAAGCGCTGCCAACATGGAGGCCTAATAGGCGGAGTCCAGTCGATCCCTAATGCAGTTGCAGCCGAAACCGTCCTTCACATCTGTCCATGTATGGGAGGTCGGGTTATCCCCATCCTACTCGGACTTACAGTTCATCAATTCGGCAGATTCGTGGACGCTCTACGGGGGAGTAATTGCAACCTGCCGCATATCTGATTTGCCCGTTCATTACTAACATGAAGCGCCAGCACACACCCACATTCTACAATCCTTTGCTGTAATTTTGCTTAAATGAGAAATCGATGATAATCTCACGGTCAGGATCGTAACAATCTCCATGCCAAGCATGATTTCAAGGCCTTTTTGTTAATCGGACAGTCCAATCGACAATGAGATTAGTTGCCTTCCTCGAGAAGTGTCCAAAGCAGCGCTCCAGCCCTGCCAACGAAGTACCCGACTTACATCTGCGGCCGGTGCGTTGTCGGGCGACCTTAGACAAATAGACCGGCAAGCGCGAGGAAACTGCCCGAGTTTCCACTCTACCTAATATATTGAAGCTGTGGGCCTTGCTGTCGATTGAAAGGCCTGGGCGAGCTCCGACAACGAAGCTTGGCCCCAGGGATGGGAGCCCGGCTGACGAAACATGACAGAAAAGCTGCTGCACATGAGCTTGTAACAAGCATACGGACAAGCGATGATCTGCGGGTGTTGGAGGTGTGGCCAGTTGTCAGGGGCGTCAGGATCTTGCAAGCCCACTCCCGGGGCTTCTTTCCTGTGGGCCCTTTGGGCAAGTACTAGCGGTCGGTTTCGGCGTTTTAAGGGATCGGGAGGCTTCGGGGGTAGGGCAGAACTCTTCTGATGCAGCGTGAAGAGTTTCTGTCCTCGGGTCGGGGAGGCGATTGTCAGCCGACGTTATCGTTCAGGAGCTTTCGTTTGAATGATTTGCTGGTTCAGATGAACCGTTATGGGCTTATGTTTCATCCCAGATCGTTTTCCGGGGCCTCCCTGGATTGCTAATGAGTTAGGCAGTGAAAGGGAGTTGAACTCTCCGAGTGCAGTTACCGAACCCCCGGAATGTTCCTGCCCTGCTAAACTTCTGGGTAGCTGTTCCACTTGATTGCTTAGAAGTTGGAATTTAACTCTTTTTCTCCATCTTCTGATGTCTTTCATCATCGCAGTTGCTGTCTTGACAGTTGGGCGTCTAGGAAACTAACTGGGCAAGTTCTGCATGCTGGGGCGTATTGGCAACGTCTTGCAGAAGTGCTGCTGTAGTTTGATACTATGTTGTACAAACACCTAAGTCCAGTTGAGGCAACTGGAGACCTCCTCTGGATGGTATGGATGCCCCTGGAATCCCTTTTGTGTACATATGGAGCTCTCAAGGCTTGCAAGGCAGGTTCAAATCTGATCAGCATTTTGTCTTGGCTTGGCGTGCAGCTTCTCCACCAGCTTCCCAAGGTTGTCTTCGAAAGAGACAGGGGGGATCCTTCACAGACTCATCCACATCACAGCTCTAGACCTGGTCATACAGCACTCTATGTGGCTGCAGGTTGGACCCTGATTGGCCTTTAAGTTAATTTTCTGGGTAGTGCATGTTGCATTCCTCGATGTTTTACCGTGTTTCAGATTCGTGTCTGCAGCCCAGCTTTTGCAGTTCGGCATGTGGGATTATCCACACAACCGGGCACTTAGTCTGCAATTCTTAATAATACCTTTCAAGGGGTTTGTCTTGAAGGGGGTTTGACGGGTTGTTCCTTGCGATTTCTGTAACTATTTGGCTGGACATGTTCATTTTGTACATTTGTTCCACTTGGTCTTCAGTGCTGGACTCATTTGCCTCGGTGGTTTAGGTTTTTGAATTGTCACCTTACCCAAACTTGGACATACCAATGGGCACATGCTGTTTGGGTACCTGCAGCTGAAAGTCACCCGTTAAGTCGTGTTTCGGTTGGGTCTGCCTATTGCCTAAGGGCATGTGGGTCCTTCTGGTCCCCCCCCCCCTCACACACACACATACACACACACACACACACACACACACACACACACACACACACACACACACACACACACACCCCCTCTCTCTCTCTCTCTCTCTCTCTCTCTCTCTCTCTCTCTCTCTCTCTCGTGTGTGTGTGTGTGTGTGTATGTGTGTGTGTGTGTGTGTGTGTGTGTGTGTGTGTGTGTGTGCGCGCGCGCGTGCGCGCGCGCGTGCGTGTGGGCGTGCGTGTGCGCGTGCGTGTGTCCCCTGCCTTCCTCCCACCCAACCACTGCGTCAATGTTCTTGTGTGGGCGCCTGTAGGGGTGGGCAAGGTGGAGCTGGTAAGGTTGATCATCGAGACAGCAAAGAGGGAAGCCCACGCAAAGTATTTCCGGAACCCTGAGCGTGCCAAAGCGAAAGTCGACGCGCTTCTCAATGTGCAGACAGCCCGGGGGGAGACACCGCTTATGCATGCTTGTCGGAAGGGGTAAGACATGTAGCTTTGACTTCCTTTGTGATCAGTTGCAGGGCAGACGTTGAATTTCCCGTTGCGTTCAAGACTGTACGAGGGAACTGCTCCTTCTCGTTAAAGAATGGATTGCGGGGGAATGGAGAACTCTAGGGGATGGAGACCTCAAATAAACGGAGACCCCTGGGGGACGGAGGCCTCTGGGGGACGAAGGCCCCTGGGGGACAGAGGCCTCTGTGGGGATGGAGGTGTCTAGGCAAGGCGTGGTGAACAGCAAGCTTCACCCTACGTGCATGGCGGGAGCCGCCACCGTTGTTTGAAAGTGCTTGTGAGCTAGTCCAGGAGGCTTGCCATCAAGGGGGCATCCGCACTTCCGATTGGGCGAGTACGAGCCCGCTGGACCTGCTGCTCGTACTCGCGGCAAGTGCTCGTTGAAAATACTCCAAACACGCGGGAGCGGCTCGTACGATCGGCAAGTGCGGATGCGCTCTAGTGCTGGGGGCCAACCAAGCGGAAGTTGGGGGAGGTGACGGCATTGTGGGGGCCTCCTGGCATTTTGATTGCTGTAAATTGGGAAGCTGCAGGGGCTTTGCCTTCTATAGAGGTTTCTTTTGTTACCCTCTTAGGTGTTGGGGGGGGGGGGGGGGGGACTTGGGCATCGTCGCCGCCCATGCGCACAGGGGCACCCCGCATGTCATGGCCCTACGCTTTTCTGACCGGAGAACAAGACACCTCCCAAAGTTTACTGGCTGTAATACACAAGGGACCGGTGTCCTGCTAGAGCAGCCAACTCTGTGCCCGGAAAGCGAATCTCCCCTCAGGAGCATTGATGCAGGGGAGGTGGTGCTGGGCCAGGGGGACCTTGAGGCATGCCAGGTACATGAGGTCAGAAGCCGTGGCTCGGTACGTGGAGGTTGTGAAGGTGCTCCTCCAGGAGGGAGCTGACCCTCTGATGACCGATACCATCGGGCGGACGTGCCTGCACATCGCTGCATTGCACTCCGCATCCTCATGCATCAGCGCCGTGCTCTCGGCAGACTACAAAGGCGTGCCGCTGAAGGAGACCGTCGTGCAGGGCACTCCGTTTGTAGACATGCAGGCCTCACGGGTAATCCCCCTCGGGCTCTAGCGGGGGGCGGGGTCTGCTAAGGGGGTCAGGAGGCTGTCCTGGGAATTGAGCGCCTGTCGGTGGATGGCGGGGATCGCCCCTGTCTTGGTACAGGGAGATTTAAGATGAAGGGATTGAAGTGCGGTTTTCGTGACCGCCACATTTGTGGGCATGGGCGTGCATCGCTATGGTTGCTCGGACCCATACTGACACACACACACACACACACACACACACACACACACACACACACACACACACACACACACACACACACACACACACACACACACACACACACAGACGGGCGCGCGCGCGCGCGCGCGGGAGGTTCATGTGGCGGGTCTGCAGCAGCAAAACACCGACTGCTATGTTGTTGTGGCTGGTGCAGGGATTCACAGCGCTGCAGATGGCGACATGCTCGAGCCACAGATCGGCAGCTGCGGCACTGCTTGCGGCGGGCGCATCTCTTCACCTGAACAACTCCTCCTCTTTCATGCTGGACAACGAAACTCTCCTTGAAGTGCCGTGGGGCCAAATGACGCCTCTGCATATTGCCGCGCACCGTGGCGATGCTCACATGGCTTGGATCTTGCTCCACGCGCAGACAGGTGTGGGAAGGGCGGCTGTCGAGGGCACTGTGTTGCCTTGAATGGCTCACAGTGTTGGCATGTCTTGCTCAACGTGTTGCCATGTGCTGCGTTGCCATGTTCTGCGCACTGCGTTGCCATGGACTGCGCAGTGCGTTGCCATTTGCTGCGCAATGTCTTTGGGCCGACAGGGGCACCTTAGTGGGCCCTCCAAGGTGGGGTACGCTTCGCATGAATTATCGAATCCTCCTGGCTTACTGTGCATACATTTTTCAGCCCTCCCCGGCCTTGTTTGCACGAGAACGTTTGAGTAACGCTGAGCTTGACATGCACGGTTGGCCGGGGGGGGGGGGGGGCAGCTCTGCCAGCGCTGCACAGAAATCATGGAGACGATGTGCGCCTGCTTCGTGATGCTCAGGGACACCGGCCAGTGGATATCGCACGCAGCAGGGATTTCGAACGTCTGACCAGGGTACTGTCCCTCCCAGACACCCGGTTCTCGACCTTCGCCCTTCGTTTGGCTTGGCTGCGATTTGCCCTGTATGGATTGAGTACACTTCCAAGTATCGTGGTTCATTAGTCTCCAGGCTTTCTTTCGGTTCAGCTTTCAACTGGGACCGCCCCAGATGTCTCCCAGCAGCATGCATGGAGTGCCGGAGAGGGGTTGAGAAGGCATTTGCGGGGAACCTGGGGGGAAGCTGGGGACAACACGGTGGGAGCATAGCCCGTGCCAGAGTCAAGGGTTTCTGCGACTCTCTCTCTCTCTCTCTCTCTCTCTCTCTCTCTCTCTCTCTCTCTCTCTCTCTCTCTCTCTCTCTCTCTCTCTCTCTCTCTCTCTCTCTCTCTCTCTCACACGCACACACACACACGCACACACACCCCCCCAACGCATACACATACACACACTCGCACATGCGCATGCATGCATGCATGCATGTGCGTGCACGCAGCCCCTGTTGCTCGGCCGGGGACAGGGAGGTGACGCAGGCCTGAGGCGGGGGTTCTTGCGGGTGGTGCGCAGTTGCTGGACCCAGAAAGAGATCTGCCGCAGATTCTGCAGGAGATGGAGTCGGAGGTTCTGCTAGACAGGGAGGCCAGGAACCCCGGGGGCCGGGACCGAGGGCACAGGGAGCGGAGACGCAGCTCCCGCCACACGGCACTGGGGCCCCCCCGCCTCTCTGTCCTGTGCTCCGTCCGCCTCCGTCACAACCTCCTCCAGGAGCTCAAGCATATTGCGATCGCAGCCACCCCTGGCAGCAGTGGTGCGCTCCTCTCGGCGGTCACCTCTTTTGGTCCTCCTTGTGGTTGGGAGCTGTCAGCGGCATTGGAAGTTTCCGGACAAGGCATGGAAATTGCGGACAAACATGGGCAGTAGTAAGCGGGAAAGAATGCACCCGTAGGCATAAAGGGGGGAGGCTTAACTGCATGGGGTGGAAAAGAAAGTCGGAATGCCGTGTCTGGAAAGCCTAAGTCCCTCTTGGGGAGGCGCAGGGCGGAGGCGGCATCGGAGCTCCTCCAGCCAGGCTGCTTCAAAGCCGTCGGAAAAGGTTGCGCCGGCAGTGGCAAGTGCAGTGCCGCTGGCCTTGGCGGCCCGCCTCCCGGACAACTGGCAGGAGGTCCTGGCCCAGCAGTTGGCAGCCAGCCGGGATGCTGCGGGGAATGGGCACCGCGTGCCTCCCTGCCCCGTCAAGTTCCAAGATGGCCAGGTGAGATGCACGCCCCTGTCGCATGTTTTGATGAACGAATCTCCGATTTTGCCTTATATCAGTCGGGAGTTTCCTTTTTGTCACACACACACACACACACACACACACACACACACACACACACACACACACACACACACACACACACACACACACACACACACACACACAGACACAGACACAGACACAGACAGACAGAGGGGCGCCCATGTGCATGTGGGGTCGAGAATGTGGGTGTGCTGCTGCTAGCTTCCGGCGTGGTGGAGGCCGTGCAGCGAGCGGGCCCACATGCGTGCGTATATCTAAGCCCACGATTAAGCTGGAGCTTTGCAGTGACGGGCTTTGCTCTGTGTTCCTGCAGCTGGTGCTGGCGGCGCGGCCGCCTGTCACGAGCGAGCGGTCCCGCCGCGAGGCGCAGGCGCAGCGCGACATCATCAAGCATGCTCTCATGGCTGTGCTGGAGCGCTGCGGCGGGGACAGCGACGGCTCGTGCCCTGCCACACCCATTGGAGGGCCCTCCCGCTCCACTTCGGGGGTCCGCCGAAGCACCACTTCCGACGCCGAGGCATCGCCGTCGGTCTCCGGCATTGACGGCGAATCCTCCGGCCCGCGCGTCTCATACAGGTGGGCCCTGCAGGGAGGGAGGCAGGGGGGAAGGGAGGGAGGCAGGGGAGAATGGAGGGAGGGGAGGGAAGAATGGGGGAGGGGGAGGGAGGGAGGTAGGGTTCACATGAGCACGCTGCTCTCACACTTAGGCCGCCTGATTAACCTTAATACGGAGGGTGGGGGGGGGGGGGGTATATGGGGGATTATGTTTTTAGGAATAGGGAGTGTGGTGACTCTGTAATGATCGAAAGGGAAACAAAGAGAAGGATTGCCTTAAACTCGTTGTCTGACATCAAGCTGTCTCGGTGCCCTTTACAGGCTGATTGTCTGGGGGCCGCTTTGCAAGAGGCCGTCTGTTCTGGACTACGTGCAGGGGATTCTAACTTAAGGGCAGTAGATACAAGTAGATGGGGGAAAGGCCATGCATATTCCGGTACATCTACATGCCGCCATGGTTGCTGGTACTGGAGGGCTGGGTACAATGAAGGTTTCTGCCATTAGGGGATCCGGCGCGTGGTACAGCAAAGGTTTCTATCAGTAGCAGACTCGGGGCATGGTACAACTAAGGGTTTCTGCAAGTAGCGGATTCGGGGCGTGGTGTCTGAAACATCTCTGGGCCGACCTGCCTTTAGGTGCTTGGAGCAGTCGGCGGATGGCCTCAGGGACTCGCCGTTCCTACAGCTGCCGGATTGGGATTCCAGCTTCATCGGGCCTGGGGCGCCGGTCCCGCCGCTGTACACCGACTCCTCCTGCAGGTCCACCTCGGAGGCCGGGGGGACTCTCACCCACATCTCCTCCCTTCAGAGCGCCTTTTCCGGTAGCCAGATCTCCGCCCAGGATCTCTTCGCGGCCTTGGACATCACCGAGGTGCTGCAAGTCCCGGGCGGGCGGGAGGGCGAGGGAGATTCCAGCGTCATGGCGGCGCCGGCGCTCGAGCCAATCGGATCTGCAGAGCTGCTTGAAGTGCTGGAGCCTCCGCGGGAGCCCCCTCGGGACCAGCCGCAGGCGCAAGCCCGCGGAGCGGCTTCCGCAGCCGCACCCTCAGCGTCGGTGACTTTCGAGGCGGTTGTGCCGCAAGCCCCTGATGCGGCTCCGGCTTCCGGTTCCGCGGGCGGGAGCGGCAAGCCCCGTAGCTCGGGCTCTTCCTCCCGGCAGCGGTGCCGGGAGGACACCCCTGACGACGAGCTCTGCCCCATCTGTTGCGAAGCGCACCCCGGGGTGGCGGTCAAGGTTTGCGGGCATGCGCTCTGCGGTACGTGCGCCCGCAAGCTGTGCAAGCTGAAGGCTTCTGAGCCGCCCACCTGCCCCTTCTGCCGCCAGATCATCAACGGCTTCCGCATCGCCATTCCCGTCCGCCCCTGACCTCATCCACCGGCCCTACTGGATCTGGCATATTTCCGGATTGGAAAAGTTTTCCGGGCTGGACGTGGATTGGAAAGATTTCCGATCTTTCAGTAGATTGGAAAGATTTTCGAGCTATGAGTGGATTGGAATGATATTTCGGGGGTAATAAGTGAATTGAAGAGATATTTTGCGGGCTGCAATGTCCAGAGCGGGGAGGAATGATGGAAGAAGTGACTTGGCAAGCTGCTCTAGGGCCTCCTGCGCATGTGGAGGGAGGGAGGAAGCAAGGAAGAAGTGCCTTACTTGGCAAGCTGGTCAAGCGGGCTGCCCATGGGGCGGAAAGAAGGGAGAAGTGCCTTGCTTGGCCAGCTGCTCCCGGGTGGCCTGCACATGGGTTTCCTCATAGGGTGACGCATTCGTCGGAGTGTCGCGGCCCGGATGGGCCCTGATAGGG
Source organism: Botryococcus braunii (assembly GCA_002005505.1). Taxonomy (NCBI): domain Eukaryota; kingdom Viridiplantae; phylum Chlorophyta; class Trebouxiophyceae; genus Botryococcus; species Botryococcus braunii. Next base: position 266,114 of record KV908481.1, on the reverse strand, counting down.
CATTTGCATGCCCTCGCTGCCTTTTCACTCTTCACAGCCCGTGACGAGTGTTGGGGAAGATTGTGTAACTTGGGGGAGGCATGCCATTGTGCTACTGACCCCTGCTACGTGTTGGAGGGATGCGGCGGCCACAGATGTTGGAGTGGGGGCCGTGCAGTATGTGGGGGCTGTGCCTTTGCTCACTGCACCGGTTGAGTTGGTAGTTATTTTTTGCGTCCTTCGCAGTGTTTTGTCTCATAAAAACGATTTTGAGGGAGGGTTGTCTGGAAGTGGTACCTCCTCATGTCATGACGGTCGTCTTGCAGGATCTGCGGGCTGCGCTCCTTGCTTGGTAGGGCCCGAACTGTAAATTGTTTACGTCGTGTTTGTATCGCCTCTAGGTTTTGTCTAGGGGGGACCCCCCGGGGATGGCCATCTCGACCCCCTCAGAGGCTCTTCTGCAGCCGTCGCGTGTTGCGCAAGAAGAGCTGCTGGAAGCCGTCGGGTCTTTTAACAGGGTCCTTGAGACCCCCAAACCGTTTGAAAAGGCCTTGCTTTTTGAAGCCGTTGGTGGCTCCAAAGAGGGTCTCTGGAAGCCCATAATGAGGCCAAGAAGACCGTTGGAAGCCTCATAAGGGATTCGAGATCTTGTTTTGAAGCCGTGCAAGGGGTTCAAGAGGGTCTCCTGCATCAGGAAGCGTGAAAAGAAGGCCGTTTGGAGAGGTCGTCTATCCGTTTTGCTCAACCCAGCTGTATTGGGCACTGCTTCTCGTGCATTCAAAGAGGCCAGGCTCCCAGAGAAAATCTGGAGAGCTCTGGGAGCAGTACATTTACCTGAAGGGCTCTACGAGCAGTACGCTTACCTCGAGTGCTCAGGTCGCAGATGTTTACCCGGGGAGCTCTGGGTGCAGTACATGCGCCTGAAGAGTTTTTGGGAACAGCACCTGTACCCTCATCCTTGATTTTTTCAGAGCGACGAGTTGGATATCACAGAGCGTGTGTTACAGGATAGGCGTTTCCTTGGCGTCGAGGGCGAAACGGTGTTGGAATGGCCTTTTGGGGGTTTGTAAAGGCTCCTCAGCCTTTGGATTCCTGTTGTCCACCCAACTGTCCATGGGCTCTTCTCGACTCAACTGGCAAAGCGCCATCGATGGAGGTAGCTCAGTTTGCCAGGCTGGGATGGCGGGCATGACTCTGCTGTGACATGCTCTCCCCTTGCAGGTGGGGAAGTTATCGTTCAAGCCCTGCATCCCCGGGTCCTTTTTGCTGGTGCCTCATGTTCGCTTCCCCGTTACTACTGCCTCAGGTTTTCCATGCAGGAGCACTTGCATGTTATCGCTGCCCCAGGTACAGTGGGGGGAGCTGTTATGTGTGACCTCGGCCCCAGAATAAAGGGGGAGCTGTTACGCGAAAATCCTGGCCCAGGATAACCAGGGGGAGCTGTTATCTATTACCTCTGCCCTAATATAACCAGGGGGAGCCGTTATGCAGTACACCAGTCCCCAGGATAACCAGGGGGAGCTGTTGTCTGTTACCCATGCCTCACGATAACCAGGGGGAGCCATTACGCAGTTCACCAGTCCCCAGGATAACCAGGGGGGGCTGTTATCTGTTGCCCATGCCCCAAGATAACCAGGGGGAGCCGTTACGCGTTACACCGGACCCCACGATAACCAGGGGAGCTGTTATCTGTTACCGATGCCCCAAGATACCAGGGGAGCCTGTTGCTGGTTACCTCGGGCCGAGACAAAATGCACTTTCGCAGCACATGGTTGCCACTACAGCTTTCATCTCTCTGGGTTGCAACCTTTCAACTTTCGACAAGGCCACTGCAGCTTTTCAGGTGTAAAGGTCGCAATCTCATCTTTTGAAGGGAACACGGATTTTTTAGGGGGTAAGAAGACTGCTAAAGCACGCGCATTCAGAATAGAGGCTTTCTGCCAAGAGAGTCATCGAAAAGGGCCTGTAGATGACCTTTGTTTGCTCCACATATCACTTCGGAAGACTTATTCGTATCCATCATGTGGATCCGCATTGCCTTCTCCAAGACTCTCTTGAGAAGCCTGCTTGGTTCCAGCAGTCCAGCAGCTGCCTGCATCTTAGGAAAGCCATGCTAAACTGAAGTTTCTCATTTGAGTAGAGTTTTTCGTCATCTCGGGCTGAAAGTTGTGCCCCACCTAACGGCATAGAGATCATTTAATCGCACCACCTGGGGCTTGGGAAGTGGTGGGGATTCCCACTCCCACCTGGGGGATTGATGGCCCAGATGGGTGTGGCACCCCTGACTTATGCCACCAAGCTCTGGATATAGGTGCACACAGCGTCTCTCTGGATTCGAGGTGGGATCCCGACTGAGGGTCTTCGCAGCCATGTGTCAACATGAAGAGCGTTATGAAGCTGGTTGCGGAAGAAGAAGGCGTTCCCAAAGCCAGGATTGGATAGGCTCAGTCCCTCCATGGGACACCCCGTGGGCGCTCTTAAGGGAAAACTGACACATGTCAGTCACCAGCTGAATCCCAGTGGGCGTTTTGTGACTATTTGGCCGGTGCAGCTCCCCATTGGGGACCCTGCCGATGCGTTGAGACTACTGGGCCGGTTTAGGCCCCTATGGGAGACCCTGCGGGGTCCATGGGAGACTCTTGAACCGGTGCCGTTCCTCCATGGAACAACGTGTGGGTGTTGTGAGGGAGAAGTCACGTCCCGGTATGGCTCTGCCGGCGATGGGAGGGAGAGAGTTTTTACATTCTGCTGAGGTTTTTTGAGTAGTGGCTTGCCACAGCAGCATATCTCGAGGGTGCAGGGTCTTCGTGACAGGAGTGCGCTGATTTTTCCTGAGGATCCGCCTTGGAAGGGCGTTTTTGGGTGTCCAGGGCGCCTGTTAGAAACGAAGTATAAAGTGGGTCGCCTATTATAAACAAAGTAAAAAGTTGGGTCGCCTAATAGAAACAAAGAGTAAAGTGGGTCGTGTATTGTTGGGTCTCGAGGCCGTTCTTGGCTTTTGAGGTTCCAAGCCCTTCTTCTTCACAGCCAGACAGGTGCACAGACGAGCGACTGAGGTGCATAGACGAGAGCCTACGGCACAGGAGGGACCGAGGTACATAGACAAGAGACCGAGGTGAGAGGCCGAGGTGCACAGACAAGAGCCCGAGGGACAGCTGTTGCTTTTTGAAGGGCACATCATCGTGTTGGTGGCTTTTGGGGCCCCAAAAGCCCATCCCCCGGGGAGTGGGCCACGTGATGGTACTTTTGCTCGACTTCATAGGTCGTTACTTGTTGAATCATGTTGATGTGCGGCACTGTGGGCCAGGCTTGGCGTTCGGGAGGTCACAGATAAAAAGTTGTTAGCACAGCGCCCCAACAGAGGGTCGAGTTCGGAAGCTTGGCAGTAACGAAATTTGAGCGACAGAAAGTACTTAATTAAGGCTTATAATAATTTTAAGTCCCAAAGTTGTGACGAGCATATATGCGTGAAGAGCTTCCAAGTGGTGTTTGCAGGTGGAAGGGGGCAGGCAGCGACTTGCCTGACAGCCCAGCGGGGCCCCGCCCCCCGGGGGTGTGGATGTTCACATTTAACCGTTTTACATAATGTAGCAATTGCAACGAGAAGGTCGATGCGTCCTTGCATTGATACATTAGTTTATTCCGGTTTATCATTATATATTGATAGTATCTTGAGTCCTTTAAGTTTATTCCTGTTTATCCATAACTATATTGATAGTATCTTGAGGGAGGCCTGCCATTCGCTGTGGCTGTACGATGGGTGTGGGCGGTGCAAACCCCATCGCACTAGTGAGTGTTCTGGACTATCAGGTCGTGCGTGCGTGAATGTAGGACATAGGGCAGCTCTAGAGTAGGAAGCTTATGAGCTTAATTAAGCACGGAGTGGGGGCCATTCGGATGTATGTAGACTCGGAGGCCGGTGGGGACCAACCGAATGTATATGTCTATGTAGATCCCTGAGCAAGCGACATGGGGACCATCCGGATGTGTAGGGACTCCTAGTCTGGGCGTCTTTACTTATGAGCCAGCAAGTGCACATGGTCCCCACATGGGGACCATGTGGATGTAAGCAGTCACCTCGCATCAGCGTGCATATGCACAAGAATTTAATAGGAGAAGAATTTCTCGAAGTCCTAGCGTCCTGTTCTATGTCGTTGGTTCTCCAATCCCCCCCCCCCCCCCTTGGAGATAGGCGAGTGCTAGGAAGTGCATTGGAGTTGACCTGCTGGGGCTAGCAGGGTTTGACATTCATTCGCACGTGTCTGAAACCCTACCTTGGACCAAGGTCCTTTGTCCTTGGTTGAGTCCAAGCGGGATTGAGTTCGATGCAGACGTTGGTGTTATACTTGACCAACATGGGTGTAGCCCTGTCGGCCGCCGTCACCGTTCACTGCAGTTGGACCTCTCAAACAGGTTTGGGTTCATGCACAAGTGGCTGTAACACCACCTTTGTTGAAAGTCTCGAGCATGATAGGAGTCCAGCAACCCCCCCCCCCTTTTTTCAAGAGGTAATGCCTGGCACTCTGACAAGCCGTTTCTACTAAAATTGTTTGTATGCGTGCCTTGTGCAAGCCTGCTTATGTGGCTGTGGCTCTGCAATGTCGACAACGGACGTCCAAGATTGTGTTGGTGGCAGACCGTGCGCTGTACACTCATACAACCACATACAACATTAACAAAAGTTCTTAACTACCACGCAATCTCCTTCACAGATTGGAGAAGGGGCAGAAGTACCACTTCTCAAGGGAAAAAGCGTTCTCTAGCATTGCAGTTGCATACTGCTGAGGGAAACCTGCAATACATGTACACATCGAATCTCCTATGCCAACTATACACTTTGAAGTTTACACTTAAATTTGTGTGCAAGTATACAATTAAATTTTTATTTCTCACGCGCTCATGGCATTACTGGAACTTCAAATTAAAAGATAAAACTGCCTCAGGGAACTGCCACACTTGTTTATGTAAGAATAGATTGTTAAGGTTATGGGCAAGGCGTCCTCCTGAACAGTAGGCCGAGATCAGGACAACGCACCTTGTCCGCCCCTGGGCCGATGAGCCCAGCCTCTGACTACTGTGGGATAGGATCCGCATTCAATTGCTCTGGTGATGACTGCAGTAGGGGGGGCTGTGCAAGCTGCTGGCAGGACATAATGCAACCCAGGGCAAGTTTACATGGCACCCGTAGTGCTCAATACTTCCCATCCAGTTGCCTTTCTGAAAGAAAGAGCTCACCATGCACCTTACATCAAAACACGTAAGATCAATTCTTTGATTCATATTCAAGGTAAAAATGAAATCCATCACTTCCTATTCTTTGGTTCCTATTTGGAATGTACAGTCACCGGGTCACCTAAATGCGGGGCACCCTTAATGTACCTTCTTTATCGCAGGGATGAATAGCCACACTTTTTTCGTACAGGGGGAGTGCAACAAGTCCCGGTACAACCTACTGTACAGTTTAGAAATCAAGATACATTTACGCCCCCTGCCTACAGCAGTAAGCGGTGTATGAAAGGTGTGTTCGTTGGGCTATCCGCGTGGATTACAAAACCCCGTGATATGATGAGTGGTGGAAATTGGGTGTACGAAAAGTGAAATGGGAAGGGTTTAACCCAAAATTTGGGATGTACATGTTAGCAAAAAGGCACGGAAGGAAGAATGTCAATGTGCATATCCAAGTGCATGCACACCGCACGTGGCGTGTGCACAGGGAGCAAAGCACCCTGTGAAGCAAGAGCGTGTGCATATGCATTTACACTTTGATCTCCCTCCCACCCCACCCAAAGAAAGGAAAAACAGTAGGGAGGTGGAGGAAAGGACTCTTGCAGCACTGTAACTCTTGAGGAGCACCTGACTTCTGAGCCACACGTGACCCTCATGTAGCACACGTGCCACTCAGGCAGCTAATGAAAATGCCTCTTGAGAAGCACGTGCACGCTCGCCTCTTGAGCAGCAAGCTTGACTCCTGAGGCGCACTTCCAATTGCTGTTGGATGCTGAGAAATATGCGGGACAGGGTCGCAGGGAGGCGGCACCCACTGTAGTGCCGAGCGGAGCGGATCAATAGAGCCGATCCGGCTCCCGCTTAACAGTGCCGGGATGAATACCGGACACTTAAAGGGTGATTCCGATTGACAACGTTATTATACCTGCTTCGAGCAAAACTTCACCACCCAAACAAAGTATATGAGCTACGTAGGAGGTTTATGTTGTGTTAATTAATTTTATGCCTTTCCCTCAGAGGAGTAATAATGGCAAGTCTCCGTATGAAGACAATACCAATTAGGAAAGAGAGGCAGAACCCTGAGTTCTGCCAGGCAATACATGCATTTGAACGAAGACTATCATAACGCAAGTTACAGACACGTTTGTAGAAAGGAGGCATATGGGGCAAGCACGGATAGGGAAGGCACTTGGTTGGAACTATAGTGGCACTCCGGGTGTCTATCAATCAGTTGCTAACCAGTCCTTGACTTGTATATGTCCGTGCCTACTTAACAACGCACAAGTAGGAGGACATCGTCTAACACCCTCCGTGCCGCCACCATGCAGGTGACTTAATCCTTATTGTATTCCTGGATTTAGCACTCAGATGAACATTGTTAGAACATGTTAGACATATAGAGTTGAGTTTAGCTCATCGGACAAAGTAATGAACACGACCTGGGTGAGAGCAGGTTAGGCGTGTTTGAACTGCGTCACCTTGTTAGGAGAGATGAGAGATATTGTAACACTTGGTTGGAACTATAGTGGCACTCCGGGTGTCTATCAATCAGTTGCTAACCAGTCCTTGACTTGTATATGTCCGTGCCTACTTAACAACGCACAAGTAGGAGGACATCGTCTAACACCCTCCGTGCCGCCACCATGCAGGATACGCCAAGCCCAGAATATTTCAGGTTATGGGCCCACGGGCTCGGATGCTGAGAGTGGGTGGCGCCTAAATCGGAGCTCACTAGACTGTGAATGGCGAAGAAGCGGACAAAGCAAACAGCCAGGAAGACCACCAACCTCAACGTTCCAGCGCGCTTGAGATCAGGACCTCCGTCATACAACGAACTAATCAGAGAAGGAGGACAACGTGGAGACCGCAATCCGGACGAGAGAGCCTTTATCGTCAAAGACTACATCTTTCACCTTCACGTTGGCTGTCCGTTAGCTCAACCCACCTGGTTCAGAAGTAAGATCTTGCTGCTACCTTGCGAGTACTGGAGTTATAAGACAACTGGGGAATTATGACTTCCAAGAAGAAAGGATCATCAGCTAGTGGAGCATCAACGTCAAGCAGTGAACCAGCCTCATCCACACCCATCAGAGAACCGTGTACTCCCAGCACCTCAAGAGGCAGCGGAGATGAGCTGCCCAAGATTATCCCAACAAATGTCAAGGTACACATAAAACTGAAGGAACGGGGGACAAATATTATTGTTTGGAAGAATGCATTTTTGGCAGCAAATGAGTCAAAAGGGTCTTTGCCTGCCATCCTGGAGGCTATGCCTGGTACAGCACATGACGCAGCCGCAATGTTACTGATTTATGAGTCAGTCCCAGAGGAATGGCTGGGACCTCTGTCTAATCTGCCCTCTGCTTATGATGCATATGAGTTCATCTGCAGAAAGTTTATTGGTGGATATAATATCGAGGCCAATGCAGATTGGCTCCAAGAAATGAGCCAGGGAATGAAACATGACGAGACGATTTCGCAATATGTCAACAGAATGATCAACCTGAAGGCATGCCTTGACAGGAACAACCATGCTCTACTGGATGCACACGTTGCAACCCAGATTGTGCAGGGCTTGCCTGATGCAGCTAAAGAGCCAGGAATGATCACAACTGCTGCAGCACAACCCCTGGAGAAGCTGGCTGGACTTCTGCGCAACACAGCAGCTGCAGTGGGTTTTGATGAATATGCTCCTCGCCAACCAAGGGTTTTGGCTCTTGGACAAGGCTCCAGTGGAGCCAATACCCCACCAGCTGCCAGTGCAGTCCATCAGCAGGCCCAACCAACTGTCTCTGAGGCCAAGTCCGAGACTAAGGGCATCTGCAACTACTGCAATAAGAAGGGGCATTACTGGAGGGACTGTCGAAAGAGGAAGCGGGACGAGGAGACCCAACGGAACGTAGTGGCAGCGGTCCAACAATTGCAGGGAATGTGGCCACAGGGACCTCCACATATGGGTGGCCCACACCCTCCTGCAGCCCAGCTGGCGCACCCTGGACTGGATGCCTTTCCGGCATGGTTCCAACCCCCAGCTCCCCCACCTCCACCACCTGGAGGTATGCCATACATAATTTCCCTCAACATCCTGAAGACTCCTGTCAGAAATTCGTCTCTGCAATCCTGGCTGGTGGACAGTGGAGCATCTGTACATCTGGTGAATGATGTGACCCTACTACATAATCCAACTGTGCATGCCAAACCCATCCCATTACATCTGGCCACTTCAGATGCCACTGGAGGAATTGTAGCATCAGGCTCTGTCTGCATCCTCAGTCGAGTGGGAGTTCCCCTGTGGATACATCATGTTCAGTGTGTTCCTTCTGCAACCTCAAACATACTGTCAGTATCTGCAGCATTGCGGGATGGGGCAGTCTTTCGCACAGATGATGTTGGAGCGTTCACTGAAGTCTGTGGTCCAAACAGCTGGAGGTCTCGGATCAGTGCAGAGAAAGGGCTATTTTATATTCATCAAGTTGTAGCTCTGAGTCCCAGTGTTAACCACAGAAGAATTTCAGCTGCTGTGAAGTCCAAAACCCCCACCCAAAACTCACACAACTGTGCCAGACGATACCTCTGGCATAGCAGAATGGGACATCCAGGTGAAACATGGATGCAGCGCCTAACCAATGAGGACCTGGTCTCGGGACTTGATACATCCCTATGTCCCTGCTCCAATTGTCCAGTCTACTGTGAAGCATGTATTGAGGGAAAGACGTCTCGGCCTCCATTTGGAATAAGCAGTAGACCAGCTGTTGAACCACTTGACAGAGTACATATTGACACTGTGGGCCCCATTTTTCCTGCTGCAGTAACTGGTGAACGTTACTGGGTGACTGCTTTGGATGAGTCATCTCAGTTAAAGGCGGTCCTGCCTGTGAAGTCCAAAGATGCCATCAGTGCTGCTGTGAGGGACCTCATTCTATACTGGCAGACCCAGAAGAAAACCAAAGTGAAGTGTGTCCGGTGTGACCGTGGAACTGAATTTCTGAATGCCACGTTCAAAGAATTTTGTGCATCCCAGGGGACTAAATTGGAGACCTCAGCTCCTTACACCCCGCAACAGAATGGAGCGGCTGAAAGAGCCAATCGCACCCTCAAGGAACGTACCAGGACTCTTCTGGCTTTTGCAGCTGCCAGTCCAACGTTGTGGAAGGAGGCCCTGGAAACTGCATGCACCCTACTGAACATGGGTCCCAGTACCGGGAGGGACCGCACGCCATCAGAATTATTTTTTGGCTACAAACCAAATGTAACCCCACTGCGTACCTGGGGTTGCTTGGCCTTTGTGCACATTCCTGATGTCCAGCGCTCTGTGTTTTCCCCTAAAACTGTGCCAGGGATGCTTACTGGTTACTCAGCCTCCTCCAAAGCCTATCGGATCTATGTGGGAGGGGGTATCTGGAAGGAGAGCAGAGATGTGGTTTTCGTGGAGCACCTCAGGGGAGCCTCTCGGGTTGGCATGAGCGTTTCCTCAACACAGTCTACAGAGTTTCTGTGTCCTGAGCCCTCTGCAAGTGACACTCCCCCAGTCTTTCCCGGCACCTCCCCTGGCACAACCAACATCAGCCTTGAGACAGATCTTGATGACCCACACAGTGAGCCTGAGTACCTGCCAGCCTCCAGCAACCTCCCCACACAGCCTGTCACAGGACCCCCCAGTGAGGCTGAGCCCGAGCCTGAATCCAGAAGACTGTGTGACCCAGTGGAGATGGATCAAACCCTGGAGGCAGTACAGGACTTAGCCAGAGGAGTGAGACAGGACTCCCACCTTCGACCGCAGATGGAGCGAGCCCAGGAGGTCCTCAGACCAACTAGGTCTGATTGCCGCAACCACCAATTGGATGGCCTGACCCGGGCTCAACGACACGAACAACGCACTGCCGCCAAAGACCTCCTGCTGCCACAGGAGAAGGGAGAGAGCAGAGAGCGAGAGGGGTTGACTGAATGTGACTCTCTGTCACAGGGACCAGGGGAAGTGCAGCTAGAGGGTGATTCACATGAGGGGCATGAATTGCATGTGAGTGCAGTGAGGGGGGCAGCTACATGCAAAGCTGCAAATGGTCCCGGGGAGCTGAGCAGTATGGGTGGGTCTTGTTCAGTGACTGAGAGAAATGTAAGAGATGTGACCATGCAGAGTTCTTCTGGCAACCCGTCCAGTCAGAGCACTCCTGGACGGGACTGTGGTGGCAGCCACCGGTCAGAGGAAGCATCATATGCTTTCTCTGCACCAGCCAAACATGATTGTGAGCGGGAGACAGGATCTGCATCCTTGACTCCATGTAAGGGACGAGAGGAGGAGGTGAATCAGGAGCACAGACATTGTGGAGACAGACCAAATTACAAGTGCTCACTGAGAGGTACCTGTGCCTGGGAGAGTGATGTCAGAGATGTGAGGTCACTCCCAACAGTGACATGCAGTCGGTCTGAGAGGCATGTGGATCACATAAATCAGGGGAAGTATGCAGACACTCTGCCATATCCCGATGTTGCTTGTGAGAGACCTGAAGAGTCTGAACTCTTGCAGGCATGTCAGAGTGTGTCTGAGGAGGTGAATCGGAAGTCTGAACAATGTGAAGGGATTCCAAATTACAAAGACTGTCCGAGAGGTACCTGTGCATGGGAGGATGATGTGAGGGATGAGCAGAGTAACTTGTGCAAAGCCAAGTGTGAGTCCAAGCGAGAGCGTGCTATGAGAGAGCATTCTACTTCTACTGGAGAGCCTGTGATGTGTAACTCAGCGAGTGTCAGTGGAAGAGTAGTGGGTTCTGGACAAAGTGAGAGAAAATCAGGCAATTCAGAGGAAAAGCACACAGGTGTCAGATTTGGGAAAATTCACGTTCCCTCTAATTTGAGAGAAGCACAGATGTCTCCCCAGTGGGAATACTGGAAGGCAGCTATGCAGGAAGAGCAAAATTCTCTAGATACTCATGAGGTCATGGAGTATGTTCCGAGACCTCGTGGACATAAGGTTATTCCAGTTCACTGGATATTTTCAGTGAAAATGGATGCACATGGCAATGTTGTGAGATTCAAGGCCAGATTAGTGGCACAGGGATGCAGACAAATCCCTGGAGTGGATGTGATGGAGGTCTTTGCTCCTACTAGTAGCTATGGAGCTAGAAGAGCTCTGCTTGCTGTTGCTGCAAGAGAGGGCTGTGAAATTCATCAGGTGGACGTTAAGACCGCCTTTCTGAATGGTGAGCTCGAGGAGGAAGTATATGTAACGCAACCTCCTGGCTTTGAGAATGGTGATAAGAATATTGTGTGCCGATTGAGAAAGGCGTTGTATGGCCTGAAGCAGGCTCCACGTGCCTGGCACAAAACCCTGAATGACAAACTTGAAGTCATGGGGTATGAGGTGTGCAAGAGTGATGCGGGAGTGTATGTGAGATGCTCTACTGATGGAGGAAAGTCCTATGTGCTGATCTATGTTGATGATCTTCTGATAGTTTCCAAGGGCATGTCAGAAATCGAGAGAGTGAAGGGACTTCTCAAGAAAGAATTCACCATCCATGATCTTGGGGAAGTGAAGGATTTCTTGGGATGTCAAGTGATGAGAGATAGAGATAAAGGGCTGATCACCCTGAGTTGCATCCCTAAAATCGATGCACTTGTAGAGAAATTTGGCTTGGATCTTGAGTCAGTGGGACCTGATACTCCCATGACAAAAGATTTCGTAATGTCCCAAAGGCCTGCACCGAGAGATGGGAGCGACAGCATTGGTGCTGGCAGTCCACTACCTCCAGGTCACCGTTACTGTGAGTTAGTAGGGTCTCTTCTGTATATAGCCAACACCACACGTCCCGATATAGCTCAGGCAGTAGGTGTATTGTCTCGTTATCGCATATCTCCCACCACAGCACATTGGAATGAAGCCATCCGTGTGTTGAAGTATCTGAAAGGAACCCGAGATTTGGTTCTAACTCTCGGAGGGGGGGAGATAGAGCTAGAAGGCTATGTGGATGCCGACTATGGAGGTGATCAGGATCATCGCTTCTCTACCACTGGCTTTGTCCTCACTGTGTTTGGAGGAGCAGTAGTGTGGGGAAGTAAAAAGCAATCTGCTGTTGCCACTTCAACAGTGGAGGCTGAATTCATGGCAGCAAGTGCTGTTGTGAAGGAAGCAAATTGGCTGAGAGGTTTCCTGGAGGAAATTGGAGTGTTACCGTGGATAGTGAAGATTCATTGTGACAACCAAGGGTGTATAAACCACCTGAGGAATCCGGTGTACTCCAAACACACAAAGCATATTGCAATTAGCTGTCATTTCGCACGTGAAGCTATTGCAAAGGGGCAGGTTGAATTCAAGTACATTCAATCTGCTAGAAATGTGGCTGACATTTTTACCAAACCACTAGTTAGACAAGTGTTTCTGGGACATCGTAACTCACTGGGACTGGCCAAGTTTCTGTGAGGTAAAGGCAAGGGGAAGTGTTGTGTTAATTAATTTTATGCCTTTCCCTCAGAGGAGTAATAATGGCAAGTCTCCGTATGAAGACAATACCAATTAGGAAAGAGAGGCAGAACCCTGAGTTCTGCCAGGCAATACATGCATTTGAACGAAGACTATCATAACGCAAGTTACAGACACGTTTGTAGAAAGGAGGCATATGGGGCAAGCACGGATAGGGAAGGCACTTGGTTGGAACTATAGTGGCACTCCGGGTGTCTATCAATCAGTTGCTAACCAGTCCTTGACTTGTATATGTCCGTGCCTACTTAACAACGCACAAGTAGGAGGACATCGTCTAACACCCTCCGTGCCGCCACCATGCAGGTGACTTAATCCTTATTGTATTCCTGGATTTAGCACTCAGATGAACATTGTTAGAACATGTTAGACATATAGAGTTGAGTTTAGCTCATCGGACAAAGTAATGAACACGACCTGGGTGAGAGCAGGTTAGGCGTGTTTGAACTGCGTCACCTTGTTAGGAGAGATGAGAGATATTGTAACACTTGGTTGGAACTATAGTGGCACTCCGGGTGTCTATCAATCAGTTGCTAACCAGTCCTTGACTTGTATATGTCCGTGCCTACTTAACAACGCACAAGTAGGAGGACATCGTCTAACACCCTCCGTGCCGCCACCATGCAGGATACGCCAAGCCCAGAATATTTCAGTTTAAGACACTGGATTTTGCATTCCGTCCTTTACATGCGGCTATATGTCGTCGCAAGGCAACCGAATGGGGGGCATATATGGGGGGTTACCCCCCGATATGCCCCCTAGTGAAGTTGGGCAAGTATTACTGAGAAGTCAGATAAGTCCGCCATCAGAAGACACCGGCCACCAAAAGGTGTTGGACGTCGATTAAAATCTTAAAACAATCCTAGGAGGCCTCAGCCCATTGAAAGCCTATTCTCTTGGTGTTTGGGAATTGAATCTGATTCAGTATTGAATGCGACATCTCCGCCATGTGACTTGGTGAACATGTCAAGCTCATGATCATGGCAAAACGTTTTGCCATGATCATCAGTTAACTCTGGACTCTAAAAACGCTCATTTTACATGTTTTTAAAGCAAAATTGAAGCATTTCCAACCACGAAGTTGCTAGGTCGCGGGGAAAGGTATACCGTAATTACTTCCTATGCGCATGCGCATGCGTTTTTCTGTCGCTTCCATTCTCAAGCAGATTTGATAGATTTGACAAAACGTTTGTTACCAACACGGGTCCTCGAGAATTAGAAGATGATTTATATGCCCATTCTGTACATAGAATGGGGATTTTCAGGATTGGGACGCCTCCTGTGGCCACTACTCCTAGCTAGTAGTTATCCCAATCGTGTGCCGAGTTTTACCTATATATGCATGTATAGGTAATCCAATTGGATTACCTATATATGCATGTATAGGTAATCCAATTGGATTACCTATACAGGAGCCCCGATTGCAATCGGGGCTCCTGAAGCTGTTTTCTGCTTCTTTGACATCAAATAAGCACATTAGCTTATAAGCGAAAGTGCTTTAATTTATAAGTTAAAGAAGTGCATCATGAGCATCTGTATCGTATTGCAAGTTGTCTAACAGTGATTGTGGTCTGACAACGACAGCCTATTGTGCTGCACGATATATAGCGTTCGAACCAAGAAAAGGCAAAACAACTTGAATGAACCTGATTGAATTTTGAGCAGAGTTTAAGGCGACTCCTTTATGAAGGAGAGCCCTTAATCAAGACCACCCAGATTTTTCGGCCGTTTTGTTACTGATTTCCTACGTGTTGATATCTTATAATTTATCCATCCTTAATGCGCGTCTTTCATTCAAAGCAAGTATACTCATGAACTTTATATTAACCTCTGGAGACTTGGTGATAAGAAATGAGTCTGCGAGGTCCGATAATTCAGTAATTGTTTCGTTCAGTAATTGCTGTCCCACTGTTATATGCCGATGGATAAATGAGCTGGTAACTGGCACGCGGGTGCCTTTGGTTAGAACTCCGTGTCTCTGTGCGAGGCGTAGGGAGTTCGAGTCCAGCTAGGGCACTGCATTTCGGCGACGGATTTTTCGGAGGCCCCTGCTTGAAGAGCCCATGAGTAGCCCCGGTAGTACCTGCCATGGACTAGTCATTCAGGGCAGGAGGCAGCCAAGCCAACGTCGTCCCCCACGTACTCGCCGCGCCGGATTCGCTGACCTACTCGTCGGAAGTCCCGCGGCATCCGGCGTCTCGCCTGCGTGCCGTAATGCAGGGCCCCCTCTCCCTTGGGGGATCCAGCGGCCGGTGACCGGGGAACCAAAGGCCTTCAAATGTGGCTGGTATCAAACTGGATGTGTCTGCCTGACGTCGCTCCCGTGCAGCGAGGGACAGTACCGGCCATGGCCCGTGACCTTCGCAAGACCCAACAGCGGCCAGCTAGGGGAATACCGCGGGTATGTTTGGCTCGCACACAGGGCTAGCAGCAGCTGCAACCTGTAGAAACCTCAAGCGAGACCCTTATAACAAGCGCTGAACGGTCACCCTGGCTGTAGACGGTCCAGCGCTTGTTCTAAGTGTCTCGCTTGAGCTTTGTCCAGCTTGCAGCTGCTGCTAGCCCTGTGTGTGAGACAAACACACCGGCGGTATTCCCCTAGCTGGCCGCTGTTGGGTCTTGCGAAGGTCACGGGCCATGGCCGGTACTGTCCCTTGCTGCACGGGAGCGACGGTAGGCAGACACATCAAGTTTGATACCAGCCACATTTGAAAGCTTTTGGTTCCCCGGTCACCGGCAGCTGGATCCCACAAGGGAGAGGTGACTTAGCTGTACCGCACTCAGGTGAAACGCCGGGTGCACCCGGAGCACGTGCTTCGGGGTTTCTGATGGGTAGATCGGCGAATCTCCCTGTAACGAGTACGTGGGAGGAAACGGGCAAGAGAGGACGTACATATGCATTGCCCTGAATGACCAGCTTTTGGGACACGCTAAATCTTGTGGGCTCTGAAACCCAATAAGAGGTGTGACATGTCAGGTAAAATCATGCTCACATACACTCCAAATATTGCACGAGTGGCATCATTAGAAATATGTCAACCTTGGCGATTGGCGAATGGAGACGCCACTCCCAAGGAGTCGCTAGGCCAGGCTGCATGCTTGGGCCTGCAGGCTCGCGCCCTCGCCCAACCTTCTGCTCTCCATGGCGGAGAGGTCATGATCAGTGAACGTTTGATTACGTTTGAAGAAAACTTTTGATTTGAGTACCGGATTTAGCCGACACACACACACACACACACACACACACACACACACACACACACACACACACACACACACACACACACACACACACACACGCACGCACACACAAGCATGTGCGGGGGGTCATCTGTCTCCGTGGGCCCGTGCGTGCGCGAGAGAGTGGGCGTAGACCAGGGGCAGACAGCGAGGGGGGGACTGCCTCTCCAAATACTTTGTGGGCTCTGCGTGCCCAACCGAACCGTTGTATGGGAGGCTCACGTGTCACACACTAAACCTAAGAATGAAACCTATGATAGATGAGCACCACAGATCCGGAGTAAGGGCTGCGACAGCCCCAGACCACAACCAGCGAGGGGGCCAAGAGCCAGAAAGTTGTTTGAATGACCAAAACAAGAAAAGTAAGGCCGATACCGAAACAATCAATTATGCGGTATTCGATCAACACACATAACGGTTCAGACGGCAACAAAAACGAGGAAGATAACAGTCCTAAACTGTAAAGACAACCATTACCTTGTACTTCATATGCGTGTATGAGGAGATCCCGTACAGTTCTCTCTGGTTTTCATATATACTTAGATGAACGCGTACATTCTATAATTGGCCGCTCTGCGTCGCATTTAAGACGAGAACTTCACGCATTGTAATCAGTCGCTATCTTCGTCTTCATGAACGGATCTCTTTGCCTCAGTCAAATACTCTTCCGCTGATTGCCATAACATAAATGGGCTGAAGAGCTGAAAAGAAAAGTTGTGTTCATTATAATGGTGGGTAACATTATGTACTATAATGGTATATGGTATATGGGTAATGTTATATAGTATAATGGTGGGTAATGTTACCCACCAAACCAGTGTCGCAACTAACACATATATGCTCGTTGTACACACACAGCTAACACAGTATATACTCGTTAGGAACGAGGAACCCTCGGGTGCTTAAACCCGAGATGTAAACCAGAAGAAGCTGATGGTCTGAAGTTTGCACACTTGCAGCTCCTTATGCGACGAATCGACCTGCAAAGGCTCCAAAATACCTCTATATATCTCTCAGTTCCCAATGTGTGGACTCGTGCCTTTCAAGCTCTTCCAACGCTCATGATTCTGACGCAACGCCTCCTCAACACCACTGGAGTCTGACATCCTGCCCTGGGCAGCCTTCATGCAAGTCACCCTTACCTTGGCCAAGGTGGTCAGCATGGGAACCGTGCACGTGGGACACCTGATACAGCTGATTCAAGAGGAAGTTACATGCAGAACGACACAATACCTCACGCTCCATGACGACAGAACTTGTCTCGTGACCACACAGTTTACCGCTTGCAAGCGGTAAATTGATCCGGCATGCAGCGCGCGCTCGAGCTCGTTTATTGCTTGATCAAGCAATAAACGAGCGCGCGCTGCATGCCGGATTCTTATCCACGTAGCTGCATAGTGGCGTTGGCGCCAAACCAGGAATCCTCACGCAAAAGTGATGTGGTCAAACCGACGATGTTGCAATCAAGGAGCACGGTGGACAACGAAGCCCACAAGCCACCGTGCACAACAGATTCCGGCTAACACTGACACAGCAAGGGATAGACATGTGCGCGCATGTGATCCAGAGGAGGTTCGCACCTGCTAGTATAGGGAGCTGGCTGCACGTGCTTCTGCACTGACTTCATTGTGGGGAAAGATGGATGGAAACCAACTAGTCTTTAGGTTCTGACAGGGGTTCGTGGAGTATTAATGTTAGGTTATGGGCATTCGGCGTATCCTGTAGGCAAGCAGACAGGTCGTATACAGGTCGTATACACACTTACGTAAGTGTGTGTCCCTCCAACTACAGTCCTTGACGACTGTCTGCTCTTTTACACATGCAACGGAGTGAACAAGACTGGCATCCTCAAGTGCCCAGAATCTTTCTAAACCAGTTCCGGTACACGTTGACCTGTCAATGGGCATCTATATACGGATAAGCCCCTGACGGCTTATTAGGAAGGTACTTGCTTTTATAAAAGCAAGTACCTTCCTATACTCAATCCAGCCGCCGTCCCTTAACTGTTTGGGTGGCAGGATTGTACACTAAGATGGTTCACTCACAATTAAGCAATCAAACATGTACACAATACCACTATACACGCTACGTCACCGCACCTTAAAGCGAGCAGACAGGTCGTATGTGTGTCCCTCCAGCTACATTCCTTGACGACTGTCTGCTCTTGTACACATGCAACTGAGTGAACAAGACTGGCATCATCATATGCCCAGAATCTTTCCAAATCAGTTGCTCGACTGTGCAGTGATCGCAGCTTTAATAAGTTTCCACACTAACGCGTAATCTAGTTCACATTGTACCTTATGTTTGAAAACGTCCACATTCTACCGTGTCTTAAGGTACCTTAGGTTCTCATGGACTCATATCCTAATATTGTACATGACGATCACCTAAGGCACAAGGCATCCTCTAACAATGTTCGTATCTCAACAATAAAAGGGCTTGCTTGGAAGCCCCAGATTTTCACGGTTGCGCACAATCTGGGGAAGGGCGGCCGTCCATCGGTGCTCGGGGTCAGGAATGGAAAAGGAAGGCTCCATGGGCTTTTTCACAAGACCATCATTTGCAGAAGAAGCTGTAGAGGGATATCTTGGCGTGCGTCAGGTCAGTTTCTTTATTGCTGCATCTGTGGGTCGCCAGCAGGCTTGTCGCCGGGTGTGACTTGTAGCGTGAAAGTTTTGGTTTGGATCCTTAAAACATTGAGCAGGTCGGTCTGACCCCACTCTTGCAGAAACAAGAATAACGTCTAGACGTAGCTCCTCAGCCCAAAGGCATGCTGAGTTGAGAATGCTTAGTTTAGACCGAGCACATTCTGAGTTGACAATCTTTAGTTTAGAAGTGTAAACCGAGCACAGAATAGCCGATGCACCAACAAGGACTGGAGTCAATATCAGACGCTTTGTGTCAGAGTGACTAACCAGCGGACAACTTTTTCGGTAATTCACCCATGCAGACAGGAGCACGCAAATACTTCAAACCATCACCGGCCCACCTGTGATTGGGCATACCCCCCTCGAGGAGCTCCTTACACATGTGTAAACACACATACTTACACACACACACACACACACACACACACACACACACACACACACACACACACACACACACACACACGACTCAAATAGATGTATATGTATTTTCGCCTCATCCCTCTCCTGGTTTTCGTCGTGCAAATTGCTATGAACAGGTATCAGCACTGCTGAGACATCGGTATCCATCATACCGAAGGTCACTTTGTCCGGGCATAGAAATCCAAACTGAAAAAGGATGAACGAAAAATGAAATCCTCAAATTGATCAAGCTTGAGGGAAGGGAAGAGGGTCTGCAGATCCTCAAATGAAAGAAAAGTGCTTTTCCTTTCCTTCCTTTCCTTTCCTTTCCTTTCCTTTCCTTTCCTTTCCTTTCCTTTCCTTTCCTTTCCTTTCCTTTCCTTTCCTTTCCTTTCCTTCCTTCCTTTCCTTTCCTTTCCTTTCCTTTCCTTTCCTTTCCTTTCCTTTCCTTTCCTTTCCTTTCCTTTCCTTTCCTTTCCGTTCCTTTCCTTTCATTCTCTTTCCTTTCCTTTCCTTTCCTTTCCTTTCCTTTCCTTTCCTTGCCTTTCCTTTCCTTTCCTTTCCTTTCCTTTCCTTTCCTTTCCTTTCCTTTCCTTTCCTTTCCTTTCCTTTCCTTTCCTTTCCTTTCCTTTCCTTTCCTTTCCTTTCCTTGCCTTGCAATAAGAGGAAGTCCTCACCAACAAAACCCTAAAACCGGTACCCAACACTATCATAGGGCAGCCGCGATATCCATCGATGCCAACTGCTGCCGAACAGCGCGAGCAATCATGCCGCAAGGAGCCGCGCTGCGAGGAGAACCACACAAAGTCCTCATGCGTGACAACGGGCTAGTTAACGAGGCCCTGAAGCCTCCTCAAGATCTCCTCCGCCGCACCATCCAACCCACGAATGTCTCAAAAGCCAAGACCACACGGGGCGCTACTTAAGTAATACCTCCGGTAAGCTAGGTAGCTTACCAGCCGCAGCCGCGCCCAAGCCCCACCAAGCACCCCCCCCCCCCCGCCGCAACCGTGCAGTACGAGACTGCAAGCGGAAAGTCTCGACCACATTAATGAAAGTCCACCTTCCTGCAGGAAAGTCTCGACCACATTTACTATCAGCTGATAGTAAATGAAACTCCACCTTCTTGATAATACAATGCGGACCTTTATGCGATTTAGATTAGAGTGTTATGACCTTGCTATTGATAAAGGTAGACAACAAGGCGTCCCTCGAGACCAGAGGATTTGCAAGAGGCCTAGGTGCTCCTTGGAGCTCTTTGGGGATGAGCATCATCTGTTGTTCACGTGCCCGGATACATACAACATGTACGGCAGCAATTTATGCACCGCTTTCAACAACGGAGTCGATCATTTCAAACGTCTATGTGGCAAGAAGACCTTCATAAGGGTTGCCAAGTTTGTGACTGTAGCACTTGAGAGCTATCTGACTCTCCCAGGTGCTATGCGACCTTAGTTGGCTGGACGTCGATCGACATGGGTCATACATTGTATTGTCGTCCTTTTCAGCCCTAGTGGCTAATCCTGAATGTAGTATTCCTTCCTTCCTTCCTTCAATGTAGAGGTTCCGTCCGCCCGCCTTCCCTTTCCCACGTTCTTTCCTTTCCTTTCGTGTTGATTCTCAGATCATACGGCAGATCGCACGGACGCACGGATCCAACGGAGTGTCCCTGTTACGTACGTGACGCAAATAGCACAGCACTTCGTATTGCGCACTGTCGCGAGAGCGGCCCCAAATCATACCGATCATAGTCTTTGAGGAATATAACGGTCTTCATACATATTGATTGGATACATTTCCAGGTGGGGCTGACTATACGCACTGTGTGCCATTGTCGCAGGTGACCTGTCCTAGGAGTTGTAGAAGAGATCAATATGAACCAATTTTGCTTTTTGCGTCTTGAAGGATGACATTTGAAAGTAAAAATCTCAAGTTCTGTATTTTCCTAACTGTACTTGTGTTCACTCAGCGCCTTGGTGTGCAGGCAATTCGACTAAGCCATCTGCTAAGAACGTCTGAACGAGTTGATAACTTACTCCAGATTTCTGCAGGAACTGTCCAACATGGGTTGCGGGAGCATTATTGTTAGCGTTTTGACATTTTTGGCGGTAAGTTTTCCCTTTGATACCCAGGGATATTATAGGAACCTGCGGGTCAACGTGGACCCCGAACCCAATCACTGTAATACGCAATTAAAGCTCAATAACAATTAATTACGGGTTGTTGATGTCTTTCGTGTCCTTTTCAAGACTTTGATTTTCCATGCGAATTTGATTGCGACCTGCATTGTAGGTACTCGGCGCCTGCGCTGTGCCTGCCATCATTGCTGTGAAACTACAGCACGTCCATGTCAGCATTGATCACCTTGACGTCAGTCATCTCAACAGCACGACCTTGAAAGAGGCTATGAATATGAACGCCACTTGCCTGATGTGGGCAGAGGACTCCAACCAAGCGTGCATTTACGGTGGGCCCCTACCTTGCAATTGAAAGGGTAGTGGTCTCAGAAGATAATCTGGAAGAAATTTAAGTCAAACTCACCGGGGAGAACTGCAACTCAGAGAGTAGGGGAAAGAAAGATGCGAATATCTGACTGTTGAATATCACTGCACAAGTAGGAGGTGAGAGAGTTGGGCGAGGATGCAACGAACACCAGAAGGACTGTCACCAAAAATAGACTGACCTTTCCTTGCCAACCTTGAACTCACCTTGATTTGTACTGCATAAGTCCTACTTGTGAACATGGGCCAGCGAGGCAAATTCTGTGGAAGATGTCACATCTCCAAGGCCTCTACTAAGACGGCTTTACATTGGAAAATGTCACATCTCTTGACCAGCCTCAGGAAGAAGTAGTAATCGGTATTGCTCGGGCTTGTGCAGGATACACAGTAATCAGTAATCAGGATACACAGTAATCAGTAATCTGGATACACAGTAATCAGTACTCAGGATACACAGTAAATCAGGATACACAGTAATCAGTACTCAGGATACACAGTAATCAGTGCTCAGGATACACAGTAATCAGTACTCAGGATACACAGTAATAAGTATTGCTCGGGCTTGTGCAGGATACACGGTGGCGGGCGTCAGCCTCCTTGCAAGCTTGCTGGTTGCCATTTTCCAGGTGCGCCACTTTTGGAAACTTACGGGTTTTAGTGTTTAGGGTAACCCTCCAACCCTGGGACAGCACCAGAAGGTAACCCAATCTGCAGCTGGCTTGGGAAGAGGGGGGTCTTGCCACCTCCAACCCCAGGGTGTGTGTTATTAGTCAGAAAGGTCACAACACAGGCCCTGGCCTTGGAGCTGGCAGCACCTCCTTCCCTCCCAAGTCAACTCCAGATTTCGTTCACCTTCTGTACCGCTTACGGTGCTCCTCTCAATTACTTGCTGGGTCCCGCCACACTCCAGGCGCGCGCACACACACACACACACACACACACACACACACACACACACACACACACACAAAAGGGAGAAGGGGTGATTGTCCTCAACACCTGCAGGAAAAACCTCCTCTCGGCGGCTCTTCGGGGGTTTCGTTGGGGGTGGCCTACTTGAGAGTGGGTCTTCCTGCTCCCCCGGGGAGGGGGGAGGTTTCTCTATCACCTACAGTACCAGAACCCTGTGCTCGCTCCTCTTGTTGCCCCGATGGGAGCGGCAGGCGGGGACCTGCAAGTACCTGTAGGGAAAATGTCCCCACATCTCCGATCCCGCCTCTTGGTACCCAAAAAAGAGGAGGGAAGACCCCGCGGGGCAGGGGGGGGGGGGTTGGACATACAATCCCTGTGGCCGTTTCTGCAGGTACCCCTTACTGGAGCCTCTATAGCTGATAGGAGCCTGCCCGGGGGGGGGGGGGGTGGCTGACGATGCCTGCCAGGAATTCTGGGCCCCAACTCCCTTCCTGAAAAGTACACAAAGGCGGGAGGCATTGGGGAGAGGGGTGTTGTTAACTGTCTGTGGTGATTTTTTCCCCTCCCTTAGGCACTAGGGAATTTTCCGATCCCTTAGACGCTAGGGACCTTTCCGATTCCTTAGGCCCTAGGGAACTTACCGATCCCTTAGGCCCTAGGGAGTTTTTCAATCACGTAGGCCCTATGGAACTTCCGATCGCTAAGGGGGATGGGGCGGCCTTGAATCTACAGGGGATCTGGTAAATGGATCTCTGGGTATCGTAGCAGCAAGGCTCCAAAAGCAAGTTGCCTATTCAAGCGCAGGAAAAGTATAAGTATAATCTGTACTGTATTTAATACGAACATTACATTCTAACAAAACTAATGTCCCAAAGAACCGGACATTTTGTATACAGAAATATAGTGGCCACATTCCACCCAATTCATCATGCCCATTTCCAATATGTATCATTCCACCCAAATGTTTCTCCCTGGTTCCACGCATGCCTCAATGTGCCAGATGAAGGAAATGATGCCCGGCTCCGAACATTGTCTTAAATCCCCGGGGGGGGGGGGGGGGGTTGCAGTGCGTGACATGCAACCTGTGCGGGTGCGGGAGCCTGCTGGACTTCATCTTCGCCGCGGCGGCGTGCGCCTGGTGGGCGGCCGCCAGCCTGCTGTTCGGGAAATACGCCACGCAGGCCAATGAGGCCAACCTGCCGGAGGCGCAGTGGCGCGGCTGGGTCATCATCATCTCCTGGGCCCAGGCAGCCCTCTTTGTCCTCATTGCCACCGTCAGCCTCATCAGGTGCCCCCTCCCTCCCCTTTAAAATCCACTTCTTTGGATTGTTAATTTTTTAACTTCACTTCCCCTGCTCCCCCCCCCCCCCCCCCGGGCGGCTGGGCCCAAACTCGGAAGCCAGCTTGTGCGGAGAGAGGTGAATCGAGCCCTACAAATGCACACATCGGATGGGAAGTGCATTGTGTTGGCGAGGTGTGTGTATGTGTGCGTGTGTGTGTGTGTGTGTGTGTGTGTGTGTGTGTGAGAGAGAGAGAGAGAGAGAGGGAGGGGGGAGGGAGAGAGAGAGGGGGGAGGAGAGAGGAAGAGAGAGAGGAAGAGAGAGAGAGAGAGAGAGAGAGAGAGAGAGAGAGAGAGAGAGAGAGAGAGAGAGAGAGAGAGAGAGAGAGAGAGAGAGAGAGAGAGAAGGGGTGGGGTGGGGTGGCATTACCAGTATAGGGCTTCAACCTTATCAGGTGCCTCAAATGCGAGCTGGTTAGGATAAGGTTTTACTGTTTCTAAGCATCAGTCACATCAAGTGTCTGTCTGGCCATTTGGCGTATTTGGCCCCACCGGTGTGCAGGTTGGAATTAGCTGACACATAGGCAAAGGTGGGAGGCAAGGGATCTGCTGCGGGTATCAAGCTCTCGTGCAGAGACGAGCTTTGGAAGGGTGAAAGGTGAAACGGTTTGGCCGGTTCGGCTGACTCGGGGGCCGTCCTGGCGGGAAACAGAATCTTCGGTAGGCTGTGCGGAGGAGGCCGCCGCGACCAGTTCCAGTCCAACACCAAGCACCACTCCTAGATGGATGGCGGGGGCAGTGCCGCACGGACATGGAGGCGGCTCCACAAGTGCTGGCAGGCATTGCGGAAAGCACATGGAGGCAGTGCGGCAGGTACTTGGAAGCCGTGCCAGAAGTGCATGCAGGCGATGCTACAAGAATATGATGGAAGCGATACCGCAAGTACATGGAGGTGATGCTGCTAGTATATGGAGGCGCGATGTTGTCTATTGGAGTTGCAGCTGGAGCCCTCCCCCCCCCCTCCGGGGGGCGCCGAGCGTTCTCAACAACATCTAAAATGTCAAACTACCTAACCCTGCGGCATGATGCTCTTCCCAGGGGGTTCTCATGTCTCTACACAATGTCTCAATGTATGGTGCACTCTGAGCCCGCCCAGCAGAATCCCCTTTTTCAGTTTTCGAGCCTATGGGCAGAGGCCCCTGTGGGCTCCTGTGAGCATGGCCACGAGACCTACATTCATTTCTTTTGCAGGCGCAATCCCTTCAGCTGCACACTTGCTTACACTAACTTTTGGAGTCTGCCGCAAAGACCCCCATTTTCTGGTATTGCAGCCATTGCAACTGCAGCACAGGTCATTTTGTTTTGTTTATTTTGCAGCTGCTGCACCTGCTGCGATGCTCCCTTCTCACCTTAAAAGCCCGGGGCGGGGGAA
Organism: Botryococcus braunii; assembly: GCA_002005505.1. Lineage (NCBI taxonomy): Eukaryota > Viridiplantae > Chlorophyta > Trebouxiophyceae > Botryococcus > Botryococcus braunii. Next base: position 241,021 of record KV908481.1, on the reverse strand, counting down.
GGGGGGCGCCGCACTCCCCCATTTTGAATTTTCTCTGACGGGGTGCCCCGCCACCTGCCAGCTGATCCCCTTCACCCATGGCACTACACCATGACACTGCTGCACGACCATGCAGTGGGGCCGCACACCTGCACCTACCTACGTGCCCCGACGCTCCTTTGCGTATCCCCATATCTGGCCGCCTGCTGCACTGTTACGTCATGTATCTGCAGTAGAGCTCTGTCTGTGGGGGTCTCCACGCTTTTGATCTCGAAACGATCCTCCACGAGGGTGGGACCCGGGCGTGGGGCATAGGAGTAGGGGAAGGGCCTTCTTCAAAGATAGTCTTTGGGTCTTTAGTTGAAAGCTTGAACTTCAAACTTCCCTGGATTCGGGGGCGCTCCCACGAGAGGAGCAGCAGGTCCATTATGCGGGATTAGAGTTTAGGTCTGGGGTTTTAGGGTTCCAACCCGCGGTGCAGACTACGACACCTTCATCATGTTGGAAAGCACAGACTCTCGAAGCTTTGAGGTTTTTAGGAAAGCTGGAACTTCGGGAATTTTGGAATTTTGGGGCCCGGGATTGCGTCCTGGCAAATGTACAATTGCCATGCCTCCAGGCACCTGAGTCCTTCCCACTCTTCACCCCTTCTTTCTCTTGCAGTTGAGGTCGAGTCCGGGACAGCGCGCATGCATGCTGCCTATGGGCAAAGCTGTAGAAGTTCCGCAGGGCTAACCCAGGTAAAACACCAGGGTGGAGCAAAACAGCGCAGGGGTACCCTAGATAAAGAAATCAGGTGAAAAAGGGGCGCAGGAGTGCCCCACGTACAGAAATCTAGCTGAGAAAAGGCGCAGGGGTAACCCATGTAGAAAATTCCAGGTGAACAAAGGTGCAGGGGTAACCCAGGTAAAACAGCTTTTCATCGATGCATGCCATACATTGCACGTGCCAGATAAGTTCCCTGGGTGCCTAGCAGATGCCTTTCTGATGCACTGGCCACATAGTTCCAAGTGCCGGGTTGTGGCCCATTGGAAACAGTTCCTCCACGGTCTGCTGCAGTTATGACGCAAAAACGTGTACGATGCCGTACGCTCATTGCCTGGGACATCTCATCTGGGCCCGTTGCTATACGGCATGCGATACACCTTCCGATATATAGTGTTAGTTCTGGATATAGTTTTGCCAACGGTACAGAGATTTTGCTGATGTGTGAGTTGTTGTAAAAACATGTGGTTGCAGCTGCATGCTTAATGCACTGGATGTCTCCTCTGGCCCCTTTGCTGACCGACATGCCTGCACTTTAAAGCGGTGGCAGCCAGCTGTATCAAGAAGGGCGGTGCGGTACCTCACCCAATCTTCCAGCTGTTTCAAGAAGGGCGGTGCAGTACCTCACCCAATCTTCCAGATGTTTCAAGAAGGGCGGTGCGGTACCTCACCCAATCTTCCAGTTGTTTCAAGAAGGGCGGTGCAGTACCTCACCCAATCTTCCAGATGTTTCAAGAAGGGCGGTGCGGTACCTCACCCAATCTTCCAGCTGTATCAAGAACGGAGATGAAGTACCTCACCCAATCTTCCAGATGTTCTAAGAAGGGCGGTGCGGTACCTCACCCAATCTTCCAGCTGTATCAAGAAGGGCGGTGCGGTACCTCACCCAATCTTCCAGCTGTATCAAGAATGGAGATGAAGTACCTGTCACCTGCCACGCTCCGACTGTATCAATAGGCCGATGATATACCCCACACAATGTTGCCGGGGAATGTTGTTGTCGATACGCTTCTTCCCAAAGTGGCCTTGAAATCCCAAACCCTTCGTCTTCCTATGGGGCATGGAAAAGCCCGCCTAGCCAGATTCAATCACCATATTGCCTCCAGCTCTCAACACAGACTGCTTCGCTATCCTACAGCATATCAGGCGGCATATTAAGAACCCACCCTCACATTGGCGAAAATGCAACAAAGCCGCGATAGATTTTATAACAACTTAGCACTACTACCACCAACATAAACATGTACGTGCACACATTCACGTGGGACTTAGCACTTTGGGACTTCGGCTTACAAGTACCAACCCTGTAAGATGGACAATAATAACGGGGATTCATTGCGTTCAAGGATTGCATTGATGCAACCAAATTCAAAGACCTCTTTGCCAGCAAGGGTTTGAGGCCTATAGACATCTGCCATTGCAGAAACCCTTTTCCAATCTTGATGGATACACTGTTCTTCTAAATCTGGCATGCAACAACGGTAGCTGACCTGAGATCACTCAAGCACCAGGACAATCTCGCCATCAACCTGTCAAATTGAACATGACTTTGCATTCGGGGGGCGCCCTTGGGTGCAGGATGCAATACAGGAGCGCCCCCCCCTTCCCCATCCCCCGGTGATACTTGTAGCAGCCCTGGTCACGTGCCTCATCTGTGCTGGATCTACTTGTAGCAGGCCTGGTCACGTGCCTCATCTGTGCTGGATCTACTTGTAGCAGCCCTGGTCACGTGCCTCATCTGTGCTGGATCTACTTGTAGCAGGCCTGGTCACGTGCCTCATCTGTGCTGGATCTACTTGTAGCAGGCCTGGTCACGTGCCTCATCTGTGCTGGATCCTGACTTCCTGCCCTGCACATTGTACTCCGCCATGCCAATCCCACCCGCCCACTTCCAATGGTCATTCTGGCAACCTCCGAAGAGGGCACATTTCAGTTCCAAATTCGCCAGGATCTGGATCTGTCCCAACTCAAAAAGGCGCCGAAGACCCAAGCAGAGCCAACCCTGTTGGAGTTCCCAAATGGAGTTCCCAATAATAATAATTATACAATGCAAGGGAACGACTTCAATCCCGTGCATCTCCAGTTCGCCTGCCAGAACGAAGCTTCCAGAACAGACGCAGCCCTCCAACAAGAGTTCAAACCCAGCCGAAACTAGGCCCCGAGGCAGTGCATGGGTGGAGGCGCGTCGCATCTGTCCAACCCAGCGCAATATATGGCACTACAGAGCCCTCAAGAGCCGAGTCTGTGAAGAAGCCCACTAGCAAGCTCGGGCCCGCCGGCCAGGCATTCCCTTCACACCTCGAGTGGCGGCCACAGCTGGCGTGGAGTCTTTGCCCCACACCTCAGGCGCCCGTCGGCGTGGGGCGGGCAGTCTCTGCTCCACTGTGTACTAGCGCCCGCCCCGCCCCACAGCCCTCCTTGCAACATGCCACACTCTCTCCGACCTCAAGCGCGGCGCCCAGGCATTCACCCCACACCTCAGGTGGCGCCGGCAGGTGGCCCCCGGGGGAGGGGGGGTGTTGCCTAGTTTGGCCGCCTCGAAGCACGCCACACTCTCTGCAGCCTCGAGTCCCGCGCCCAGGCTTCGCTCCACACCTCAAGCTGCGCCGGCAGGGGGAGGGGGCCCGGGGTTGCCTAGTTTGGCCGCCTCGGCGCGCTCCTCCCGGCGGGCCGCCACGATTTCCAAAACGATGGGCACCACGGAAACGAGCACGATGCCCAGCACGACTGCCGTGAAGTTCTTGTGCACGAAGGGCAGGTTTCCGAACAGCAGGCCCGCGCCCGTGAACAGGACGGACCACAGTACTGCGCCCCCGATGTTGTACAGGAAGAAGGTGGTGTAGTCCATGCTCCCGATGCCCGCCACGAAGGGCGCAAAGGTGCGCACGATCGGCACGAAGCGCGCCAGCACCACCGTCTTGGCCCCGTGCTTGTCGTAGAACTTCTCCGTCTTGGTGATGAAATCCTGCACCGCACAGAGTGGGACTTTGTCAGCACGGCCGTCTTGGCCCCGGGCGTGTCATGGGAACTCTCTCCCTCTTGGCGATGACACACCCTGTACTGCACAAAGTAGGACTTCGTCAGCACCACGGGCTTGGCCCCGGACGTGTCGTCGAACTCTCTCCATCTTGGCGACGACACATCCTGTACTGCAGGAAGTGTACATTCGTCAGCACCACGGGCTTGGCCCCGGACGTGTCGTGGAACTCTCTCCATCTTGGCGACGACACATCTTGTACTGCAGGAAGTGTACATTCGTCAGCACCACGGGCTTGGCCCCGGACGTGTCGTGGAACTCTCTCCATCTTGGCGACGACACATCCTGTACTGCAGGAAGTGTACATTCGTCAGCACCACGGGCTTGGCCCCGGACGTGTCGTGGAACTCTCCCCGTCTTGGGAAAAAACTGCAGCACTGCACACAGCGTGAGTTCGTCAGCACCACCACCACCACCACCACCACCACCCCGTGCTTGTCCTGGGAATCTCAGTGTTTTGGCAATGAAATCCTGTACCGCGCAAGTTGCCTTCCGGCAGCACCATGTCTGCTCCTGCTATGGCGATGCTTGTCGGTCACAACAATCTTAACCAGCCCATGACGCACCTTCTTGATGAGATTAACAACCTGGTCAGCGGAATACCCTCTTCAATGAGGCCCGTTTTTCTCCTTTCTGTTTTCTCCCCTTTTTTACCTCCTTTTTTTATGTTATTTTATCCTTTTTTTTTTTTCCCTTTTTTTTTTCCTTTAAATAAAAAAACTTGACACGGCTGTGCCAGGGCTTGTTAACAAGATTTATCGTGATTTATCATGATAGGGCCACAACGTCACCTCCTTGGTGAGATTGACACCTATATGGCATTAGCAACTCACATGGCATCCAAATGGCATCCACATGGCAAAATTGACACCAAATGGCATCCACATGGCACAATTGACACCATATGGCATCCCTTCAGGCATATTGGCTGGTCCTGGATGTCCAAATGGCAAAGCCTTCTCGATCAGACTAACCCTGACCGTACCAACGCCGTGCCTATTTGTTCAGAACTACCTCGTCAATAAGGCCCCCTTTTCTCCTTTCTCCCCCTTCCCCCCTTTTGCTCGTTTTCTTTTGTGTCGTGCGTGCTTGTGTGCACGTGCGCGCATGCACGACGCGTTGTGTGCGTGCGTGCGTGCGTGCGTGCGTGTGTGTGTGTGTGTGTGTGTGTGTGTGTGTGTGTGTGTGTGTGTGTGTGTGTGTGTGTGTGTGTGTGTGTGTGTGTGTGTGTGTGTGCCTTTTTTACCTATTTGCTGGCTGGGACGGATTCGCTTGGATAGAGGCACGGCACACCTTCTTGATGAGGTTGGCTTGGACAGCCTTTGTGCCCAGGAAGTTCCCAACGGCGTAGTTCACAGTGTCCCCAAGAAAGGCGGAGGAGATGAAGATCCCCAGGAGGACAACAAAGTCCAAGCTCCCCAGGGCGGCCAGGGCCCCGCAAGCAAACAGCAGCGAGTCCCCTGCGAGGAACCACAAGACATTATTCAGAATTGCGAGAAGCGAGTATGACTCGAATATATGTGAACAAGTCTTTCCGGTGTGTACCAACATGAAAGTTGAAAAACAAAATCAGTACTAGACAGGTCAACCAGTCACCATTAGAGAATGTAAACCAGGTGAGTCCTGTTTGTAGGGCTGCTTGACAGGGAACCTTGCTCCACCCCGCCCGCCTCCCCCCCCCCCCCCATCTCTTTTCTCCAAGAAATAGCCATGACAAATAGCCATGACATTATTGGACCAAATGACATGAGTGCCAGGCCGCCTGCATCAGTGACCCAACATTCCCTGCATCTTACAAGAGTGGGAGCCTCCAGTATATACGACATTTTAGTTAAGGACTGCGAAGGATGATCTCACAAAGGATGTTGGCCAAATGACATCGAAGTATTGATCTGCTTAAGATAGTTCAAAAGTCCTAACATAACATTATGAAACAAGCATGATGGGCAGAGAAGATTAATTGTTCTGGTCAGAATATTTCAAAGGTCCTGACAATGCAAAACAGGGATGATAGGCTGGACAGGCAAACCCATAGAAATTTCATTTTACTGCAGCATGGAAAATAGGGGCAAGTGTCTGTCTGGAGGCTGTGGCTGGGGTAAGAAGCTCAATTATGACTTTTGAACATGACTCAGCAGCAGATCTGCGAAGCTATGCCAGGAGAGTAGTCGTACCTGGGAGGAAAGGTGTCAAGACCAGGCCTGTCTCGCAGAAGACGATTGCAAAGAGGATTGCGTACGTGGTCTTGCCATGCTCAGCAATAATTTCCACCAAGTGCTTGTCCAAGTGCAGGATGAAGCTCAGCAGTCCTGCATCCAGGCCGCACTAAGAAGAGTACGTTCAGAGGAGACACTAAGACATCTACAGATCCGTGCTAAGGATAGTAAGTCAGCTGAGGCGCGTAATAGTCTATGGCAAGCATTTTCCCATCATCATATATCTAGGGCAGCAGAAAATTGGCAGGCCCCTGGTTTACCCAGGCTCCAGATGGTGGGACGAGATGTGTCGCGAAATGGCACGGTGTCTCACCCTTGACAGCTTCTCCCAGTGAGAACTTTGTGGAAGGGTGGGAAGCTGCAACAGCTTTAGCCATGGCAGGTGCTGCTTGCATGAGCCAGAAGCACCCCATGCAAAGCGCAAGAACTTTGGCTGCCCTCCAGAAAGCCTGTTGCCTTTGCCTCCGCGTCGTGGGGTCTGGTACAGCACATTGGGGTTCTGAAATAGCGTCCGTGTGGCTTGATGACGCTTTAGCAGCGAGAGCTCCTTTTCTTGATATCCAGCACGGAGCGTGATGATCTGAACTTCCAGCTTGATGCCTAAGGGAGGATTGGGTTCCTAAAGAGAATGTTATTTGACTAAATTGTATTCGTTTTTTAAATGCTGCTCGTTGCAGGATAGACTGGCCTGGAATGGGATGAAATCTCTGAGAGTAGGATAAGCTTGTCGCATACGCGGACTGAAGGGACAAAGAGACAGCCATGGTCCCCCCAACTTTCTTATAATCTAGGGATCTCGAGAATATAAAACTAAACAAAAACCTCGATGGCTCTCAAGGCAACTTAACAAACGGCGAGGATAGCTACACAAGGTTTACGAACAGCAGTTTTGCACATTCGTTCGCCTATGCGCTGCAGACTTGCGAATATCCACAGCGAACTTACATAGTGGCGCCAATTTGAGCTCAGTTACATCCTAGATGCTGTCAAAGCCTTTGATTCAAAGGCCACAGCCCTTGATCAACTGGGATGCCAGCCCCGGGTGACCCCCTTCAGATCGTGCCGTTGATGGGATCCCCAAGTCGGAAACTTCAGGCGTCGGAGATCCCTCGTTCAAAACCGCGATCCCGTAATAACACGTCCACGATCTTAGTCCGGGACTCATGGCAATCATAGCCAACTTTAAAGGGTGCGAAATTGTCAGCTTTGGTTTATCATAGCAGGTAAAGGAAATTGCTTCGAAACATCTTTTAGTGGTTGCATAGTAGAGAATGGGAACGTTGTTTGTTCGGCTGGGTCTGTCATATGATAATATGAAGACCTGTGGATGGCATATTCACAGTAGAGCTCTTTGTTGAGGTTCAAGATACAGTTTTCTTCTCCTGCTCTGGTTGGATTGTTCACCATGTGGCTGGAAGCCTTGGACCCGGCGAAGTTCATAGATACGTTCTGTGATGCTCAGTACGTGCTTCCCTTTCCATTCATAGTGTAGGGGTGGTTCAGTGAAGTTTATAGAATTCAAAATTTGATTACATTGTTGATGGGGACTTGAAATATTGAGTGGGGCAGGGGTGCAAGCAACTTTGTTCCTTCCCCAACACCGTTCTCATTTCGGGCTTGGAAGGGATCTTAAGCTTTAAGCCTCTTATAGATTCCTGTTAGATATCTATGTGAAAGTAAGGGAGCGGCATTGTACAAACTTTGACAAAATGGGTCCGTTCCTGTGTATATGAGCAACCTCGAATTTGACCTCATGTGTGGTACGTACAGAACGATTGAGGAGCATGGCTGGGGCGAGCTTGGTCGTTTCACACCATGCTTCACTGATCTCGTCGTCCTTGGTATGCATTTACCTGAAGCTTCCAACCGTCGTAGAAGCTGCAGTCGTCGTACATTTGGGAGAACATCGCTTGCATTAAGCTCGCTACTCCTGGCATTACCGCTAGTCATCTGTGCTCCTCTCCTTCTATCCTGAAGTCCCTAGTTTTTAGATCAGAGTGGAATCAGAGTGATCAGAGTGGTCTCTAGATCAGAGTGGATCAAAGTGGGATCGAAGTGGAATGAGAGCAAAATATACCTTGCCTTGCATTGCTTTAACCCCAGGGCAGGACCAGCTGCAGCGGCAGCACCAACATCAGCCGGAGCCTTAAAACTTGCAGCAGTGGGGGCGGTGGCGGGCAGCGGCATGATAAATAATCAACAAGCCGTGCAAAACAGCAGCAAAGCGCTTGGCACCAAATCGCTGGGTAAATTAATTGGGTATCATGGGTAAGTGATATGGGACTCGTGGGGGCTTGAACCAGGGTTGGCGCACATCACGGCCATTATCCTTGTGTCGGTGCGGATCGCCATGCTGCTGTCGAGAAGGCAGGGGCCCAAATTTCGGCTGACTAAGAGCGCACGGGTCGTCAAGATCACGGCAGTCGCTGCCTCCACAGGCACCCTCCTGGTGGTGCTCTTCCAGCTCAATGCCCGCATTGCCTTGGACCCCAGCCCCCTGGTCAAAGGGAAGGTGGCTCCCTTTGAATGGGCAGGTGCGATCAAACTTCCTTCCCAAGGGTGGATCCTTAAGGAGTATGGATCTAGACTTCAAGGAGTCAACTTACCTTTCCAAGGGAGAATCAGACTTTAAGGAGTCAAGTACCTTCCTTAGGGAGGACCCTTAAGGAGTAAGGATTATGCCTTGAGGAGTACGGATTAGACCGCCAAGATCCCTCTGGAGGGAGGATCCTGAAGGAATAAGGATTAGACCTTGAGGAGTAAGGATTAGATCTTGAGGAGTAAGGATCAGACCTTGAGGAGAAAGGATTAGACCATCGAGGTACTTCCGAAGAGAGGATTCTTAAGGATCCGTAAGGTGATGCTTTAGAGAATCGCTTTCGTGCTTCACGGGATGAAATGCTGCAGTCTTGCTTGCAGAGCACTGGAAATGGGAGTGGAGTGGTATGGGAAAGAGTAGGTTGGGGTGAACAGAGTGTAATGAAAGATGAGGTCTGTATTTGGGGGTTAACAAAGATGAGGTTGGGATGTGTTTGCAGAAGACCAGGTTGGGGAAGAGCTTGGTGATGATTGAAGATGGAGTTGGGGTGGAGCAGGGTAGGACAATTGAGGGATGGGGGTGGAATGGGGTGTGATGAAGGGTGAGCTTTGGGTGGGTCAGGGTAAGGTATAAGATGGGGTTGGGGTGGTGCAGGGTGTGACAAGAGGGGTTTGGAGTTCGAACAGGGTATGACACATGACTTTTGATCACGGTATGGCAAATGACGTTTGATCAGGGTATGACAGATGACTTTTGATCAGGGTATGACAAATGACGTTTGATCAGGGTATGACAGATGACTTTCGATCAGGGTATGACAAATGACTTTTGATCAGGGTATGACATATGACTTTCGATCAGGGTATGACAAATGACTTTCGATCAGGGTATGACAAACGACTTTCGATCAGGGTATGACAAATGACTTTCGATCAGGGTATGACAATTGACTTTTGATCAGGGTATGACAAATGACTTTTGATCAGGGTATGACAAATGACTTTTGATCAGGGTATGACAAATGACTTTTGATCAGGGTATGACAAATGACTTTTGATCAGGGTTGACATAAGACTGGATGGCGGTGCAGCAGGGTTGAAAAAAAGATGAGGGGTTGAGGTGGAGCAGGGTATGGCAAAAGTAAATCTGGAGGTACTGGGGTTGGAGCAGGGTATGGCAAGAGATAAGGGGGTTGGGGGGGGGGGGGGAGGGGGAGGAGGAGGTATGCCTGAAAGAATAAGGATTGTTGGAGTGGAGCAGGGTACGATCAACAAGAAACGGAACGGGGGCTCGGATGGAGCAGGATATATGAACAGCAAAGAGGGTTTGTGCTGGAGCGACGCATGACTCCCAATGTAGTGGGGCAGGGCCCACCCCCCTCCCCCCCCCCCCGGGGGGGAGGAAAAGGGGGGAAGGAACAAAAATTAGGGGAAAAGGGGGGAACATTAGGGGACAGAAAAAGAGAAGGAAAAAAAGAGTAGAAGAAGAGCAGGAAGGGGAGAAAGGGAAGGAAAAAGTGAAAGAAAGGAGGGGTTGGGGTGGGGCAGGGTATGCTGTGTCGATTGTGTCCTGGGCAGCCTTTGTGGCAGTGAATGCCATTGAGCTGAACTGCTACATCCTCAGCCGTACCTGGCTGGTTCGGTTTCCAATCATCCTCATTTTTGCCGGCGAGCTGGCCAAGTTGCGGTAAGCCGCCCCCACTCGCCCTTTGACTTTGCCGGTGTGGCTTGGGATAGGGTAAGGGAGCCCCCACTCCTCCTTGACTTCACCGGTGTGGCTTGAGATAGGGTAAGGGAGCCCCCACTCCTCCTTGACTTCACCGGTGTGGCTTGAGATAGGGTAAGGGAGCCCCCACTCGTCCTTGTCTTAGGGTAAGGGAGCCTCAACGCATCATTGTCTTAGGGGTGTGGCGCTCCCTGGCAGATTTATCATCCAGCAGGCGGAAGTGTACGGCTATTTCTTCTACCTGTACATCGTGTACGTGGGCCTGGAGGGCTGGCTGGCCCTGCTTGCGCTGTTCAGCTACCCCACTGCAGCTTGTCTCGAGCCCTTGGATGGTGAAGTGGACGCTCACTACGTGGTGAGCTTCCTAATCCTTATCAGCTACCCCTCCTAAAGCTTGTTTTGACCCGTTGGATGTTGAGATGGATGCTCACTACGTGGTGAGTTGGCGATCTGCGTGTTGCTGGGGCATTTCTCCCACCCACCCCCCGCCTCTCTCTGTGGGTGCTTGCGTGTGTGTGTGTGCGCGCGCGCGCGCGCGCGCGCGCTCGCACGCGTCCACGCGCGAGCCTGTGCATGCGAGCATGTGTGCACTTGTGTGCGTTTGTGCATGCGTTTCCCTCTGTGTTTCAGTGAGCTTTGTTGTAAAATCTGGACCCTGGACGTTTCTAGGAGTTGGACAGTCTATATTAGGGTGCTTGCACGAGCACTCCAGCGAGTACACGCTTGACGGACCAGGACTCTTGGCATTTGGCAACCCACGTGTCGTTATTGCCGTCGTCGTCGTTGTTGTTGTTGTTGTTGTTGTTGTTGTTGTTGTTGTCATTGTTAATGTTTTCGTTGTCGTTGTTGTCATCGTCGTCGTCATCGTCGTTATTCTTGTTCTTGTTGTTATCGTTCTTCCCCCCCCCCCCCCGGTCCCTTATTTCCCCACGTGCTTCTTGGATCAAGCATGTTTGCCGTTCGGCGGGGCTTCATTAGGGAACAGACAACAGAAGCCGGTGCAAAAACATCTCTGTGCACACTGTGTTGTAGGAAATTCTGGTATTGCATTTCTCTGCATCAAGGAATCTAATCGCCCCTCCCCCCCCCCCCAAAAAAAAGTTTTGCTTCATGTCATTTCTTTCTTCTGTTCCTCTTTGTTTTCTTTGGGGGTTTTTGTTGGCATTATGGTTTTTGGCATTCTTTTTTCGCAGTTGTTTTTGTCTTACAAGAGATGCATGGCCTGTTCAGGCACTCGCGACAGGAGAAGCCGCGCAGGGGGACCTGTGTCCAGAATGTACCGCCAACATTTTTTCGTTCACCACCTTCTCCTGGATTAGCCCCCTGCTCAGCAAAGGATATCGGTACGAACATCCTTGACAAATTTGAAACTCATTTACATTCACCTATGGGTACACGCATGGGGTACTCCTTTGGAATTTAGGCATCTGTGTCACGATTGCAAAAGTTGGCTCGGCGTGTCTTGGTAGTACATACTCGTGCGCGTGCGTGTGTGTGTGTGTGTGTGTGTGTGTGTGTGTGTGTGTGTGTGTGTGTGTGTGTGTGTGTGTGTGTGTGTGTTGGGGGGGGGGGGGCGGGGGGTGTGGGTGTGGGTGGGTGGGTAGGTGGCAGGCATACGTCTTGAGTTTTTCTGACTACATCTTTACACATTGCTTGCATGCATATTCAGAGAGTTCGCAGAAATTCCTCATTTGAATGCCAAACGTATCGTCATGTTTTATCACCAGGAGTGACTTACCTGATGTGTTCACACAAGGTGGGGATTCACGTACACGTGTAATCCTCCTTTGTGCAGCTTTAGCAGCATGCACGGGTCGTCCCTCGCGTGCATTAAGCCATGTATCTGAGCAGGTCCTCAGGCATGCATGTGTGCATGTGCTTGTCTTTTTGGCCCTTCATGATGTTCAGCAGTTTCTGATTAATCTGTAACTGCTAGTGTAACAGCAGCCAAAAGGTGGCAGTTACAGCAGCAGTACAAGCAACAGGTTACTGCACCACAAAGAACAGCAGTATCGGCTTTAATTTTATCAGCGGTAACGGCACCAGGAACTGCAGCAGTAAGGGCAGTAGGAACAGCAACAGCAATGGTAGCAGGAAGTGCAACAGCAACCGCAGCATTAACGGCAGTAGGAACAGAAGCCGTAACGGCTGCAGTAACGGCAGTAGGAACAGCGGCAGTAAAGAAGCAGTATGGGCAGCAGCAACCTGTTTCTCAGCGTGCCGGATCATGCTCAGTTTACATGCCGCCCGAGTAACAGCAGCAAGACCAGGAGCAGTAAGAGAAGCAGGAACAGGAGCAGTAACAACAGGAGGTGCGGGGTGGGCAGACAACCGCTGCAGGTGGAGGACATCTGGGAGCTCCCCCCGGGGGACCGGGTGGAGGAGGTCTCCCGCAAGTTCGAATCTGCCTGGCAACAGCAATCGGAAAAAGCCCACCCCTCGCTGGTGCGCTGCCCCTCCTGGACGTGACCTTTCAATGGACTCCTCCGTCTCAAAATCCTCCGACTCAAATTCGTCCAACTTAAAAAACCTCCGACTTATATATCCTCTCACCTCTAACCTCCGACAATAGATCCTCTCACCTCCAGGCTTGGCGGGGTGTGTCTGGGGATAGGGTTGTCAGGTCTGAAAGTCATCGGTCAAATTGTGGACTGGCCTTTGTGGTGTCAAAAGTTTCTTGATTTGAGTCTTCAGGTACTTGCTGACATACATGCAGAGACGCGTGTGCTTGTGGACGGGCGCGAACACACGTGCCCCCACACACACACACACACATACACACACACACACACACACACACACACACACACACACACACACACACACACACACACACGTCGTCTCTCCCCCCCTCTCCCTCTCTCTCTCTCTCTCTCTCTCTCTCTCTCTCTCTCTCTCTCTCTCTCTCTCTCTCCCTCTCTCCCTCCCTCTCTCTCTCTCTCTCTCTCTCTCTCTCTCTCTCTCTCCCTCTCTCTCTCTCCCTCTCCCTCTCTCTCTCTCCCTCTCTCTCTCTCTCTCTCTCTCTCTCCCTCTCTCCCTCTCTCCCTCTCTCTCTCTCTCTCTCTCTCTCTCTCTCTCTCTCTCTCTCTCTCTCTCTCTCTCTCTCTCTCTCTCTCTCTCTCTCCACACCACACCACACCACACACACACCACACACACACCACACACACACACACACACACACACACACACACACACACACACACACACGCACAAGCACGCACGAACGCGCGCACACACACACACACACACAAACACACATACACACACACACACACACACACGCACACACGCACACACACACACATATGCCCCCACTCTCATCTATGTCCACCCGCACATAACCCTCACCCGTCCTCCCCACCCTCCTCCCCTCCCAACCAGGCACTCCGTCACGGGGGGGACCGGGGGGACCGCAGGCGTGGGCCCTCTGGAGGACGACCTGCTGGCTGTACCTCGCGGCGCTGCCCTTCAAGCTGATAAACGACGCCAGCCAATTTGTGGGTCCGACCTTCCTGAACCTTCTGCTGGGGGTCGTTGCGTCAGGGGGCCCCCCCTCGCTCGGCTACTTCTACGCAACGCTCATGATGCTGCTCTCCATCTTCGGCTCACTCTGCGACGCGCAGCACTTCCAACGCGTCATGCGCGCGGGTGTGCCGCGTTTTGGGTTGTAGGGCTAGGGGTGTGGGGTTTCGTGGGATTGTAGGGTTTCTTAGCCGTATTTGTCAGGGTTGTGAGGTTCCTCCCGGTGTTTTCAGGGGTGTAAGGTTTCTTATGGTTTTTGGTAGGGGCTGTAAGGTTTGTTAGGGTGTTTGTCGCGGCTGCGTTCGGGCGTGGATGCAGTGCTCCGGGAGGTGCGCTGATGTGGCGGTGCGGGCGGGGTTGCTAGAGCAGGCTGCAGGCGGAGGCTCTGGGAGATGTTGCTGGCATGGCCGTGTAGGCGGCGTTGCCTGAACAGGCTATAGGCAGAGGGCTCGAAGAGGTGTGCTAACATGGCGGTTCGGCGGGGTTGCCTGAACTTTCCACAGGCAGAGGGCTCAGGAGGTGTGCTGACATGGCGGTGCGGGTGATATTGCCTGTACGGGCTACAGGCAGAGGGCTGAGGATGTGCGGCTGACATGGCGGTGCGGGCGGGGTTGCCTGAACAGGTTACAGGCAGAGGGCCCTGCTGAACCACGAGGTCTTCAAGAAGGTGATGGCGCTGTCGCCGGCAGAGCGCGCCCGCTTCAGCTCCGGTAGGGTTTTCAATCTGGTAACCAGCGATGCAGAAACCCTACAAATGCTCAGCCAGAACATCATGGGCTTCATCTCCTCCCCCCTGCGCATCATTGGGGCCATGTTCATGCTGTACCTGCAGCTGGGGCCCTCCTCGCTGGTGGCGCTCGTCTCCCTCATTCTCATGATGCCTATTCAGGCAGGTGGTCCCACTGTACTCCCATGAGTAATCCTCCCCTCTGGTGCGTGGTCGGGGCCATGCTCATGCTGTACCTGCAGCTGGGGCCCTTCTCGCTGGTGGCTCTCGTCTCCTTCATCCTCATGATTGCCTATTCAGACAGGTGGTCCCTGTGTGCTGCCATTAGTAATCCTCCCCCTTTGAACATCATCCGGCCCGTGCTCATGCTTGCTATCGGTCGTTCATGGTGCGACTGACCACCAGTTAGTCCCACATGTGCCCCTTACTAATGGGTATGGGGCATGTGCCCCTTACTAATGATCAGTCATGGCGCAGGCGTACATGGTGCGCCTGTCGATGGTGCTGCTGAAGAGGTCCCTGGGCCAGACGGATGAGCGGGCGAAGCTGGAGGGAGAGCTGCTGTCGGGCATGGAAGTCGTCAAGTGCAACGCCTGGGAGGTGAGGGGGCGTTTTGGGCCATTACTAAGGGGTGCTGACACACTAGGGCTATCTGATGTGTCAGGCCAGTTTACATATTTATAAGTTTTAGCGAGCTGCTGTCAGGCATGGAAGTCGTCAAGTAGAATGCCTGGGGAGATGAGGGGCCCCTTCTGGCCCATTACTAAGGGGCGCTGACTCCCACCTTATCCACTTTAGCAAGCTGCTGTCAGGCATGGAAGTTGTGGAGTGCAAGGCTCGGGAGGCGAGTGGGCCTTGTTGAGCGATTACTAAGGAAAGTGTGTTGACCCTTGTCCCTCTCTCTCCCTCTCTCTTTCTCTCTTTCTCTCTCTCTCTCTCTCTCTCTCTCTATATTCTCTCTCTCTCTCTCTCTCTCTCTCTCTCTCTCTCTCTCTGTGTGTGTGTGTGTCCCCCCCCTCTCTCCCCCCCCCCCCCTCTCTCTCTCTCTCTCTCTCCTCTCTCTCCTCCTCTCTCTCTCTCTCTCTCTCTGTGTGTGTGTGTGTGTGTGTATGTGTGTGTGTGTGTGTCCCCCTCCGTCCTCCCCCCCCCCTCTCTCTCTCTCTCTCTGTGTGTGTGTGTGTGTGTGTGTGTGTGTGGTGTGTGTGTGTGTGTGTGTGTGTGTGTGTGTGTGTGTGTGTTTGCGTGTGTGCGCGCGTGCGTCCTGCTCTCCCTCTCTCCCTCCCTCCGACCCTCTCTCTTTCGCCCCCCCTCCCTCTCTCCCCTCGTCCTCAACCATCTCTCTCCCCCTCCTCTTCCTCCCTTGTCAATCCCTCCCTGCCCCAGGCCGCCCTCTACCCGCCTCTCCCCTTCCCCACCCCCCACTCTTGTCTCCCGCTGGGCAGGACATGAAGGAGGCCCCGGGGGAAGCCCTGCAGGAAGCCTTCTGGGACCGCATCCGGAAAGTGAGGGAGGGAGAGCTGGGCACCCTCTGGAGGTCCTTCTTGGTCGCCTCCGTCAACTCCTTCCTCCTCCAATCCATCCCCGCCCTCGTCTCCGTCCTAACCTTCACCGTCTACGTCCTCGTGGGCAACACTCTCACGGCCGCAAACGCCTTCACCTCCCTCGCACTCTTCACGGTAAGCAGGACCCTAACGCCTCGCTCTAGCCCTACCATCCGTGCTGATGCTCGTTCTAGCCTTAACTTTCGCCCTACTGCTCTCTCCAGCCCTAATTCTATCCCTAACTTCAGCGCCCTAACGCCTCGCTCTATCATAATGTCCGCGCTGGCGCTTGTTCTAGCCCTAACTTCAGCCCTAACGCCTCCCTCTCGCCCTGACGTCCGCGCGGACGCTCATTCTAGCCCTACCTTCAGCCCTAATGCTCGCTCTAGCTTCAACGTCCGCGCTGACACTCGTTCTAGCCCTAGCTCAAGCCCCAACGCCCGCTCTACCCCTAACGTCCGTGCTGGCGCTTGTTCTAGCCCTAAGTTCAGCCCTAACACCCGCTCTAGCCCTAACGTCCGCACTGACACTCATTCTAGCCCTAACTTCCGCGCTAACGCTCCTTCTGGCCGCGGTGACGCTCGTCCTAGCCCTAACTTTCGCCCTAGTGCTCTCTCCAGCCCTGATTCTAGCCCTAACTTCAGCCCTGAACGCTCTCTGTAGCCCCATCTCTAGCCCTATCGTCAGCCCTAACGCCCGCTCTAGCACTAATTATAGCCCTAACCAGTGAGTTTTTAATGGCAATTTCTTACCAAAATGGCAATTTTAATTGAATTGAACCCAAAAAGTGGCAAATGTATATATATTTGAGACGCAGCGACTCACCATTTTGGCAATCAAAAATGAAATTGAAGTGAATCGGATTTGCCACCATGTGGCAACTGGAAAATAAATCGACCACGTACGAAGTTGCCAAAGTGGCATGTTGATAAGTTTGGAGGTATGGTTCACGTATATTTTGCCGTGACTACCCAATTTAAAGGGAACAAAACTCCACGCAACGAGATCTGCGGTCCCCTGAGTCAGTGGCACTTACAAAACCTATGGTACTCTGGGCCAGGGGCTTTTACCGTGAGGCTTTTCACATCAAGTTACAACATTGACGGGTTTCCGTATGAGTAGGCTTTGGACGTTTTCTTCCAAAACAAACATCGTCGGGGCCTGACAGCTAAAGCTAAGTCTTATCTTAATCTGTGTCTTACAAGAGCAAGAAGAGGACGGCTGCTGTTGCCTTTGACACAGACAAGTCGTACAGGGTCTATGCAGAAGATGCACGTTCCAACTCTGAGTGATAAGAAAACACATGATTAAGTGTAAGGCTCATATACCTATGAACACAGTCGTGTTCGCGTTTATGATTACGGATGGAACCGACATCGGCAGAAACGTTCGTTGTAAAATTGTTCTGGAATCCACTCTCAATGCAATTGCTCGCATGCTTTTTGCCTAAAAGCTCTCGGATGTCGTTGACATGTCCACAAGTTAACAATGGGGCCGTATTTGGCACAGTGGCAAGTGCAAATGTTTTTCGTGCCTTATGGATTTGCCACTGCTTGACAAATTGGCTTTTGTTCGCCACACCCAGGTTTGCCATATTAAATAATTCGAAAAAATTAAATAATTCGAAAAATCACAAAAAAACACACTGGTTAGGGCGATGATTAGGGTAAGGCATGGGCCTAGGGCGTGTTAAGGCTGGAGTTGGGGCTACAATTTAGGGTTTATGTTATACCTAGGCTAGTTAGGGCTGGAGCCAGCGTCAGGGCTGACATTAGGGCTAGAGCAACCCTCAGGACTCAAGCTAGGGCCAGTGGGTTTTTTTGTGAATTTTCAAATTATTCAATAAACGAGTGTACTGCTCACATGGTCGCCACAAAGGGGGCAAGCCACATGATTACCACCACGACACATATATGAAAGACCTTAAGATCTGACAACTTAAAGAAGGAAAAAGGAGGAGCAAGGAAAGGAAGGAAATGGGGTTGTGAAGGGAAAGAGGGTGTCGTAGGTTCTGAGGCTGCCGCTCTTCCAATTGCCGCAGCTGATCTCCCAGTGGGTGAATGCGCGTGTTGCGGTGCACCGCCTGGAAGAGTACCTCGCAGCCAATGAGGAGCCGCCTCTAGCCCAGCTGGCACCTTCTGCACCAGGTGCTCTCCATCGCTACGGTGCTGCTGTTGCTGTCTCTGTGCTTGGAGGGGGGAGGAGAGAGGCATGGGGTGGGGAGGGAGGGAGGAAGGGCGAGGGAAAGAGAGGGGAGGGGAGGGAGAGGGAGTGAGGGATTGAGGGGGAAGGGGGGGGGGGCTAAATTATCGGCAGTCGGATCTAGCCTGCTCTGCACAGACTGAGTAAATTGCCCACACCCAAGTTTGAATGGCAGCGCCTAATTTGGCATGTGGGTTGGCCAGGGGAGGATGCCGTTGTGCTGGAGGGAGACTTCACGTGGGATTATGACAACCCACCATGCCTTATCGACATAAACCTCAAGGTACCTGCCGGGTCTCTGGTGGCTGTGGTGGGTTCCACGGGGAGCGGCAAGTCCAGCTTGCTCTGTGCAGCACTCCGCCTCATGTTGCCTGTTGAGGACGCGCGCACCACCATCCGCGGAAAGGTACTGCCTTGGACTCCCCCCCCCCCCTTCTCTGTCCCCCCTGTCCCCGAGATGTGTGTGTGTAAGTGTGTGTGTGTGTGTGTGTGTGTGTGTGTGTGTGTGTGGGGGGGGGGGGGGTTTGGGTGTGTCCGTGTGTGTGCGCATGCATTTACATGCTCGTGCGTAAGTGTGGTATACTGTACAACACTGTACGTGCTCTCTAGGTACGCTGGGTAATGAGGTCGTTGAAATTGTTTTGGTGGTACAGGTGGCTTACGTCCCGCAAACAGCCTTCATATACAATGCCACAATCCGGGACAACATCCTGTTTGGGCAGCAGTACGAGCCGGAGCGGTACGCGCGGGCCATCCAGGTGGCGTCCCTGATACATGACCTCGAGCAGTTTGCAGGTGAGAGAGCTCTCCCCGCCAGACTCCATGTTCCCTTTCTATGAAGGGGGAGAGTTCTCTCCCCCCTTTGATGTTGTTTGGTTGGTTGGTGGCTGTGGTTGGCGGGAATCGGTGTTGCCTTCCTTTATTCTTTCCCCTTTGCTTTTTTTGGGTTGGTTGGTGGCTGTGGTTTGGAGGGAATCGGTGTTGCCTTCCTTTCTTCTTTCCCCCTTTTACTGTTTTTTGGTTGGTTGGTGGCTGTCGTTGGAGGGATTTCGTGTTGCCTTATCATACTATTTCCCTTTGCTGTTGTGGGTTGATTGGTGGCTGTGGCTGGCGGAGTATATTCGTGGTTGCCTTACTTTACTCTTCTTCCCTTCCCATGGTTGGTTCGTGGCTGTGTTTGCAGGAATTGCGTGTTGCCCTTCGATATTCTCTCACCTTTGCTGTTGTGTGGTTGGTGGCTGTGGCTGGAGGGATTTAGTGTTGCCTTCCCTTACTCTTACTACTTTCCTGTAGTTCGTTGGTTTGTGCTGGTTTATGCTGTACTTCGAGGGATTAACTATCTGATGGAGCTCGGGGAGTGCAGCAAGAACCTCAAATGTTAAGGAAAGGGGTTGATAAGGGAAATGGTTCATAAGGGAAAGGTGGTTTGGCCGGATTTGAGGAGCGGGCGACCTGACGGACCTCAGGGGGCTCGCCTTTTAACCTTTAAGGTGTACGAAGCATGGTGGGGAATGACCAGCGGGCATATTGACAGAGCTCGAGGAGCTCTGCGTTAACCTTCAATGCTAACAATCTATGATGCAAAGAAGGAAAAGAGGGTCTGGCGGGGTTTTGGTAGCGGGCGACCTTAGAGGGAGTGCAGCAACCCTGACGACTGTAACGCTACATGTTA
>KV908481.1:211093-216093 GCA_002005505.1 Botryococcus braunii | reverse complement strand
AGGGTTACATGCATGAAGTTACACTTGCATAACCTTTGTGCAGTGTAGGGGGGAGTCAATGAATGATGTGCCTTTACTTGTATGTATGCTGCATGCATGCACGCATCCACATGCGGAGGCCCTGCATGACTCCCTACACAAATTCGGCCTGGTTGGGGTACCCACTGTGACGGGGACCCGGGCTCGCCTGCAGGCGTCGGTGAGGGAGGTGAAGCGGCTGGACTCAATCTCCCGGTCCCCTGTGTACTCGTCCCTGGGGGAGGCCCTGGCGGGCTTGGCCACCATCAGGGCCTACCACGCGGAAGTGCGGCTGTCTGAGCGCAATGCCCACCTGGTCGACCACTCTGTGGTCATGGCCCTCGTCAACATGTCCATGAACAGGTCCGATGCCCGATCAACATGTCCATAAACAGTTCCAATGCCGGGTCACGATGCACACACACCACACACACACCACACACACACACACACACACACACACACACACACACACACACACACACACACACACACACACAGAGTACACCTAATGAAGATGAGCAATGGAGGGGTGGGGTCTGCGCAGGTGGCTGAGCATACGGCTGGAGTCTCTGGGAGCGCTGGCAGCTTTCGCGGCGGCGTGTCTGCTCTTGGAGCAGCAGGGCAACGCGTCCACGTTTGGGCTGGTCCTGTCCTACGCCCTGCAGATCACGGCTCTCACCTCCATGACGGTGTGTTGCGCACTTCTGCCTCTCAAACTTTTGCCTCTCACACTTTACCGACCTTTTCGCCGTGTCTCTTCCTCCCTGCGCGTGTGTGTCTCTTGTTTGTGTATGTGTAGTGGGTGCGCACATGTGTGTGTATGTGTGAGTGGAAAGAGAGAGAGCAGAGAGAGAGAGAGAGAGAGAGAGAGAGAGAGAGAGAGAGAGAGAGAGAGAGAGAGAGAGAGAGAGAGAGAGAGAGAGAGAGAGAGAGAGAGAGAGAGAGAGAGAGAGAGAATCGGGAGAGGGTGTGCTTGTCGCTGCATGCACGTGGGCCTGCATGCCGGGTCACCAGCTCAATACAACACGCACAAGTCGTGGCAGTGCAAAAGTGAGGCTTGCCAGCATTGCTGTCGAATCATGCATTACTTGTCTGCTGATTACTAGCCCTATTACTGATGTGGCGAGGCGTGTGGGCTTGCACGGGAGGCTGGCCAGCTTGGCAGAGTCCAGCTTCGATCGTATCGAATGATGGATTACTAATCGGAACCTGGATTATTAACCCTGTTGCTGACATTGCGGCGCGGTGGGGCACAGGTGAGGCTGGCCAGTGTGGCGCAGCCCAACTTCGATGCCATCCCAATTTCCAAATTACTAATACGACCTGGATTAGTAACCTAGTGCTGAGGGAGTGAAGGCCTGGGGAGGGCGCAGCTGGGGCTGGCCAGCCTGGGGGAGTCCAGCTTCCGATTGTGTTTAAACATGGATTACTACTTGGAACCTCAATTGCTGCCGTGGCGAAGCTGGTGGGGGGCGGGGGGGGGGGCACAGGTGAGGCTGGCCAGCGTGGCGGAGTCCAGCTTCAATGCGATCGAGCGGATAGATGAGTTCTGCCACATTGCTCAGGAGGCTCCAGAAGTCATCGCGGGATCCAAGCCCGATGACTGGCCCTCCTCTGGCAAGGTAGGGCTCCCCCACAAGGGAGGCTGCCACCCCTCCCCCAGTCCTGGGCGCCTCCGTGTACAGGAGGAACACACTCTGGGCGCTCTCTCTCTCTCTCTCTCTCTCTCTCTCTCTCTCTCTCTCTCTCTCTCTCTCTCTCTCTCTCTCTCTCTCTCTCTCTCTCTCTCTCTCTCTCTCTCTCTCTCTCTCTCTCCCTCCCTCCCCTCCCTCCCTCCCTCCCTCCCTCCCTCCCTCCCTCCCTCCTCTCTCTCTCTCTCTCTCTCTCTCTCTCTCTCTCTCTCTCTCTCTCTCTCTCTCTCTCTCTCTCTCTCTCTCTCTCTCTCTCTCTCTCTCTCTCTCTCCTCTCTCTCTGTCTGTCTGTCTCGTGTGTGGGGGGGGGGGGAGGGAGGGAGGGAGGGAGGGAGAAGGGGAGAGCAGAGAAAGAGGGGGGCGGGGAGGGAGAGAGAGGGGGGCGCATCTGGTGTGTGTGTGTGTGTGTGTGTGTGTGTGTGTGTGTGTGTGTGTGTGCGCGCGCGTGCGCGTGTGTGTGTGTGTGTGTGTGTGTGTGTGTGTGTGTGTGTGTGTGTGTGTGTTTGGGGGGGGGTTGGGGGGAGGGAGCGCTACGCGTGTGCAATGAGGGGGGCCGGCTGGCAATTGGGGTGAGACGGCTATTTCCTGTCGGGGGCGCTTCAAATTGTTTCCTGTAGGGCTAACTGTGCAGGCAAAGTGAACATTCGGTACAGCGCCCCCCCCCCCCCCACAAGGGTTTGAATGGTGTGATGGCAGTGCTCTACATTGCAGGTTAAGTTCATGAACTGCAACTGCAGTACAAGCGAGTCCTCCATGGGATGTTTTGAAGGGGCTGATAGTGAGGACGGTACATCACGTAGGTGGAGTTCAATTAAGTGAAAATGAGATACAGGCCAGGCGTCCCTCTGGTCCTGAAGAGGGCTGACGGTAACTGCGGTACACTGTGCAGGTGGAGTTCAGTGGAGTGAAAATGCGGTACAGGCCAGGCCTCCCCCTGGTCTTGAAGGGGCTCACGGTCACCATACCTGCGGGCTCACGGGCTGGCATTGTAGGCCGCACAGGAGCCGGTGTGCGCGTGCTTGTGATGTGTATGTGATTGTGTATGTATATGGCATTGTAGGCCACACAGGAGCCGGTGCGTACTTATGATGTGTATGTGATTGTGTATGGGTGATGTGTATGGCATGTTGGCCGCACAGGAGCAGATGCATACTTGTGATGTTGTTTGTGTATGCGATTGTGTATGTGTATGGCATCGTAGCCCGCACTGGAGCGGGTGGGTGCGTGTGATGTGTATGTGTTTGGGTATGTGCATGGCATTGCCGGCCGCACAGGAGCGGGTGCGTGCGTGTAATGTGTTTGTGTATGTATGTGTGTATGGGCTTGGTGGCTGCACAGGAGCAGGTGCGTGTATGCATGCCTGTGCCAAAGATATAATGAAGTAGAGAGGGGAGGGAGGGGGTAGAAAGGGAGAGGAGTTGCACACTTAGTACACCTGTAAGTCGCTCACCAGCCCCTGTGTGTGTGACCCGATTCTCCCCACTCAACATGCACACACATGGACATGCGTGCGCGCCTCTCGCTCGTGTGTGTGTGTGTGTGTGTGTGTGTGTGTGTGTGTGTGTGTGTGTGTGTGTGTGTGTGTGTGTGTGTGTGTGTGTGTGTGTTTGTGCACGCGCGCGCGTGTGGAACAGCTATGCTAACTTGATGGTATCACTTGCCAGATAGAAACACCATAATAGCTTTGGTGTTCAGTGTAACAACATAATACGAGTAACACCATAATAGCTTTGGTGTTACTCGTACTTGTTAGTTGGTTTCAATTCAAGCACGTGCATACGCACACAGCACGACAATTCTAATGTGTAGCAGATGAAATCCGTTTTTGATTCAGGCTTTGTTTCTTGCAGATCAAGAGTTGCTAGGAATGATGGACCCAATGAAATAGGGGGAGGTAAGACCAAAATGAAGAAGAAAAGCAAAAGTTATCCTGCAGATACAGACAGGATCAGCTACACACACTGGGATTTGAACCCATGCCCATAGCACAAGGGAATGCATCATACTATGTGTCTTTTACCAGGCCATGTGGTATGGACAGGGAAAACAAGCTTTATAAATTGCCTCTTTAGGCTCATAGAGCTGGATGCCGGCCACATTTCGATTGACGGCGTGGATATCGGCAAAATGGGCCTCTACCAGCTTCGCTCTTCTCTAGCTATCATTCCCCAGGTGCGGCAAGCAGAACATTTTGTCATAGCTATCATAGCTATCATTTCTGCTGTTGTTGCAGCAACTGCCTGTCTGTTGTGTGCGTGTGGGTGTGGTGTGTGTGTGTGTGTGTGTGTGTGTGTGTGTGTGTGTGTGTGTGTGTGTGTGTGTGTGTTTGGGTGTGTGTGTGTGTTTGGGTGTGTGTGTGTGTGTGCGGGCGCGCGCGCGCGCACGCGAACGTGCGGGAAGTGTGAGTTCGTGGTAGCGGAGGGGGATGAATTATGGGTGCATTCCTGGAGAGAGGAAGACAAGAAGCGAGGCAGGGGTTCACGCCCAAAGATTTTGGGGTCAGATTTTGGCTTCATCAAAGGTGAGTGCAGCCTGATGTTTAACCACCACCACAACCCCCTCCCTCCCCCTCTCTCCCCAAGCCCTCCCACACTCTCAGGAACAATCTCACTGCGTTTCCCCCCCCCCCCCAAAAAAACCAAAGCCAACAAGAAAGTACTGCTGCTGCTGCTGCTGCTGCTGCTGGTAACGGCAACAGGAATAGCAATTGCAACCCAGAACAAGAGAAGCACTGACACCACAAACACGCTTCCTACATAGGTTGGAGTCTATTTTGGCTTCATTTAGGACACAAAGAGGCTATTACTGTGACCCATTCCGTGGTGGCAGTGCTACTAGCACTTTAAGGTGAAGCGGGGAACGACATGGGTGCCGGTTCGATTCCCGGGAACAATTGATAGCACTTCCTCTGAATCCTTTTTATGGGTGGGGGCCAGCGCAGGCCGTGGTCCGATTCAGGGGGGAATGCTCCGGAGCGATCTCCACACACACACACACACACACACACACACACACACACACACACACACACACACACACACACACACACACACACACACACACACACACACACACTCTCACTCCCCCAAACCCACACCGCCCCAAACCCACCACCCCCCCCAACACACCCACCCACACACACCCACACACACATACACTCACACCACCCACACCCATGCCCACACAAACACACTCACCCACCCAACACCCACACACCACCACCACCACCCCACCCACCCAATCACCCCTTAGTTGTAGTGGTGGGGCGGGCGCAGGTCCCGGTGCTAT
>KV908481.1:196093-206093 GCA_002005505.1 Botryococcus braunii | reverse complement strand
AGGGAGGGAGCATAAAGACGGACTACATGCGTCTCGCGAAGGAGGACCCCTCAGTCTCGCAGTCTGGCTTTCATTGAAGGCATGGCTTTGCCAACCTGGTCGGCGATGGCTGCAGTACACGTTAGAAGAATGGTCTTCAGATGCCCTGGAGGAAAGACTGGAGAAACCCCGTACAAATGTCCGCAGAAACCCTGTGAAGCTTGCTGCAGGGCAGGAGCAATTTGCCCCCCCGCCCCCCCAAAAAAATGTGTCCGCAGAAACCCCGTAGAAGTGTCTGCAGAAATACTGCGGAGCTAGCTCCAGGCGGGAACAAATTGCTGCTAGGACCCCCTCACTGCATGTGCGCGCGCGCGTGTGTGTGTGTGTGTGTGTGTGTGTGTGTGTGTGTGTGTGTGTGTGTGTGTGTGTGTGTGTGTGTGTGTGTGTGTGTGTGTGTGTGTACCATGCGTACGCGCGCGCGCGTGTGATGTGTCACTTGCGTTTGTGAAGGAATTCAATTGATTTTCATTTCAAATCGAGCCTGAATTCCAGTTTAATAGAATCCTTGAATACAACTTGTTCAATATTGGCAGATGAGCAGAGTTGCTGCTAAACTCTGAGAGAGGCTAGCTACCGCCTTTATTCGGCTTGACTTCCAAGAAGGATCAGAATTCTTATGCACTGATTGACGGATGCTTCTCTGTCCAACAAGAGTTCTTTTTTTAAGAGGCGTATCCCATGTGGCTACGTGGCTCCTTGTGCAAGAGGAATGAATCTCTGTGTATCTTCGTACGCATATGCGTGCATATGTAACTTGTTTGATTTGAACAGCATTCCTGCTTTTCCGGATCCGGAGGATAATTCAGAATCCGCATGTGATTGATTACCTGTGCGCCAGATACACTGCATGACAGTCTGGGTTTTGTCGGTGAGAAGGGGTGTGGGGGTGTATGCATACATGATTTCCTCTTAGCGTAATTAAACCAAACAAACTGCATCCGTATATCAATGGATGCATGTACATCTATCCGGATAGATGGATCCAACGCACATTGTACGGACCGTAGGACTACTGAAGTGCTGAGGTAATTTGTTCGGTACCGAGGTAACTGAAGGCTGTGGTTTTAATTTTTTTGCAAATTTATATCATTTAAAGGATGCTCTAGTCTTCTTATAAAAGATTATGAGCTATTGGCGTCAATTGAAGTGAATCTGCTTTTAGCTCATAACCCTTTCACGCAGTAATGCAAGCAGTGCATTTGATATGAGCACGATATTTTTTGTACTCACATCAGATGCACTAGCAGCACAGCTTGCTGTACCGGTTCTAGACAAGGCAAGCGTATGCACATGTGACAATGGATGTTGCATCGTGTAGCTACACGACGCAACATCCATTGTCACATGTGCAAACGTTTGCCTTGTCTACTATAGTATATACTCCAGCCACAGAGAAATTTCTTAAAGCCAGGTAAGCAGTCCCAAAAGGGTATCAAGCGTTGGGACTGCTTACCTAATCGAGTTGGACAACATTGTACAACTCGGCCTGGTAAGCATTCCCAACGCTTGGTACCCTTTTGGGACTGCTTACCATGTCTGTGTTGCTGGAGCATATGCTGGAGGACATGTCTCTGCTGCTGGAGGACACCACGTGGAGGATTACTACATGCACACACTTCTGATTGTACGACAACGGTGGAAGAATATTTCGTGGGGTCTATGCCATACATGCTCGGGTATATGCGGTCACGTTGTGCGCTGTGCTTCCGCAGAAAAGTTGCTTGCAATTGCATAAACATATGAATGCTGAATTATGTCGCCAAACATGTGGCAGTTGTTGTGATATAGCTGTATACCAACACACATATGTACGGCGTATATGTGCCGTCGTAAGTATAGTTTCAATTTTCAGGGTCCAAATTGGCGGAGTACGCATGCGAGAGTCCCTAACCCTAACAAACAAGACTGATATATTCCACTTTTACCTTAACAAGAGGAGTTGATATTCTGGAAGTTTCCCAGCTTGCCGGCAGGGCTGTCGGAAATTTCGAAACATTTGCAGCTTCTAACGAAGTCTCTAGAACATGGAAAGGTTGTACGGTACTGGGCACATTCTGTGGTAGACCCCCATTCGTAGGATTCAGCAGGGGTGCTTATTCGAGCCGGCCGGAAGAAACGGTTCTCGTTCGGAACGAACATTCTAGAACGTGAGGCCTAATCCTGCGGAGGCCGCGGGACTACGAGGCCACAGCAGAACACCAAGCCTACGAATCCGGATCTCCAGTCTGACAATCGAACATTCTCGGAGGTAAAGGCCTCATCAGCAAGGCTCGAGGGAGCTGCCTGCTGACGATGGCGGGACAGTTTCTGTCACCGAGAAGGTAGAAGGCCGTTTCTTGCGGCCGTGTTCGGTTCGTAGAATATTTCGAGTCTGTTCAGGATTGTTTGCATCACCGAAGGTAATCGAGGGTCACAAACGTTGACGTGAAGAGCCAGTTGTCCCGGATTAGCGTCGATCCGGAGACGAAGGCCGCAGGCCACATGACATTTCAGCTGGAAACTGGCGACGACGACTGGTCCGGAAGTGCCCCATCTACCCCACCGATCGTCCGTAAGGTCCCGCATCCCTGATCAGGCCTGCTGACATGTCCTGGAGAAAGTCAGTACGTCTGGGACATAAAGAAATTCGAAAGCAAAACAAAACCCCTGTCTTAACAAAAGAAGCTTTGGACATTGCAGAATATAACGAGGCTTTAAATCAAGGTGCGGTGCAGTGCATTAGGACTTCATCGGAATGATGCAGCTAATCCGCAAGTCACTGCCGTGAATCTGAAGTTCTCTGATTGATCTCAATGTGCATTTCCACTTGCAAGGATCTAAAATTGATTTTGGATTTGCAGGAATATAGTTGCAATGACGAGAATGTGCAGACTCGTGGTACTCTGCGTTCTAGTATTCGTCGGTACTACTTTGGCTGCGACTTCCTCGAACCGGAAGCTCCTGCAGCTCGATGCATCAACCACTGTCAAGGGTTTAATTGATTCCCTTGATGGAGTGGGGTCTTCTTTAAACGATCTTGCTCAGCAGTGGACGCAAACCCCCGACTTACCTAGCGAGATTGCCACATCGATTGGTCTGAATTCAAAGGACCAAGGCTTCAATATGGAAGAAGCCGAACGAAAGTTTAGGGAGGCCCGTCACCAAGCCTTTAGTGGAGACTTCATTCTTTCGGGTGGCCTGCCATGACTGTTGCACGATGGGGGCAGAACTCCTTCGGCGAAAGACTTAGGAAATTATAGAATTTAGCAAATGAAATTTTGGCTGTTATTACACCCCGGACCCGCTCCCGCAGTCCTTCGTTGTTCTAAAGCAGACAATGTCTCCCCTGCATGCAGTTCAACGTGGTCAGATTCCGACTTTCAAGGGGCTTGTCGGTACCAGAGTTTACACTATGCCAATACCATGTTCGAAAATCCTGTGGTCTCAGTGGGAATAAACTTCCAAGTTAATTGCGGACTGACTGGCATGCAGGAAGGCAACTGTGACAGCAGAAATCATCGGCGGTGTGTGGTCTTGGGAGATGGTGAAAAGATTTCTGGTTTGCACATGCGCAGATAATGCAATCTCTCTTAATAGGCCTCTGGATACCTTTGCAGCTTACATGGGGCCCATCCCCATCGGGCCGTGTTGTTTATCCCTTTTCCCCTTTGTAGGATAGAATGCGAAGAACTGACCTATTTTATGTTTTCATAGAATTCAATGTAGTCAGGTGAGCAAAGACGGTTTCTTCGGAGATTTTGGACCAGATGCAAAGTTGGCCAAAGTTGCTCCTGGTGGTAGAGAGCATGGCATGAAATTTACAAGCATTACTTTGAGACCCAACTGTGTGTCTATCGATGGACCCCAAAGGGCAGTGTTCAAAACTTCCTTGCAGTGGCCATCCTGGCAGCCTTACTGGCAGGCCCGCCCCCCCCCCCCATCCCTTCTTTTTTCCTCCCAGATGTTGGATTTGTTTAAATCAAATGGATAAATCTAAGTTTAAAGCTGCAGCCTCGCAGCGTCTGTGCAAAATTTTGTAGATAGACTTGTCATGCCATTGCACATGCAGCTGGAAAGTGTACAATGACACTTGAAAATGTATTCTGTTGCGTGCTTACACAGGTCCATTGAGCAACTTGGAGCACTCCAGCGCATGCACAAATGTGCATGCGCTTCAAGCATAGGCATCAATTTTCGGCACGCGATCTCTGAACATTCGCGGTATCGGGTTGCCACCCCCAGGGTCACGTGGTGCTCAATTAATTAGAAGAGCCGCGTTGCAATCTTGGTGTTTAGTAAGCATATCTACCTTTATCTTGGTGTTTATAAATTATGGGCAGAAGCTCTTGTCTCAGAATCTTGGGCAGCAGCATTTGTCTCTGAACCCTTTTTGTGGATATCTGTCTCACATGAGACGTGCCCCAGCTGCACACTGATGTCTCTTTCTGCAATGGTTCACAAAATATGCAAAATAAAGATGTATTCGTGTCTGGTGCATCGAATAAGGCGTTTTCGTGTCTGGTGCATTCACCGACGCGCCCAAGTTGCAATCATGGGCGTACTCTACATGTCCATCCGCAATCTGCCCCGAATTGTTTCCGTTGAAAACCTCGTGTACAAAACTCAGCCAATCGACATGGCAACAAAACCGGTGAAGCCACTGGGCACGTTTCTTTTTTCTTTTTGAGTTGGAGCCTCACCAATGCTTGGTGGTCATGACGCGTGTCTGTTTAGGATGCGCATCCTAATCAAACAAGCAAGTGGTTTGAGAATAAGGGTACTTGCGAGACGTTTTTTTTCCCCAGAGGTGATATGAAGTACAGCACACGTGGTGCTGCAGGAACAGCACCACGTAGGACAGCACAAGGTCTGTTTAAGACCTTGTGCTGTCCCATCTTCCCTTTTTTTTTTTTTTTTTTTTTTAATTTTTTTGGAGGTCTGTTTGGGCAACTGTCCTAGAGCATGCCTTGCACAGCTCATGGTGTCACCTGGGGATGCTCAGCATCTGGACACTGGACAGCATCTGGAACAGTGAAGGATGTCGTACCCGCAAGCCAAGTATCCTACATGCTGGTACGGGGGATGCTGAGCATCCCCTGGGTTGCTTAGGGGTCATGGTGGGACCAGCTTGTTTGCACATGCCTGTACTCTACAGGCACGGCTGTGGCACCTATGTAAATTGTTGCGTAGCGGACGTGGTTCCGGTGGGACCAGCTTGATTGCGGGCCAGTACAGGCACGGCTGTGGTACGTAAATGGTTGGTTCATGGCTACTACTGTGGAAAGTCATTGAATGGGCCCTCTTTTGTATTGAGCAGGATGGCAGCCTCCAAAAGAAGGGAGGGAGGGAAAGGAGGGGGGAGAGGGTGGGGAGTTGCCGGGGGGAGGAGGCGGGGAGAAGACAGGGGAGGGAGGGAGGGAGGGAGGGAGCACGCACGGGCGCGTTTGCTCGCTCGAGGGGGGGGGGGGTAGGAAGGCTTGCGCTAGAGATGGGTAAAGGAGAGAAGAACATAAACACAGCTGTCTAGGAAAGAATGTCATGCAACCTATCAATTCACCCTAATCACCTGCATGCATCGAACTTTCCGCAGGAAGGCAGTCTACAAGTGGACCACAGATATCCAAGCCAGACTCATGGTATGTGTGCCACAAGACTCAAGTCCTGGATTTTTTTGGATTCCCAGATGCATTTGCTCACGTGTAAAAGCTAGGGCTTCTCACCATGGTGGCTGGAACCCAATTGATCCCCACGATTGTCAGGCTGAAGTCAGATTAAGGCCATGCATCTGCAATCGAAGCGCACCACATAGGCGGCTACGCAGCTGTAAACACTTGAAGTACAACCCCAGCCATGTCAATCACATGGCCCTTCTAAGATGTGGACACACATGTCACTTGAAGTGCCTGAACCGTCTTGACTCTTGAGGCATGCGGAATAAAACATTTTACTACTTGACCAGGGGGCGCCCCCCGCCCCCCTCTTCTCCCTGTACCTTGCCGCATCGTGAGAATGCATGCACAGCCCACATGGGTGGCCACCAGGCCTCCACGAGGCTCCTCAGGGCCCCACGTGGACCCGCTGTACAAATCAGTAACCATCATCATAAGCATTCCACGAGGTTTGGCACAAGCACCCACAGCCCACTTGACGGCCAGAACTTTAACCGGAACGCATGTCGACAGCCAAAAACCGTTAGCAGCTAAGTACCTGTCTCACGGGCCTCCCACGGGTACACGTTGCATGTGGCATCAGGGAGTTGCTCTGGGGAGTATAATGCTGCAAATGAAGCAAAACGGCTATACTGGAAACGGCTAGCTTGATACATGATCATCTTCATTTATACGCCATATCACACCAGCTAGCGCCTAGAAAGGTCTGAAGGTTCTTCTAAATTAGTGAAAACAGAATCTGAGGCTGTACTGGTAAGAGCTATACATATCCGTTTGGTACATAGCACCTGCTCTAACAGCAAACGTTTATTATAATACCATAAATAAAGTATCCCCTGAGTTCGGCCCGCGTGGTGACGGTCACAACCAGTCTCTGGATTCCTTTGGATTGGGCTCCTGTGCTGGTTCAAGCGGCCCATTGGGCAATCTCGAGCCCGATGCATTGGGTCTGAAAAAATGTTTATGTTTTCTAAAGCTAACAACCACCATGTGAGACAGCGCCCAACAAGCTCGTAAGATTTCTTGAGAATGGCCCCAGGCCCGCTTCCTTTAGAGAAGCGGGCAAAGCGCCTGACGCCGCGTCAATGCAAAGTAATTGCAATTCTGCACCATGATCATCCTATGACCATGCTGGAGCGCTCGTTATGCGTGACATGCCTGTTGTCAAAGGCCTCGCTTTCATATAATTGCAAGGGAAGCAGATCATGCCATCATTATTTCAGCACATCATGCCACAATCCTTTGTACACATCATGCCATCATTATTCTTCGAATGGTCCTTCGTATGCACCATGCCATCAAAGTTCTAGTCGATATGCCGTCCTCCTTCCACATCATACCATCATCATTATACTCATCACGCCTCAATATTGTTTTCACATCCTGCCACCATCCATGTTACTCTTAATGCCACCATCCTCAGTATTCACAATTCCATTGTCCCTTTCGCATCATTCAATTCCTTGTGCTTGCGAATCCTGACATCAACCTACATGTGCATCCTATGAGCATGCATGCCATTACCTGCTTTGCAACCACGCCAACATGCTTCCTACGTGCTTGTTGGAAGCTCAAGATAGACCTTTGCAGCAGGCAGATTTATGCCGCGAAACAACTTGCTCCCCCGAAATTCTTTTTCGGCCCAAATCTTGTCGGTTTCAACTATCACATGTCGTCTTAACAATGAGGGGAGCCTGCTGTGAAAGGTGTGAAGCTAACAATCTCAGGTCCGATAGCCTGGCTGCTGGGGTGACGCAACCCGGAAATTTGTAGGCCAATATGCTCAAGAGGCAGGAGTAATGACAAAGGATACCCAGTGGCGTGTTTTCTTCCACAACACATAGAAAACTATACTTATTCAATATCGCCCATTTCCGTCAACAAAGCTAATCGAGTGCTTTCCAATGTTCAGATCCTAATTCTTAAAGCCCTGCATCGGTGTTGACAAAGTCTACTTACTCCAGACCAGTGCCGTGCGCAGCAGACTCAGTTGGTGGAGTGGGGAGGGGCTGCGTCCTTCGGGAGCCGTGCAGGAGATGGGGAAGAGCACCGCCTGGGAGGAGACCCGCTATTGCTCCCGGCCCTGGCTTTCTTCATCCGGCCCTGTCTTGCCAAAGCACCACCGCTCAGCTCAAAAGTCTGATTCCAATTGGCTTGCTTAACCTCCCCCCCCCCCCCCTCTTCCAAAAGCCCTTCGGCACCCCCTTCAGCTGTTCCACTCCCTCCATAAAAAGCGTGCAACCCCCTCCCCTCCCCCCCCCCCCCAACACACACACACACACACACACACACACACACACACACACGTGCGCAAGCATGATCACTCGCTCGCTCACTCTCTCTCCCCCTCTCCCCCCTCTGTGTGTGTGTGTGTGTGTGTGTGTGTGTGTGTGTGTGTGTGAGTGTGCGTGCGTGTGCGTGTGTGTGTGAACCCCTCACTGTTTCTATGTATGGTGTCTGTGTGTGTGGCGGGCACGCTTCAGATATTACAAAATCGGCAACTGATCTTTGCCAACACAATTATGTGAAGACTCACACACAACCCTTCCAGCTTGGAGCTCCTGCCCTCCTACACTGCGTGTGTGTGTTGGGGGGGCGGGGGGTTGTGTGTGTGTGTGTTGAAGGGGGGGGTTTGGGTGGGTGGGTGGCCAGGGGGGGTGTGGGGAGGGGGTGACACCCTTCTCCGGCATGTGTTCCCCCAAAAGGACACACACACACACACACACACACACACACACACACACACACACACACACACACACACACACACACACACACACACACACACACACACATACACACGCACGCACGCACACATGCACGCACGCACACACACACACACACATAGACACACACACGCTCAAAACACACACACACACACACACACACACACACACACACACACACACACACACACACACACACAGGGCTGTTTCACAAGGGGCCCACGCACAGTTTCAGCCATGAGGCGCTCTCCGGCACTGACAGCGGCCTTGACCTCTGCAGCGACATTTCTGTGGCGGTTCTCCAGCAAAGCCTGCATGTCCTGGGTGATCTGAGCCAGTCCGCGCGTCCGGACCCCAGCCCGGGCCGGAAGGCCAGACGCCGCTCCCCAAGGCCGCCTTGCTGCATCCGCCCGTCTGTTTATAACCGGATCATCCCTCCTTTGCATTGCATTACCCGGGACTGCTGCTCCCCTGTGCGGATGGGCGCCGCCGGAGGTTTGCCTGAAATGTCGTCCCCGGTTTGAACCCTGCCGGTAGCCGCCAATTTCGGCAGATTTTTCTCTCATAGCCGCCAACGCCGCCCGGGCGCTCAAGACCTCAAATTCCCCGCCCTTCGTCAGCCTTCCAGAGACTAGGGGCTTTCCTTGAGGGACTGGGGCAGTACTTTGGGCCTGCCCATGTGGGTTGCTTGGGGGCCCATGTGGGGCTGAGTCCCGTGCTGCGGTGCTCCCGGGGGAAGCCGAGCGCGGCAGGGACAGCTGGATGCGTTGGGCCGCTTGTCCTGAGTGGGAGGCTGCACTGCTGTGTATATCATCGGGAGAGCCTCGTACAGCTGACAGGAAGGCTGTCTCAATGTCCAGCGAGATGTCCCCGTCCACAAACTCGATGAAGTGGTCCAGCTCACCCGAGATGGTGATCCACTTTCCTGACGTCTTCATGGCTGGCCCCTTGAGCACCGGATCTGCCTCACTGCCTGTTGGAGACATCGACGGAAGGCTTAGCCAGCACTGTAGACCTCGCGTGGTACTTAGAGGTTCAGAAATGAGATGCGACCCGGAGAAGCCAGTCATCATAACATCAACCCAAGATATCTCAAATTTACACATACACACACACATACACACACACACACACACACACACACACACACACACACACAACACACACACACACACACACACACACACAGAGAGAGAGAGAGAGAGAGAGAGAGAGAGAGAGAGAGAGAGAGAGAGAGAGAGAGAGAGAGAGAGAGAGAGAGAGAGAGAGAGAGAGAGAGAGAGAGAGAGAGAGAGAGAAAGGGTATCTTCATGATGTCCGCCATCTCAACTTACAAGGGTTCAGAAGTTCGAGCTTTTTGCAGGTGCCAGGTCAGTGAGTCAAGCATTTCATAAGCCACATTCACCCATTTTGCAGTCACAGTTTTCTGGAGGAGGAAAGGCGAG
The DNA here is from genome assembly GCA_002005505.1 of Botryococcus braunii. Classification (NCBI taxonomy): domain Eukaryota; kingdom Viridiplantae; phylum Chlorophyta; class Trebouxiophyceae; genus Botryococcus; species Botryococcus braunii. The sequence goes on along the minus strand of KV908481.1, from coordinate 196,235 downwards.
GGAAGGGGCCTGAGGAAGAGAAGCCGGGGGGGGGGGGGGGGAGTCGCCACCAGCAATACTGTCGAGAGCATCGGTCGAAAAACCGGAGGTGACAAGCGTGGTGGCCGTCAGCATCGTGGGGGCGGAAGGCTCATCTACGCGA
>KV908481.1:183405-191483 GCA_002005505.1 Botryococcus braunii | reverse complement strand
TGGGGGCAGGTCGCGTTTGTTCCTTCAACTTTAATTGCTCCCCACCCCCCCCCCCCGGGTGGGAAACAAAAGGGAACGGAAGGAACACAAGCCCGCACCCCCCGACCCCCCCCCCCCCCACCCACCCACCACAGACACAGACACAGACACAACACACACACACACACACACACACACACACACACACACACACACACACACACACACACAACACACACACACAACTAGACCACATAGAATGCGGTTGTTTGTTTTGCAAAGAAGACCGGGGGGGGGGGGCGAGTGGTTTCCTTGGGTTAACAGCAATCGCCCTGCAGCACACAGTGGATGGGATACGGAATTGGTGAGCGCACGGAAACACAAGCACACCGGCCCCCAAGGCCCTCACATATAACAGAAGCGCGTGCAGATGCCAACCCATGCACATGCACTCTGTGGACAGTTGGTGAACGGCCACGCAGGGCTTGGTTGGGGGGGGGGGGAAGGGGAGATTGGAAAAGGTGTGGAGGTACCCGAGGGGGAGAGCCATCCAGGTCATGTGGCGCCCAGCCTCGCCACATGCGCACAGCAGGATATAGAGCAGGCCCAAGCCCGTGGATATTCCCAAAAGAATGAATGATGCCATCCCCAAAGCCGCCAGGGCATCACTTGCGTCTGCCAGATGCTGCAAATCAACCACAACAGTTTTGATGCCCACACATGCCCATGATTGCCATGCTGTCTTTCCCTCACCCTCCACACCCGATCCCATCCGGATCTCCCCCCCCCCCCTCTAACTCTCTCTCTCTCTCTCTCTCTCTCTCTCTCTCTCTCTCTCTCTCTCTCTCTCTCTCTCTCTCTCTCTCTCTCTCTCTCTCTCTCTCTCTCTCTCTCTCTCTCTCTCTCTCTCTCTCTCTCTCTCTCTCTCTCTCCCCCCCCCCCGCCCCCTTCCCTCCCTCGCTCTCTCTCTGTCTCTCTCTATCTCTGCACACATCTTCGATCTGCCTTCTCCCTCTCTTGGTCACCTCTTCCCTTTCCTGTCTTCCTCCTCTCCTACCCACCCGTCCACAGACTCCTCCGTTAAGTCTCCCCCTTCCCCTCCTTTTTCCGCCCAACCGCCCCCCCCCCCTCCCAACACATACACACAAGAATGGCATCCTCCCAATGGGAAAGCACGCCAGTGCAGTAGCAAACTCAACCCGACGCATAAATATAGCCACAGGAAGGGGAGGGGATTTTCCAAGCCCCGCACAAAAATGAGGATCAGACCGATGTGTGTGCACAGCATCTGTGATGAACATACTCATCCCATGGTTGTGTCCGCATAACAATCTGTAAGGGTGCTGGAGAGCTGTGATAGGAGAGCTGTGAAACCACACATTCCTCTCTGCAAGATAATGAACTCAATGCATAAAGAAGTGACGGTAACATACCTCGGTCCCCGAGCTGCCATCCTTGAGGTTTGTGATCAGCACAGAAGCCCAGCCAGTTCTGCATGCCCCCACAGGCCTCCGGATGTAATTGCTCCATCGCGCTCGATCAGCATCAGGAAAGGCAGGGCCATTTCATTGAACGTGTTCCAGGGAAGGCACCACAGATTACTCTAGCCCATCGCCTTCAATTAGCATCAGGAAAAGCAGGGCCATTCATTGAACATGTCACAGGGAAGGCACCACAGCTTACCCTGATTGGCTCTCTTAAGGCCGGTCAAACTACTCATTCGAATCACGTCGCCTACTCCACCCACTCTGGTCATTCTATTCAACTCGCCTCACTTAAATTCACTCTCAACCCTCTATGTACATCTCCTCATTATTGTTGCCTCTCCTCAATCATCTGGCTGTGAATCCTGACACAACTGGATGGGTTTTGGTTCCAGAATAATCTTTTCAGGAATGTGTGATCGTCCCTCCAGACTCCTAGTATCTACCTCCCCCCACTCTACTCTCAGTCTGCATCTCCCCTCCCCCTACTTAGTCTGCTTACCTCTCCTCACTCTAGCCACTCTAGTAGCCTCTTCTCACTCTATTCACTCTATTTATCTCTCCTCACTCTACTCAGTCTACTTTCATCTGCATCGTTTACTCACTCCATTTACCTTTCCTCCTCCCTCTTCCCAGTGTGGTCACCTCTCCTCACTCCAGTTACTCCAACGAAATGACAATAGTTACCTCGCCTCACCCTACTCAGGTGACTCTTCTCCTCACTCTGGTAACCCTACTCACTCTAATCGCTCTACTTACCTTTCCTCACTCTACTCAACCTACTCACTCTACTCGCTCTACTTACCTTTCATCACTCTACTCACCCTACTCACTTTTGTCCTATACTCACTGTACTAAGGCTAATCGTTAAATGTGTTGCTCCCCCTCGGGAGTGTCCAGTGGCTCGAGACATGTAACCTTACATTCAGGGGATGTGCTGGAAACCAGATAAAGGGGGGGGGGGGGGGGACACTGCGTGTTTGTTTTTCCGCTTTACCGAGCAAGAGAGGATGAGTGAATAATTATTGGAGCACACGACAACTCCTAACCCCAAAGCATCATGCTGCTAGAGTAACACACTGCTAAGCAGCAATATTCCGCCTTCCTCTTCGTATTCTATCCCATCACTTGCTTTGCTGGCTACCCAGCTCTTGGAAAGGACGGCTCCAATCGACACTAGTGAAATGTCTTCTGGTCATTTTACAGAAGCCTGCCAAGGAGAAGGGGGGAAAGAAGCAGCAGCAGGAGCAGGGGATGTGAATGATGTAGAACAAGATGTGGAAAGGAACTTGAGGGAAAATTAGAAGGATGCAAGGTGGAAGAATATTGAATATGGCAGTTGATTAAGGAGAGCAGTCGAAGGGAAGAGTCATTAACATGTGTTGGGGGATATGAACCTAGGGAACCATGGTATGGTAGTTTTGCACAGGGGCAGACTACAAATATCCATTATATTTAACTCTTGAACGGCTAGATTCGTACATTTAGAGTAATGATGTGTTATATGAGTGGCCAATCTGGGTATTCTTGAAATTGTGTGACCTTGTATCCCAGGGCGACAACCTGTTAGCACGGCTGTGTACATGCCAGGACTTACCTTACGCTGTAAGACCCGTCAGTAGTGATACTTTTGTAGGAGGCAAAATTTTGTCCCTGGCTGAAAATCATAGCTGACAGAGACAGAAGAAGAATTGCGATTAGCAGCACGGTCGCACCAATTGACGCCGCTCGCTGAAGCCCCTAATGTTGGCAAAAGTGGAATTATAAAAAGACAGGCCAGGGTTCACCTAATAACAGCAAATCTTTGAACGCATCGCAGAAGGTAAGAAAAGGATACGAAGCCCACCTTCGCTTGGAAACTTTCCCAGGCCTCCCAAGGCCCTGGACGTCCCATTTTGCAAACCCTCCAGGATACCAACCGATTAGGACAGATCTGATATTCCTTTGTGTAAGTCGAAGCGTCTCTGGGCAAAATTCTGTATCTGGTGAGAGGTCTCTGAGCCTGGTTTTGCTCAAATGAGATGGCGCCTCCAGGGGCTCAATCCTGTCCTCAGACTCTGACCGTTCGTCCCTATCTACTTTCCCAGAATAGATTTGTACTCCTGTGGACTAAGTAGCAGGGAAAAGGTTACAAAAGTTAACAACCGACTCGCCCCACCGGAAGGATGTTTCGGCGGGAGGTTTCGGACCCTCATCTTTATACACGAGTCGGAAACTTTTGCCCACAATATAGGAAGGAGACCGCCCGTTCTGTTATTGAAAACTCAAGTTGCAAAGTAAAGTGAAGTGACAAGGACTCCGTGTTGCCTGTCCTGGCCGTCTGTCAGAATAAATTTGAATTCCCCATGTACTGCACTTCATTTCCCGTACTGGCCGCAGCACCCGGAGCCCCCCCGCCTAGCGTCGCAGCCGGCGACTCCCCGGGGCGGCGGCGCCCCGACTAATCAATCGACTCGATTGCCAATCCAGGAAGGTCCGATCCACACCAGCGGCGCTCAAGTCACAGATTTTGGCAACCCCTTTGAAGGTCTTCTTGCATCATAAACATTTGTAAATATCCACTCCATTGTTGAGATAGATGTTGAACCTGCAGTTGCTGCCGTATACTCCATTGTTGAGATAGATGCTGAACCTGCAATTGCTGCCATATAATGATGAGCACAGCTATACATATATATATATATATATATATATATATATATATATATATATATATATATATATATATATATATATATATATATATATATATATATATATATATAATATATATATATATATATATATATATATATATATATATATATACAGCTATACCAATATATATATACAGCTATACCAATACATATATATATATATACAGCTATACATATATATATATATATATATATATATATATATATATATATATATATATATATATATATATATATATATATATATATATATATATATATATATAGACAGCTATATAGACAGCTATAGCTATATATAGTCTGGTGCTCACTTTCCTGGCCGCACAACATGTACGTACATGTTGTGCGGCCAGGAAAGTGAGCACCAGACTATAGCTGTGCTCATCGTTAACGAGCTCTTAGGAGCACTTCGTGCAAAACTCCTGTCGCTTTCACAATCTGAAAGGTCCTTAACGTGTGAAATGTCAATTTGTAAGGATATATCGAACGCATGGTCAGCTACATAGTATACTGGACTTCAACAGCCAAAGTTGCAACTTTCGTTCAGCTCAAGGCCTTTGGCCAAACCAAACACTGAATAAAGACCCTCATCTCGACTTCTGTAGAGACTAAATGACAAACCTCTCTATATAAATCATCTCATACATAGAACTACATGACAAACATACGTGGGGTGCGTTTAGGATGCTTCACTCTTTAAAACAAACATACATATATATGACATACATCTCTTTATAGATACATTTCACATAGTTCTTAGCTTAATTTGAAGGTTGCAATAGGAACAATCAAAACCCGAAGAAGTACCGAGTCGCTCATTAAATGACCCTCCCTAGCACCACAGTTCCATGGCTAACATGACACGCACGTCACATGGAAAACCAAGTGCTCAACAAGCCACAGCAAATGCACAAAGCTTCCAATTTCCCCTGTTATCAAATTGAAACAATGTATGTGCTGTCAACTCACCAATTGGATATCTTGAGCAACAACACACACACACACACACACACACACACACACACACACACACACACACACACACACACACACACACACACACACACACACACACACACACGCACGCACACACACACACACACATGTGTACACATGTGTACACACACATACACACACACACACACGCACGCACACACACACACACACACACACACACATGTGTACACATGTGTACACACACACACACACAAACACACACACACACCACGTGCACACACGCACACACGCACATGCGCACGCGCTGGCACGCACGCACACACACACACACACACACACACACACACACACACACACACACACACACACACGCACGCACGCACGCACACACACGCGCACGCACACACACGCGCACGCACACACACGCGCACGCACACACGCAGGCACGCACGCACGCAGGCACGCACGCACGCACGCACGCAGGCACGCACGCACGCACGCACGCAGGCACGCACGCACGCAGGCACGCACGCAGGCACGCACGCACGCACGCGCGCGCGCGCGCACACACACACACACACACACACACACACACACACACACACACACACACACACACACACACACACACGCACGCACGCACGCACGCTAGCAGAGACAGAGAGAGAGAGAGAGAGAGAGAGAGAGAGAGAGAGAGAGAGAGAGAGAGAGAGAGAGAGAGAGAGAGAGAGAGAGAGAGAGAGAGAGAGAGAGAGAGAGAGAGAGAGAGAGAGAGAGAGAGAGAGAGAGAGAGAGCAGACATATCCATATTGCATTGTCAAATATCAGCAAAACTTTTTTGTCAACCAGAAACGCTTAAGCTTGGAGTCAAGAAGCATCTAGAGGGGTATTTTCCCCTTTCTTTTCAGTGGCTCACACAAACGATCCCCCGACCGAGAGGCTGCACCACAACCCACAGTTGCAATGCTTTGACACACAAAATCTACCAAGAACAAAATCCTCGGATTTAATGGATCCTCAAATACTGTAAGGAAGTAAATGCCATCAGCTCCATAAAGCGCCCTCAAAGGATCTTGGGCACAAGCCCTCATCCTTGTTGGATTCACACCCTTCTAGAGCATTCCTTAATCCTACTGGATGCCAAGTACGGCCTCTTGGAGTCCTCATGCCCATGCCTGGCTGGGGTATAACCACATCCAACAGCCCAGTCCATTTGACGACTCCTACGTGAAGTTGAGCTTCTCTGTTGCAGGCTTCTACAATGTCAGTACACATAATCTCACTATACCTCTGATGACCAACCCACAATCACTCAGCATGACGTCAAATCAGCTCCACAACTGATGCCTATCGCACACGCACTTAAGCCAGGTAAACTCCAGAACTTCAATTAAGCCAGAATAGCCTTCAACAAGATAAGTCACATAGCACGGCTTCCCCAGCGAGACTACACAGCCCTACTGAATTATCAACACGGCCAGCAAGCCCAGGTCAAACAAAACCCCCACAAGGGTACTGAAGGACACTTCACATGAAGCACCAACATTGCGATGGCACGAGGCGAGCCACGCAAGGACGAGGTGGGCCTGGAAGGCGATGCGCTGCCGCAGCTCCGAGGGCAGGCGGCCCACTGCGCCCCACAGGGCCGCCGATCGGGAGCGGCCACTCTGCTGGGCCAGCTGCCCTGCCTTGAAGAAGGCTCCCGCCAGCGCGGCGGCCCTCTCCCGCCTCACCGCAACCAACTCGCCCAGCGGGTGGGGCAGAGCATCCCCCAGCTTCTGCGCCAGATACGGCACGGACTGCCAGTCCACAAAGGGGGGTTGGCCTTTGCCGCCTTCCAGGGCCCAGCCCGCCAGCTTCCGGGCCGTGGCCTGCACTGCCGGGTCGGCCCAGGTGGGGCCCATGTGGTCGCACACATATTGCAGAACCGGCAGGGACGGGCCTGGGCTCTGCTCCCACTCACAACCCGCAAAGGCCGAATCGGAAGGCCGCCCCCACCCTTCTGGAAGCCCAGCTGCGTGTGCGTGCTCGCAAAGACACTGCAAGCACTCCAGCCGACCATTCTTTGCAGTGATCGCGAACTCAAACGCCTTGGTGGTCACGGGGGCCCCCTTCGCAAGCACGTCTCGGAGCAGTTCCACACGGCCTTCTGCAGCGACGAGCGCTGCTACGCCGCTCTCCTTCAAGGGGGCGCCCAGCTCAATCATATACCTCAGCACGTCCTGTCCAGCGAAGAATGCACAGAGTGCGCCGCATGTGGCAAGCTTTGTTGGATCAACTCCGCCGCTTCTTTGGACCGCGAGCCACAGGCACTCCAGCACCTTTCCATTCCGTGGAATGCACCAATTAGATTGGAGTATTCCAATAGCCGGGTGGTCCCACCCATGTAGCAACCTGTGTTGCTCGCATCCGTTGTCTTACAACACCTGCATGCATTCCAGGTTGCCCCTCATGCACGCCGCGCCCATTGCCTCCCGCCAGCACTGGACCCGCACCCGCTAAAGGCAGTACTGCAGTACCTCCGGCCGTCCGCGCTCTGCAGCCGCCTCCATCTCGCGCCCGCGGTCGTCCCACTGGCAGCCAAAGCCCAGCAGGAATTTCATGCAGTCTATGATGGCCTAGGGGGTGGCTTCGCAAGCTTCAGCTGTATAAGTGAGCAACGGCGATCGCCGCAGAACAGGGCGCGGGATGCAGAGGTACTGGAGGCACTCCAGTTGTCCGCTCTCAGCTGCGGAACCGACTGCTTCGAGTACGTCGAGCCACCCCGCTCTGCGCCCCACACCAACCAAAAGATTGCATCCAAGTGCTTTTCAAGGAGTCTCAAAAGATCGTCTAAAGAACCTGGCTTGAGTTCTATTTTGCTTGAGGACTGCATCCTCGCTGGTGGGAGCAGAGGGGCAAGCCATATGGCATGAGCTCTGCGACATCGCCCTAAGCCCATGTCCATAACACGAGCAAGATA
>KV908481.1:130905-178405 GCA_002005505.1 Botryococcus braunii | reverse complement strand
CTGAGCTCGAGAGCCCCGTAAATTTCCCTTCCAACGGGGAACCTGTATTGCCTTGTGGATAAGGCGCGGGTCCACCCCCCCCCCCCGTACGGGTTGTCGTACCCTGAACATGACACACATGTCACATGGACAACAAAGTGCTCAACAAACCAGAGCAGAAGCACAAACCATCCTATTTTCCATGACGGTCCAAGGGAAACGATGTATGTGCTGTCATTCACCACTTGGATATCTTTAGCAACAACACACACGAGCACAAGCGCGCGCGCGCGCGCGCGCACACACACACACACACACACACACACACACACACACACACACACGCGCGCGCGCGCACGCGCCCACACACGCAAGCACGCACACACAGACACACACACACACACACACACACACACACACACACACACACACACACACACACACACACACACACACACGCGCGCGCGCGCGCGCGGAAGACACATCCATATTGCTTTGTCAAACATCATCAAGACATGTTGTAAACCAGAAAGGCGTTAGCTTGGAGTCAACAAGCATCTAGAGGGGTATGTTTCCCTCTCCTTTCAGTGATTCACACATACAATCCCCCAACTGGTGGGTTGCACCACAACCCACAGTTGGAGTGGTTTGCTACCACCCAATGTGTCACATCCTCCTAAAAAAATCCCCTCGAACTTATCTGGATCCTCAAATACACTACTAGCAAGTAAATGCCCTTAGCTCCATTGAGCGCCCTCAAAGGATCTTGGGCACAAGCCCTCATCCTTGTTAGATTCACTGCCCTCAAAACCCCTTCTAAAGCATTTCTTAATCCTATTGGATGCCAAATACAACCTCTTGGAGTCCTCATGCCACTGCCTGGCTGGGGTTGAACCACATCCAACAACCCATTCCACTTTGATGAAATTCACGTTAAATGGAGCCTCTCTCTTGCAGGCTACTACACTGTCTGTACTTATCATCATCATCATCATCATCATCATCATCATCATCATCACACTACTTTCAGCATGACATCAAATCAGCTGCACAACTTCTCTTGTGCCAGAGTAGACTGCACAACTTCAGTTGATCCTGAATAGACTTCAACAAGATAAATCACGCAGCACTGCAAGCCCAGCGAGGCTACACAGGCCTACTGAATGATCAAAACGGCCAGCAAGCCCAGGTCAAACAAAAACCCCACAAGGGTACTGAAGGACACCTCACGAGAGGCACCCGACAATGCGATGGCACGAGGCGAGTCACGCAAGGACGAGGTGGGCCTGTTAGGCGATGCGCTGCCGCAGCTCCGAGGGCAGGCGGCCCACTGCGCCCCACAGGGCCGCCGATCGGGAGCGGCCACTCTGCTGGGCCAGCTGCCCTGCCTTGAAGAAGGCTCCCGCCAGCGCGGCGGCCCTCTCCCGCCTCACCGCAACCAACTCGCCCAGCGGGTGAGGCAGAGCATCCCCCAGCTTCCGCGCCAGGTACAGCACCAATTCCAGTCCACAAAGGGGGATTGGCCTTTGCCGCCTTCCAGGGCCCAGCCCGCCAGCTTCCGGGCCGTGGCCTGCATCACCGGGTCGGCCCATGTGGGGCCCATGTGGTCGCACACATATCGCAGAACCGCCAGGGACAAGCCTGGGCTCTCCTCCCACTCACGACCCGCAAAGGCTGCTTCTGAAGGCCGTTCCCACCCTTCTGGAAGCCCAGCTGCGTGGGCGTGCTCGCAAAGACACTGCAAGCACTCCAGCCATTGGCCCGACCCAGCCCAACGGAACCGAACCGAACCCATCTCCCGCCATATTTTCTTTGCAGTGATCGCAAACTCAAACGCCTCGGTGGTCAAGGGAGCCCCCTTCGCGAGCACGTCTCGCAGCAGTTTGACTCGGCCTCCTGCAGCGGCGAACTTTGCTACGCCGCTCTCTTTCAAGGGGGTGCCCAGCTCAATCACGTACCTCAGCACGTCATCTCCAGTGCAGAATTCGCCGTATGTGCAAAGCTTTATTGGATCGAGCTTGTCGCTTCTTTGGACTGAGAGCCGCAGCCACTCCAGCACCTTTCCATTGGGTCTGGGACAAGTAGGACCGAGTGCAATATGAGCTGGATGGGGCCACCCATGTTTCAATCTCTGTCGCTCGTATCCGTTGTCATACAACACCTGCATGGATTCGGGGTTGCCGTGGCAGGACGCCCAGTGCATTGCCACCGACCAGCATTGCCCTTCCTCCCGCTCAAGGCAGTACTGCAGTGCCTCCGGCTGTCCGGAATATGCAGCCGCCTCCATCTCGCACCCGTCGGCGCCCCACTGGCACCCAGAGCGCTGCAGAAAGTCCATGCAGTCTGTGATGGCTCCGCGGGGAGCTTTGCGCGCCTCGGCTGCCCACTTGAACAAAGGCAGCTCCACCAGACGAGGCTCCAGGCCCAAGAGGTACTTGAGGCTCTCCAGATTTGCGTCCCATGCTGAACTTCTGACTGCATCTCTCAAGTCGAGGCTCCCCGCTCGGCGCCCCCCACCAAAACAATTACGCATCTAAATACGTGAAAAGATATCTCGTAAGAGTCTTTTGAGTTCAATTTTGCATGACTCTTCCCAGACTCTCTGATAAGAGCACATGGGCATGAGCTCTAGGTTCAGTGCCTGAAGTCGCATGTCACATGCAACGTTGTAAGCAAACCCCTTTGGGTATAAAGGGGGCAGTAACACCCAAACCCAGGGTCCATGTGAGCATGTCAACAGCCAAAAGTGAACGTTTCAAACACAACCGTGATGTGAGTTGCTTGATTGAGGTTATTTCGGGATATCTTCAAAATGTAATTTAGAAAGGACCGCTTCGCATGCCTCACCTCTGGAGAGCTTGAAAGCAGTCCAAGCCGCCCTTTCGGGAGATGCCGAGCCATGCGACGGAATCTCCAAACCACTCTAGGAGGGCCACCAGGCAGGCTACATGGCCTCTGGTCATGGCTGCATGCGCCGCGTCCTCAATGCAAAATATATCGTCCATGGTGAGCCATGCAAAGCCACCACCAAGAAACCCATTCGGGAGCAACGCTGCACCGTGGACAGCCTTCAGCAGAGCGAGGTTGCCGGCCTTGGCAGCAAGTTCCAAAGCGATCGCGTGGCAGGGGCATCCCTTCGATGCTGCAAGGCTCAGAAAAGCCTGCTTTCCCTCCTGGACAGCGAGGCGGCAGATCCAGGCGGAGCGGCACGATGCCTCCAGGAGTGCCTCCAAGCACGCCGACGTGGGGTTCTGCACGGCCTGGCGGTACAGATCCAGCTTGGGCATGAACTCATTGCGCAACTCCTGATCCGGACTTGAATTTCCTGGGAGTGGCCAATCCTCCTTGGTCACGTCCCCGCTCTCCAGCATGTCCCCCATGTGCCAGGGGAGCGCTGCATCAAAGCTTGAAGACCCACTGGCAACAAGCCACGACAGCAAGTGCACGCGGTCAGCCTTGCACGCTGTAAAGGCTGCATTCCAAAATTCCAGCTTGCGGGCTTCCCCTGCTGAGGCCCGGTCAGGGCTGTCCAGCGGCAGGAAGCACCCCGCCTCCGACAGGCCCTGAAGGCACTGGAGGTGGCCCGCTTCCGCTGCGGCCATGTGGCTTCCGCAGCACTGGGCAAGCAAGCAAAGAAACCACTTCAGTTGCCGTATCACGCACCCTCAGGTGCACCCCTTGTCCAAGTTCTCAAACCCTTTTTCTGAACCCACACCCCCACCCAGCCACGCACACACACACACACACACACACACACACACACACACACACACACACACACACACACACACACACACACACACACACACACACACACGCACGCACGCACGCACGCACGAGCGCGCGCGCGGGCGGGCGCTGAGATGAACAAGCACAGAAAGGTTAGTTGCCATTTGTCAGTAGTAGCACAGAAGGATCCCATCAAGAATCCAGCATTGGATAGAAGTTTTAGCCAAGCCTATTCTAAAAACGTTATGTACATGGGATTTGGATGAGTTGCAATTCCAGAAACAGGCTTTTCTATGACGACGGGCTGTACATAGGTCTGCGAACCTCTGGCAACCTCATTGCCCCTCACCTCCTCATATAACCCGCTAAAAACTAACCCCCAAATAAAAAAAGCAATGCATTGGCTGTTAATTGTGCGTTCTGGAACATTTGTGCCTCATGGAGGAGATGTTTTGAACCACTTTTAACCAGAAGACCACGGCGAGACTGGGTTACAAGTTCACCTTACTCTCTCCCATTGCAAAATCTTAAACCGCTATCAATCCGTCCTGTCCACCGATTTCCAGAAAGGGAGCGCATCGGAATCACTCGTTATGCACGACCGCCCATGCCTGCCCCCATTTTGTCCACGATCAACTTCGACCTCCCTGATCAAAGCGAAGTTTTCATCTTTTAAATCCATTCTAGACAATGAACAGCGATGAAAGTGTTCCTGTCGTGTGCTTCACGTATAGGTTAGACCTCTGCCAGAACGGGATCGGAGGGTATAGCTCCTCCCCATGCGAACCTAGGCGAAACCGAGTACCTCACCAGATCCCCAATGGGACTCCAAATGCAGTATGCAGGCCCGCCTCCGCTACAGCCACGTGGCTCCGACAGCACTGGGCAAGCAAAGAAACCAATTCAGTTGCGGTATCAAGTTCACCCATATGTACCTGTTAGGTTATGGGCATTCGGCATCACCTGTACACATGCAGACAAGTCGTTAAATTTAACGACTTTAAAGTAGGTGCCTCAAGCTCCAGTCCGGACGACTGTCTGCTATACTGCACATGCAACTCAATGGACAAGACTAGCATCAAGAATGCCCAACATCTTTCCAAACCAGTTCGTTACACGATGATCTGACAGCGAGCATTACGATCAACAACCACGGATAAGCTCCTGACGGCTAACGACGAGTACCTTCCTGTACTCAATCAAGCCTCCGTCCCTTAACTGTTTGGGTGGCTTGATTGTACACTAAGATGGTTCACACACACTTCAGCAATCACACATGCACATCTTACACACCACACACTGTTTCGTCGCACCGTACACATGCAGACACGTCGTTAGAGTAGGTGCCTCAAGCTCCAGTCCGGACGACTGTCTGCTATATTGCACATGCAACTCAATGGACAAGACTAGCATCAAGAATGCCCAGCATCTTTCCAAACCAGTTGCCCGACGAAGCGACGATAGCAGCCTTAAGGTTAGCAGCCTTAAGCTTAAGAGTTCGATCACAAACGTGTGATCACGATCACAATGTACCTTATGTTCGAAATAGACCTCATCCGAACGTGTCTCGAGGTACCTTATGTGGATAGTGGACCCGTATCCTAATATTGTACATTTGAAGATCACCTAAAGCACAAGGCATTCTATAATGTATGTTCACAACTCAACACTTCCCCTTGCCTGCATGCTTTATGTGTATCTTCTGAGTCCTAGTGAATCTCTATGATTAACACCACTGGCTTGTTAAGTGGTTTGGTCATAAAGTCAGCCATATTGTGAGCAGATTCCACATAGAGGATATCTGCCAGCCCCTTTCTTATGACCTCCCTAGCATAGTGACATCCACAAAGCCTTCACGCTCGGGTACCTTCCCTCCAAGAGTTAAAGCTAACTCTCGGGTGTCCCTAAGACACTTCAGGACTCGAATGGCTTCACTCCAGTGCGAAGTGGTAGGGCTCATTCTGTACCTTGGCAACACACCAACTGCCTGTGCAATGTCAGATCTGGTGGTGTTGGCAATGCACAGCAGTGACCCTTTAAGCTCACAATACCAATGGCCAGGAGCCACTGACGTGCCTGACCCTACTGACTCCACATCTTTGGACTCTAGCGTGCTGCTAGCCACAAAGTCCTTGCACATTGGAGTATCAACTCCAACGACCATCCTCACACACACCCTTTCCAACGTTTTGCAATGCTGTTCTAAGTCCACAGACACCACTCATGTATACCGTAGTAATACCTCTGACAACAATTAAAGACTAGTCTCCTCGACGTGTTCAAATGACGACATGAATTTAATACGTACCCGTCATGATGATCATGACAGCGAAACATGCATGTAAACTCAAACTCCATCCCCTCACTTTCAAAGCTCCCCATACATTTCATCTGACCCTTTTGTCCGCTGCGCGACATTGACACTCGTTGCGACCGTGATGTCCCGTGTGAGTTCCCTTTCTATCACCATATGGAGGCAAATACTTGCACAACCAACATGACCCAGGGTTCACTGCTTAAGTACCCTCTCTAGTGAAGAAGTCATGGTTTCTTTCAAGTTTTCTTGCCCTAGCCTCAACTCACATCGCTTCCCCTGGAAGTGCTATTACATGTTTCACGGTCCGTCGACCAAATTATATGTCTCCAGCCTCTACGCTTTCATTTGGTTAAGGATTTGAAGCATCAAGACTCAACAGACACCGTTACAAGCGACGTGCACCCAAAACGCATCTAACAACTATGTTTAATGAAATACTATATAACCTGGAGTCTGGATATCAACAACTTTCATCAGGAATTATTCAAGTTTTCTGACATATGGCCACAACTCCCAAACTTGGCTCTGTGGCTGTCTCTCAGAAGTCTCTCTAGCTTTCATTGATTTCACTGGCTATCCCTGTCTAGTCCTCTAACGTGAGGGTGCACCGATGCATCAAAGCCTTAGGATTGAATTGTCTGTAAACAATTCTATCACCCAAAGCTCACTTGTATTCGTCACAGGTGATGGTAGCTCACCTCTACCCTATTTATACACATAACCCTTAAAGAAAAAGTCTTATCTATACACCATCAGTACAACAATGTCTCTAAGCGCGTTGCTTCAACAATACAGATGACTTACAAAGTCACAAACGCTTACGTGTGTTGGGTCAAGTATCACCATCCTCTGCTTGAGGATCTAACCTTATCACAAGTACCTATCAGTAACCTCATCTTGAGCACAGTAGATCCTTTCTATCATCACTACTAGACATTAGGCTAATCCACATCCAAACGCGCGCAAGGGCGCAACGATAACTGATGAGCTTCCCCTGACCATATTATGTCACTGATTAACCCAAAACTCTTCAAACTAATTGTCCTCAGAAACCAATTCTTTTCCATGTCAATTTCAGAATTAGCTTGACATGTTAGCAGTTTTTGGTGTTCATAATTTGGCCCATCTAACACTCATATCCTTTGTGTAGCCCGCACCATGGATTAAGGCTAACTTGCAGCTATTTCTACCCCAACTGCACCTCTTTGCATTCCTAGAGTCATTCATGTATATAACCTTAAACATTCTGGGTCAATTACCCTATGGTCCATGCCAGACTGTAGGTCAGGGCGTGAAGCGCATGCATTGCGCAACGATAAAATTGTAATCTTCTGGTACCCACAACTCACTCCTGGTCAGCCCAAAAACTTTCAACACCAGGTCAAAAAACTCAGACACACATAGAGAGGTCTCACAAGCCACACTGGACCCATATATGACCCTATGTAGGACCACTCAAGGTTTGAAAACCGGGTTGGCCACACGTATCAGCCACACATCACATTGACTACACATCATTGACCAGACACAACCAGTCAATGTCTAGTTTCACACTCTGGAAAACATGGAAGGAATGCCAGGCACATAAGACAAGTCATGACATTGACTAATACACAGCCGTTCCGATAACAGGTCTTGACTCCGCAATCGCACGACACTTCTATGAGGCACCCGACTCCCTATTTAGCCTTTCTTACCCTCAACATTAGGGACTAGCCATCAGCGAGTCCGAACGCGACACCTGATCAGCCTTTCTCACCCTCAACAT
The DNA here is from genome assembly GCA_002005505.1 of Botryococcus braunii. NCBI lineage: Eukaryota > Viridiplantae > Chlorophyta > Trebouxiophyceae > Botryococcus > Botryococcus braunii. Next base: position 170,612 of record KV908481.1, on the reverse strand, counting down.
TAGGGACCAGCCATCAGCGAGTAGCATCGCAAACCACAATAAGGATGTCCTCAATGGACTGGGGAACCAAAAGTCCCTTACCACCATATTGCACCAACTACTGGCTGTTTACACATACACAATCAATGTCTTTCAAGCCCCAGCTCATGGACATCTTTACACACGTTTACACATACAACCCATATGTAAGCCCATCCACATGCTACAGTACCTGTACTGTTGCTCATGGTGTCTACCAATACCTGGGTGGGGGCTCCCTAGGGTCCACCCACTTCTTCCTGCTGAGTATCACACTTAATGTCAGTGGGTAGAGGTCATTCATTACTACTCTTGTAAATCTGACCCCCTTGATCTCCAGCTTGAAGTGGGTGACAGACTTAAAAAGAAGCCTTTCTATTGGTTCACCTCTCAACCACTACACTTACTGTAACACAGGAGCATCACTTCCTCTCTCAAATAATTGAGCCACACACTCACAATATCAGGACCAAATCATACACAACCTCCCATATGCACTCAAAATTTCACTCCTCCATCCCAAGGTGGTCTTGTGCCTCATCCCCTTCCAATTTGGATTTCACCAGCTCGCCTTGCGAATGAAACTGTCAAGATTTCTTGGCATTTCAGAATCCATTCGAATGGATGATAAAGCATATACTGCGACTTGAAGGCGGGGTACAAAACTGCGGGGCTGTCGCTCCCTGTCGGACTGGAGTAGACTTGTGAAGTGTCCGCTGGCCACCAGTGCCTTGCCCAAAACCACATATCGGCTTGTCCTCAGCACCCAGAGTTGGGTGGGCCCATAACCTGCTAGGTTATGGGCATTCGGCATCACCTGTAAACATGTAGACAGGTCGTTAAAGTAGGTGCCTCAAGCTCCAGTCCAGACGACTGTCTGCTATATTGCACATGCAACTCAATGGACAAGACTAGCATCAAGAATGCCCAACATCTTTCCAAACCAGTTCGTTACACGATGATCTGACAGTGAGCATTACGATCAACAACCACGGATAAGCTCCTGACGGATAAGAACGATTACCTCCTATACTCAATCAAGCCTCCGTCCCTTAAGTGTTTGGGTGGCTTGATTGTACACTAAGATGGTTGACTCACACTTCAGCAATCACACATGCACATCTTACACACCACACACTGCTTCGTCGCACCTGTAAACATGCAGACAGGTTGTTAGAGTAGGTGCCTCAAGCTCCAGTCCAGAGACTGTCTGCTATATTGCACATGCAACTCAATGGACAAGACTAGCATCAAGAATGCCCAGCATCTTTCCAAACCAGTTCGTTACACGATGATCTGACAGTGAGCATTACGATCAACAACCACGGATAAGCTCCTGATGGCTAAGAACGATTACCTTCCTATACTCAATCAAGCCTCCGTCCCTGAACTGTTTGGGTGGCTTGATTGTACACTAAGATGGTTGACTCACACTTCAGCAATCACACATGCACATCTTACACACCACACACTGCTTCGTCGCACCTGTAAACATGCAGACAGGTCGTTAAGGTAGGTGCCTCAAGCTCCAGTCTAGACGACTGTCTGCTATATTGCACATGCAACTCAATGGACAGGACAAGCATCAAGAATGCCCAGCATCTTTCCAAACCAGTTGCCCGACTAAGCGACGACAGCAGCCTCAAGAGTTCGTTCACAAACGTGTGATCACGATCACAATGTACCTTATACTCGAAAAAGACCTCATCCGAACGTGTCTCGAGGTACCTTATGTGGATAGTGGACCCGTATCCTAATATTGTACATTTGAAGATCACCTAAAGCACAAGGCATTCTATAATGTATGTTCACAACTCAACAGGTCCCACCCAAACTTTCAGTGACAGGTACGGAAATGCCACCGCCCACTCATGGCCACAACTCATTACACTGGATGCTGTGGGTGTGGGCGGATGGGGGAGGGGGTGGGGTTGAGGGTAGTTTTTTAAAGATGTCCAGGTATATTGGACCCCCGGGGGGGGGGGGGGGTGGTTTGAACGTACGTATGGGAACCCATGTGATATTCTCTTTCTTTGTTTTTTGGGGGTTTTCCTTCTTAGTAACTCTGCCGGGTCAAACTGCTGGGGGTAGTGGGGTGGGAGTTTAGGGCTCTCGCCCCCATCTTCCTTTTTAGAATTAAGAGTGAAGCCTATTCTAACCGCATACCAAAATTCCATCATGCAGGGACCCGGAATCTAGGGGCCAAGTACTAAAGGTGATATTGAGAGGGAAAGAGAGAGAGGGAGAGGGAGAGGGAGAGGGAGAGGAGAGAGAGAGAGAGAGAGAGAGAGAGAGGAGAGAGAGAGAGAGAGAGAGAGAGAGAGAGAGAGAGAGAGAGAGAGAGAGAGAGAGAGGAGAGAGAGAGAGAGAGGGGGAGGGGGGGGGGGGGGGGGGGGGGGGGGAGAGGAGAGAGGAGAGAGAGGAGAGAGGAGGAGAGAGGAGAGAGAGAGAGGAGAGAGAGGAGAGGGGGGGGGGGGGGGGGGGGGGGGGGGGGGGAGGGGGGGGGGGGGGGGGGGGGGGGAGAGAGAGAGGAGAGAGAGAGAGAGAGAGAGAGAGAGAGAGAGAGGAGAGAGGAGAGAGAGGAGGAGAGAGAGGAGAGAGAGAGAGAGAGAGAGAGAGAGAGAGAGAGGAGAGAGAGAGAGAGAGAGAGGAGAGAGAGAGAGAGGAGAGAGAGAGAGAGAGGAGAGAGGCGAGACAGAGGGATTTTGTCAGACAATCGTAAGGCGTAATGACAAACGTAAACCCTTTTGGGGGGGGGGGGTTTAGGAAGCTGGAGAATGGATGGATTGTGGTGAAAGGGAATCTGGACTCCAAAGAGGAAAGCCGTAACGACAAACGTAAACCCTGGCGGGTGTGTAGTAGACTGTAGAATCGTTGGCTGGTGGTGAAAATCAAACTAGACCCAAAAAAGTAATCTTAATTTGTATGTAGAGGGGTGGGTGTGGAATCACATGAGAAGTTAGGGAAACGCTGGTGAGGGTTCGAAAAGCGAAAGCAGGGCAGTATGCATGATAAGGGAAGTGTGCATAAATAGTTTGGTCCTGTAGAGAGAAGGAAGGAAGAGGGAGGGACAGAGAGAGAGAGAGAGAGAGAGAGAGAGAGAGAGAGAGAGAGAGAGAGAGAGAGAGAGAGAGAGAGAGAGAGAGAGAGAGAGAGAGAGAGCGAGCGAGAGAGAGAGAGGGGGGGGGGAGGGAGAGAGACAGAGGGCTGTTGGTAGACAACCGAAAGGCGTAACGACAAACGTAAACCCTGGTTGGTGTGTAGCAGGCCGTAGAAATGATGGATGGTGGCGAAACTTAATCTGGACCCAAAAAACATGAATCTGAACGTGTGGGTAAAGTGGACGTTTGTAGCGACCCATGAGAAGTGCCCATGAGAAGGAAAGTGCTTGTTTGGGTCTGAAGAGCAAAAGCGGGGATTATTGCATGATAGGGGAAATTTTCATAGATAGGTGTGGTGATAGATGTGTCATAGATAGGTGTGATAGAGAGAGAGAGAGAGAGAGAGAGAGAGAGAGAGAGAGAGAGAGAGAGAGAGGAGAGAGAGAGAGAGAGAGAGAGAGAGAGAGAGAGAGAGAGAGAGAGAGAGAGGAGAGAGAGAGAGAGAGAGAGAGGAGGGGGGGGAGGGAGGGAGGGAGAGAGACAGGGGGCTTGTGCCAGGCGTAACGACAAACGTAAACCCTGGGTGGTGGGTAGCAGGCTGCAGAAATGATGTATGGACGGAGGAGCCGATAGAAGAGCAGGATTGCGGTTCATGTGGCTCACGGGACCGAAAAGGGTCAGAATTCGGCGCGTCATCGACGGACTCGAGCTAAAAGAAGAAAGCGCGTCCACTTACCCTTTCTGATATAGAATTCAAAACATAAATTTCAGGCCACCGCAATCCGAATGCGTAACATTCCAGGCATCGGCGCACCGTAGAGTAAACCGACCACGGCAAATTGCGGGCGACTCACAGTCCCCACCCACAGATTGGCACATTTCCGCCACACCACACGCTCACACACGGGAAGTCCGAAAAACGCAATGTCAAAAACCACCGTCATGCAAATGCCCGACATCCGCGGCGCCAGTGCAGCACATACTACAGCCAACAAAAATCTACCCGAATCTCATACCCGAATCTCATCCGAATCTCATGAACACCATCTGTTGTTCACCTGTCCGGCTGTTAACATGTACGGCAGCAATTTATGCATCTCTTTCAACAAGAGAGTCGATCTGTACAAACGTTTGTGGCAAGAAGACCTTCAAGGGGTTGCCAAACTTGTGACTAGAGCACTGGAGAGTTGCTTAACTCTACCAGGTGCGGTGCGACCTTAATTGGCTAGATATGGGTAATTCATTATATTGCCGTCCTCTTCTGCCCTAGTGGCTGGTCTTGGATGTAATATTCCTTTCCTTTCCTTTCATAGCTACACGATCGGCTACCATGCAGAAGCCCACATTTCGCATTCCCGTAGTTTTTGTTTTTGGCCTTTTTTTTGGTCATCAAGTTTTTGACTGCCCTGCGGAAAACAGCCGTTTTCCACTGAAAAAAGTTTGCGTCGTGGTTGCGAGACTAGGTGAGAATTAGCCCCTGCCCTGGGGGAGTCCGTAACTTTCTGTAGAGGGGGGGGGGGCATCCGTCCACAACAACCTACCTCCCCAAAGGGGGTGGGGGTAGGTTAAACATAGGGTCCTCCAACAGGGGGAACGGCGGAACCTGCCCCCTAATCCTGGCATATAGGAGGCGCAATCCAGGGTGGAACAGGGTGGCAGGCAAAAAGGTGGGTGGCGAAAGGAGACTCGCGATTACAGGGGTTCTGTTCATAGTCGCCGCAGGACGGGTTTGTGCTCGATCCGTATAGCAGTGGAGGTCTTGCTACTTTATTATTTAAGAAGTGTTGGAAGAGGGGCCCCAACACATTCGATAGCTCCATATCTGCAAACTGCTCTGCCCCGTTCACAATCACTATAACAGCTGGAAGAGAAGGAGGGCTTACGGACACGGAAAGGGCATTCCATTCATTACATTACTTCATTGTATCTCGCTCGTCTCAGCCGTCAAAGGCAACCGTCTGGTATAACGCCCTGTAACGAGCTACCGAACCTCCAACCGTACTGCGCTTTCGATTGTACCGCTGCTACTCGGGACTTGTCCTCGAGCGCGGTTACATCTCCCCCCACCTCAAGTATCTGGCCGTCCTCGGACAGACCATGCAATAACCAATAAACAGCAACATGCAAAATATCATATGCACTACACAATGGTCCCTGTGGTACCGCGAGGGCCCGTGTGGGTGACCACGTGAGTTATCCTGATCCTGAGTAGCGACCAACTACTCCGCCTACATGAAATAGCAGTGAGGTGGCCAGCCTCCCAACTATCCAACTAGACGTGGTTCAGGGGACGAGGGCCCGTCTCGTCAGGACTGCTCCCATAAGCTGTAAGTCCTTCTAGCAACTACCACCAGCTGCGTTGGGGAATCGCGTGTAAGTGAGGAGCTAAAGGATCCGTCGTCCTATGCCCACACACCCGTCGGCTGATGAGACCCTCCAGTGGACCGGTGCTCATCGACGCAGGGCTGCAGTCCCTGTACGACGCTGCCATTAATTCAAGTTCTGGCACTTGCTCAGGACGACCCAGCTTTTGTGCCAATTCAAGTATCTACTATCGGTAGCACGTACCGTGAGCGTTCACGTACATAATTGATGTGGCTTAGGCTTCCCCCCCCCCCGCCTCAAGAGGATGGCCTGCCTGGGAGGTGGGTATCTAGGTCACTTCAACCCATTCCTCTCCTTGTAAGCTGATAGCATGGCACGGGTCTCCGCGTTATGCGCAAAGTTGGATACGGGCTCCCATGAATTATCACTTGATGGGTATCCAGCCCACTTAACAAGATACAAGTATGTGGCTTTGCCCTTGCGCTTTGGATCATCGTGGTGTTTCTTCTTATTCACGTGGTGAGCTTTCACCTTGTGCCCGACGATGTCCTCAACTGCATAATACATATCACCATCAATGACTGGGGGTAACGGAGGTGGTTGAGGCATCATTGTGCCCACTTGTGTCGGTTGCTTATACGGCTTGAGCAAGCTTACATGGAACACATTGTGCCAGCGGATTCCTTGTGGGAGTTCCAACTTATAGGCAACATCACCCACCCGCGACAGCACCTTGAATGGACCAACGAACTTTGGCAGAAATTTAGTGCTTAGCACACTTCTGCGACCGGCATTTCTTGTGGACAAGAGAACTTGGTCTCCTTCCTGATACACGACTTCGCGTCTGTGTTTATCATAATGCTTCTTTTGACGCTGTTGTGCCTCTTCAATATTGCCACGGGCTTGAACCCACAACTTTTCACGATCATGTGCTGCTTGCAAGCACGCTTGGGCTGCCCTGGTTTGGTCTTGAATACGTTGGCGCACGTCCGTTGCTTCTTGGACTTTAAACACATGTGCCCGCGTGTTAGGAATCACTTTGGGTAGGAACGCTTCCAGCCCCTCAACAGCATTGGGGTGGCGACCCAAATTCAGAAAGAATGGAGAGGTCCTTATGCTCTCCTGATATGCGTTATTGATCGCAAATTCAGCACTAGGGAGGTACTTGACCCAATCATCTTCCTGTGGATTGACATATTTACGGAGGTAGTCCTCCAAAATGCGATTCATTCTCTCGGTCTGGCCGTCTGACTGAGGATGATAAGCTGACGTGAAACATTGCTTGATATTAAGGCCAGAACACCATTCACGAAAGAAATTGCCAGTGAACCTTGGATCACGATCCGTAATGAGCTGAGCAGGCTTGCCGTACACGGCGAACACCTTACTGTACAGCATCTCAGCAATGGCGGTTGATCCAACCGTCTTGCGACAAGAAAGAAACTTTGCCATCTTGGTGAGCTTGTCAACAATGACTAAGATAGAATCATCACCAGTGGTCTTGTCTACTGGTAGATCAACAATCAAATCCATTGAGATTGTATCAAAAGGCTGATCTGGTGGAGCAATAGGTTGCAAGGGTCCGGCTGGTGCCTGATTTGAGGACTTGTTCCTCTGGCAAAATTTACAAGTATCAATGAACTTCTTCACTTGCGTGTACAATCCATGCCAATGGAAATGTCTTTCAATGAGATCCTTTGTCTTTGCCAAACCTCCATGTCCTCTGCATGGCGGGCTATGATAATGTGAAATGATCAACGTGCGCAAGTCGACATCGTGCGGTACCGAGATTACAAGCAACTCACCGCGTTGGATGTACCAAATGCCATCTTGTTGTACCATCTTGCTGACATTTTCAGGATTAGAATAGAATGAGTCGGCTGCGTACGCTTCTCGAAGGCAAGACAAGAAGTCATTGGCAATAGACGGTCCCGTAGGAATCCGTATGGGGTCAAAAATTGAATCACGTGGTCTAGCCACAACTTTTTGTTTCTTGTTAACATGCGTAGACTCGCACCCCGAACTACCAAGGTGGGTCCCCTGTGGTAGAACCCGACCTCCCGTGTGGGTGGACTGAGTCCCCTGTGGTAAGGCCTGGTTCCCCGTGTGGGTGGACACCGCTCCCTCAACCGCGCTCCCCTGTGGTAGGGAAGAGTCCCCCCGTGTGGGTGGAGCGGGTTGTGAGAACCCTGTCGTCCGAGAACGAGTCGTTACTGCTGCAATTTCAATGCCAACATGCATGGCTCGCAATAGCGCTGGTGACCGACTTAAAGGATCCGCAACGTTCGTGCGTCCCGGCTCGTATTTCCATTCGAGATGGAATCTTGAAAGAAACTCATACCAGCGGACTTGTCTTCTAGACAACACTTGCTTGTCCTGAAAGAATGTATTCGGATTGTGGTCTGTGATGATAGTAACCTTCTCAGCACCTTCCAGATACGGGCGCCAAACTTCCAGATTATAGACCACTGCTCGTAGTTCTTGTTCAGTCACACCATAGTTTCTCTCTGCAGGCGTGAACTTCTTGCTATTGTAAGCAATGGGGCGGCCATCTTGAACCAATACGCCACCCATGCCAAATCCACTTGCATCACTTATAACTGTGAACGGCTTATCAAAATCTGGTGCCTTGAGCACTGGTGCCGTTGTGATTGCATGTTTCATGCCACTGAAAGATACCTCATGGTCTGGTGTCCACTTGAAAGGTACCTTGGGTTTGGTGAGACTATTAACGGGTGCAGCTATCCGTGCGAACCCTTGAACAAACTTCTTGCAAAAGTTGGTTAATCCCATGAATTGCCGTACATCATGTACATCAGTTGGTGTGGGCCAATTACGGACGGCCTCGATCTTTGAATCATCAATCTTGATACCATGCGGGCCGACAAGGTGCCCAAGGAACAGTGTCCATTCCTTCAGCCACGAGCATTTCTTCATCTTTGAATATAATTGATGCTCTCGTAACTTCTCGAGCACAAGTCTAATTTGCTTCATGTGCTCCTCCAACGTCTTGGAGTAAATTAGGATATCGTCCATATATACTAACATAAACTTTCCCACGTATTCCTCAAAGATCTTATTCATGACGGTTTGAAATGTGGCGGGGGCATTAGTGAGCCCAAACGCCAAAACTTTGAAATTGTATTGACCAAATGGTGTACGAAATCCCGTCTTGGGAACATCCTCTTCATTGATGCGAATCTGATGATATCCCGAATGAAGATCAAGAGATGAAAAGAAACTTGCATTTCCTAGCATATCTAGTGTATCATCGATGCGAGGCAATGGTGCTCTATGCTTTACAGTCACCTTATTCAATTGCCGATAGTCGACTACCATTCGTAGATTACCATCCTTCTTATTCACAAAGAAGCAAGGGGCTGCAAAGGGAGAATGTGAGTATTCAATAAGTCCCTTCTTTAGAAGACGTTCTATTTCTTCCCACATTGCTCGCTTCTCGAGTTGAGAGTATCTTGGGAGATAGCCTGGTTTGGGCTTGTATCCAGGTTCAAGCTCAATTACATGATTAATTCCACGATCCGGTGGTAAACCATCCGGTAGCTCATCTGGGAATCTGTCTGAAAATTCATTCAATAACTCCCGTAAATCTTTAGGTAATGCATCAAGGTCAGTCCCGTTAGAGTCCGGTTTTTCTAATACAATTGCACATAAGATGGTTTCATCTGATTTCAGCCCATGCGATGCCATCATGGCTGACAGACTTAAAGGTTTTCCAAGCACATGCGAGATATCTTTGTCACCAAGGTGGAAGGTATGTGATTCTCTTCCAACCCTCAAAGTCACAATCTTTTCATTATAGTCAAGTACTGCACGTGACTGCAAAAGAAAATCATCTCCAAGATAGATTGTTGGCTTGGACAAATCAGCTACGACGGCTCTTACAGCCGTATTCAAAGACCCAAAAGAAATAGGTACAGTTGCCATTCCTTTGACTTGCAAGGTGGTGCCATCAGGTCCATAAGCCGAGAGACTGACTTCCTCGATTTTGAGGCCGCATGATTCAGCAAAGTCTGTGCTGATAAAGCTTGGGGTTGCTGCTGTGTCCAGGGTAATGTCATGCTCTAGCCCTGCCACACGCCCCCGAATAATCATAGTTATTCTCGGTGGGACCAGTACGCTTGCCATTATAATTTTGCAAGGCTTGAATATCCTTAAAGCCTAGGGTCTTGCCCGCTGGGCCTTTACCTCGATAATACTCCGGGACAGGATCATCGTACCCGGGTTCTTGATCACCAGGGCCACGTGCTGGGTCAAACGGGCCACCTGGGCCACCACCCCCACGTCTTGGGTTATTATGATTATTACCTGGACCATCATCATCATTATTATCATCACCATCATCATCACCATCAGGGGGTCCATGATTATTGCCCCTGGCCCCACTTGCTTGAGATCCATTGAGGGGAGCAATATCTTCATTCTCGTCTTGCTCATTATTTTCATCCTCAGGCTCATCAGCTTCATCATTAGGATCGGTATTTCCACCAGACGGGTCATTTTGGGAATCTGCCCGAGCATGAACATATGGTGGAACCTTTGCAAATCTCGTTTGTGGTGTAAAGATTGGACCCTTTGTAGGTAGCATGCCAGGGGTATTAATGGGTGGGATACGGCCCATAAAATTAGTGTCATACCCCATGGGCCTTGTGCAGATGCCTGGGATTGCCATGAAGGTGGCTCCTTTGGTTCCCGACCTGTTCATAAGCACTTCGGTCTGAGCCTCTTCAAAAGATGAATCTTCACCATTAACTTTCTCTTTAGTGCCATCTTTCTCACCAAGAGTGCCTTTGATGAGGCTGAGTTTGGATTCATCATCCATAAGAATCCAGGCAAGGGGTTTCATGCTCTCAGGCTTCATGAAGAGCGCAGACTTGTACAAATTGTTTACCCCATCTGCGAAGAGTTCCTTTGGGATTCCAAAAATGTACTCAAAGGCTTCGGTGTAAGCCGGATCAAGAGTCTTGTAGCGAAAACAGTCTTGCTGCAAGTAATAGTCATTTGACTCATCAGTGAAATTCATGTACAAATCCCAATCAATGGGTCTTGCAACTGGCCTTTGAACTGGAATCGAGCCGTCAATGACTGTTTTATTTGTTGCAATCCACTTGCGCAAAACAGATGCGGGATTCCCATCCTTCAAGAAGGTAAGGCCGTATTTTTCCCATAAATCTTCACCATAACGGCCTGGATTTATCAAATCATTCATAACTTCTTCATTCTCAAACCAGTTCGGTCCCACGTCATGAAGCAAGTGGGCCGACGCAAATTGCCACACGATCGCTAACATCATCTTTTCGAACAAATGGGCGTCGTATGCGCGCGACTCGAAAACTGTTTGGTCATTGACATTATTGGATTCAGTTGTTACTAAATGCGATGTGGCCCAAGTATTGGCATAGTATTCTGGCTCACACGCTTGCCATAGGCGCTGTTTCGCCAACAAGTGCTTCCTTTGAAAGCCACGCACTGTGAGGGTGTACTCCTCATCATCTTTTATATCGAAAATCTTTTTTTCTCGGACATTTGCCGTAGTAGGCAAGAACCCAAAGTTATAGCCCTTATAGACGTCAGGCCACGAACTTGTCATCGAAACCCAAATGCAACAACCTCAGAACCGATACCAATTATAACAGCTGGAAGAGAAGGAGGGCTTACGGACACGGAAAGGGCATTCCATTCATTACATTACTTCATTGTATCTCGCTCGTCTCAGCCGTCAAAGGCAACCGTCTGGTATAACGCCCTGTAACGAGCTACCGAACCTCCAACAATACTGCGCTTTCGATTGTACCGCTGCTACTCGGGACTTGTCCTCGAGCGCGGTTACAATCACACTCGTGGCCACACTTGCGCACCATTCTTATGGCACTTTTGGTCCTGCTACCTTAATTTTGACGAGTTATATTCCAGATTAGGAACGATTAAAGGCTGTCTTATCAACATACGGTAGTGGTCGTGGGCAGATAACGCGGCGGGCAGAACCGGAAAACATTTCATGCAAGCTTATAAACAAATCATTATTGAATATGACCCTTTCAATGCTTTTGAATGTGAAAAAGCATTGTTGGCGTGGCTGGATGAATTCTGGAAACTTGTATGTGGGTACATCGATATCCGTGTTTCCCCGATGGCGGACCCGGAAAACGCGATCTTGCAGACTTACTGTACAAATATCACTTCCATTTCTTTAGATATGTAAACAATGTGTTGTTCTTGCTGGCCGAAGTCAGATTCCATGTAAATGGGCACGTTGCACTCGCCGTGGAAAACAATTTCCACCACTTTCCTCCTTCCACCACACGAAAGACTTGCAGGGAACAATTCGGCTTTCGCCGATACCAGATGTTATAGAATGTGAAAGGTTATGGGCAATCGGCTTCCCCTGGACAAAGCAGATAGGTCGTCAATAGACGAAGTTACTCCAGCTGCAGTCCGTGCAACTGTCTGTTGAGTATCCCACACAACTGTCGGACAAGACTAGCATCTTGTAATGCCCAGCATCTTTCACAACCAGTTCCGTTACATCATTGTCTAGTACACAAGCACCGATCAAGCAATTACTAGATGAGGCTCTAGACGGCTACGTTCAAGTACATGCCTCTTGTCTGTTTGAGTGACTACAGGGTACACTAAGCTTGTTCACTCTCACAATAGCAACAATGATACAACACACACTGCCGCACCGCACCTGGACAAAACAGACAGGTCGTCAATAGACGAAGTTACTCCAGCTGCAGTCCGTGCGACTGTCTGCTGAGTATCCCACACAACTGTCGGACAAGACTAGCATCTTGTAATGCCCAGCATCTTTCACAACCAGTTGGTATTCGCTCCGGTGGGGCAGCCTTAAGAGTTCACCCGACAAACGTGTAATCTCGATAGGATTGTACCTTATGTTCGATAACGTCCACAATCTACCGTGTCTCAAGGTACCATATGTTATCAATGGACCCATATCCTAATAGTGTACACATGAAGATCACTTAAAGGCATTCAATAATAATGTTCAGAACTCAACACTTCCCCTTGCCTGCATGCTTTATGTGTATCTTCTCAAACCTAGTGAATCACGATGACCAACAAACACGTGCTTGGCAAGTGGCTTGATCATATGTCAGCCACATTGCGAGCAGATTCCACACAGAGGATATCTACCTGCCCAAGTGCCATAGCTTCCCTAGCATAGTGGAAGCTTACTGCAACATGCTTTGTGAATTTGGAATAAAGGGGGTTCCGTAAATTGGAAATGCATCCTTGGTTGTCACAGAAAGTTTTTGACCCTCCAAGGTGCAACCCCTATCTCTTCCAAGAAGCCCCTAAGCCAGTTGGCTTCCTTCACAATATGGCCGGCTGCCATAAACTCGGCTTGCACAGTTGAAGTATCAACTGAGCTCTGCTTCTTGCTTCCCCAAACCACGGCACTACCATAGACTGATAGAACATAGCCAGTGGTGGAATACCTGTGGTCCAGGTCCCCAGCATAGTCGGCATCAACATAGCCTTCTAGCTTAGGCCCCTTTCCACCCAGAGTAAGAGCTAATTCTCTGGTATCTCTCAAGTACTTCAGCACTCGAATGGCCTCATTCCAGTGTGAGGTAGTGGGCGTCATTCTATACCTTGACAATACTCCAACAGCCTGAGAAATGTCAGGCCGGGTCGTATTGGAAATGTACAGCAACCATTCAATCAACTCGCAGTATCGATGACCAGGTGGCAGAGGGGTACCTGCCCCATGTGACATACCATATGAGGACTCGGGTCTGCTGCTGGCCACGAAGTCCTTGGACATGGGGGTATCAACCACACGCCCATCATCAGCAACGCCAAACTTCTCCACAAGAGCATCGATCTTGGGAGTGCAACTCATGGAAATAGTGCCCTGAACTCTATTGCGTAGGACCTGACACCCTAGGAAATCATTCACCTCTCCCAAATCATGGATGGTGAAGTCCTTCTTCAACAACTCTTTCCCCCACTCAATCTCTGCAACCACTCTGGCAACTATGAGAAGATGATCGACATAAACAAGAATAAAAGACAAATTACCATCAGGGGCCCTCCTGATGTATACCCCAGCATCGTTCTTACACACACTATACCCCATCACGCTCAACTTGTCGCTCAAGGTCTTGTGCCAAGCCCGTGGGGCTTGTTTTAGACCATATAGTGCCTTCCTGAGCTTGCACACAACCCTCGTGTTGCCATTCTCAAATCCTGGTGGTTGGGTCACATAGACCTCTTCCTCCGACTCCCCATTGAGAAAAGCCGTCTTGATATCCACTTGGTGGATCTCAAGATTCTGTGTGGCAGCCACTGCCAGCACAGCTCTCCTAGCACCATAGCTGCTGGTGGGTGCAAAAACCTCACCAACATTTATACTAGGAATCTGTCTGCAACCCTGGGCAACCAATCTTGCTTTAAACCGAGTGACATTACCATGTGCATCGTTTTTTGTAGAAAAAACCCAATGAACAAGAATAACTTTCTGTCCATGGTGTCTTTCCACATATTGCATAACCTCATGGGTGTCTAATTGTTGAGTTCTGAACATTAGTATTGAATGCCTTGTGCTTTAAGTGATCGTCAGGTGTGCACTATTAGGATATGGGTCCATTGAGAACATAAGGTACCTTGAGACACGTTAGATTGTGGTCGATTTCGAACATAAGGTACAATCTAATCTAGATTACGCGTTAGTGTGAAGAGAAAATTAAAGCTGCGATCACCGCATAGTTGAGCAACTGGTTTGGAAAGATACTGGGCACATAAGGATGCCAGTCTTGTTCATGCAGTTGCATGTGTCTAAAGAGCAGACAGTCGTCGAGGACTGTAGCTGGAGAGGCACGCACTTACGACCTGTCTGCTTGCTTACAGGTGCGGTGATGCAGGGTGTGTATTGGTAATGTGTTCATGTTTGATTGCTTGTTTGTAAGTGAACCATCTTAGTGTACAATCAAGTCTCCCAAACAGCTAAGGGACGGAGTCTTGATTGAGTATAGGAAGGTACTTGCTTTCAGCCGTCGGGAGCTTATCCGTGTGTAGATGCTCATTGACAGATCAACGTGAAACGGAACTGGTTTGGAAAGATACTGGGCACATAAGGATGCCAGTCTTGTTCATGCAGTTGCATGTGTCTAAAGAGCAGACAGTCGTCGAGGACTGTAGCTGGAGAGGCACGAACTTACGACTTGTCTGATTGCTTACAGGATACGCCAATGCCCATAACCCTTTACAGGTTATGGGCCCACGCCCTTCCAGCTCAGCCAAGGGCAGACAGGAGTGCATGTCATCATCGGATGCATCTGTACTGGGTTTTCCACGGACTCGCCTGACGGCAAGAAGAAGAAAAAAAAGGAACAACTGGATATTCACTCAAAAGGCCTACCTACAGAGTCTTCAATCTCTTGGGAAGTTTTTTTTTTTTTTTTTTTTTTTTTTTTTTTTTTTTTTTTTTAAATCGTGAAGTGACCTGAGTTTATCACCCGTCGTCGTTATCGTGAGACCGTCGGTAGGTCCGGGTGGTTAGGCGATTGAATTGCTGAAGAATATTTTGCATATTAAGCTACACAAGGTTACATGCTAGACCTCGAAAGGGTGGAATACTTGGAAGTGGTGTGGTGTACGCCGGAAGGTTATGCTTAAATCAGCTGTGTCAGGCTGAACGCTGTGAGAGGAAGTGAAGTGTATGACCAGACCTCAAACTCGTTCTCAAAGCAAGGTTTCTGGAAGTAATCCCAGCAGTACAGCGACCATGGCAACACCAGCAGGAGGCAGCACAGCCTCCTCAGGAGCTGGAAAGTCAGGACAGACCACTGGAGGCGCTGCAGCCAGCTCGTATGCATACACAATGAACTCCTCCAATCCCAAGATGTCTACGCAGCTGAAGGCTGGTCGCACTAATTTCAGGGCCTGGCGTGAAGAGCTGGAGTCCTGCGCAATGCAAAAAGGAGCTATGGGAGCGTTGGAGACAGCCATGCCTAAGACTGCAGAGAACGCAGCAGTAAAGCTGTAAACTTCTGTGCTTGGCGTTTCCTGTATGACCCGGCACGAGGGTGTTTAGTCCGGCGGCACTCTTGTTGTGTGCCGAGAAACAAGCAGTGGCGACTGTGTGAGATGACTTGACTGGCAACTGTTAAGAGACAAACACCCGAAGTGCTTTTGTAGTCCCAATCAAGTCTTTACAATGCTTACTGTTCTCTCTCATCACTCAGTAATTCAAACTACTCCATCTATTTAACTATCAATAGTCTGTATTACCAGTGTCCGATGAGCTAAAACATTAGCACTCTCTTAATACACATTATCTAGACCTCTTCCTAATCCATTGTTCCTGTGCATTCAGTGTTGCAACATCAGTTTACCTGTATGACCCGGCACGAGGGTGTTTAGTCCGGCGGCACTCTTGTTGTGTGTCGAGAAACAAGCAGTGGCGACTGTGTGAGATGACTTGACTGGCAACTGTTAAGAGACAAACACCCGAAGTGCTTTTGTGGTCCCAATCAAGTGCCTTGTCCTTTCGAGCCGGCGACATATATCCTTTCTAGCAAACCGTGTCAGATTACCTCATTCTCTCTAATCTAAATGAAATCGGTCTAGATTGGTCCTGGCAGAACTTCTAGGTTCTGCCACCTATTACTCATTCTAAGGATTGTTCCCGCCTGTTGATCAGAGCTGGTCTGGCCACTATTACTCTCCTGAGGGAAAGGCACATGTCAATCTTCTAAAATATAACACTTCCCCTTGTCTTTTCCTCACAAAAACTTGGCCAGACCTAGCGAATCACGATGTCCTTGAAACACTTGTACAAGTGTTTCAAGGACATGTCTACTCAGAGGCTTAGTAAAGATGTCAGCCACATTTATGGCAGATGGGACATATCTCACATCAACTTGCCCCAGTGCAATAGCTTCCTGGGCAAAATGAAAGCTAATTGCAATGTGCTTGGTGTGTTTAGAAAACACTGGATTTCTGAGGTGGTTAATACACCCCTGATTATCACAGTGAATCTTAACGATCCACGGAGAAACTCCAATTTCCTCCAGGAAGCCTTTCACCCAATTTGCCTCCTTGACAGCTGCACTGGTTGCCATGAACTCAGCTTCTACAGTGGAAGTAGCCACAGCTGATTGCTTCTTGCTTCCCCAGACGACAGCTCCACCAAACACTCGGATGACATAACCTGTAGTAGAAAACCGATGATCCTGATCTCCTCCATAATCAGCATCAACAAACCCTTCTAATTCTGTGTCCTTCCCTCCTAGGACCAGAACCAGATCTCTCGTTCCCTTTAAATACTTCAGCACCCGAATGGCTTCACTCCAGTGTGCAGTACTGGGGTTTATTCTATAGCGAGAGAGTACCCCTACTGCCTGTGCTATATCAGGCCTGGTGGTATTGGCTATATACAACAGTGACCCTACTAGCTCACAGTATCGGTGGCCAGGAGGCAACAGGCTCCCAGCACCAATACTGTCACTGTTGTCCTTACACATAGGCCTTTGAGTGGCCACAAAATCTTTAGTCATTGGGAAGTCAGGTCCCAAAGACTCCAGATCTTGCCCAAACTTCTCTACCAGTGCATCAATCTTAGGGATGCAGCTTAGGGAAATAAGCCCTTTAAATTTATCCCTATCTCTCGCTACCTGGCAGCCCAAAAAATCTTTCACCTCTCCCAAATCATGGATGGTGAATTCTTGCTTGAGCAGCCCCTTCACTCTCTCAATCTCTCCCATGCCCTTTGAGACAATCAGCAAATCATCTACATAAATTAACACAAATGACTTCCCTCCATCTGCAGAGCACTTCACATAGACACCTGCATCACGCTTGCAGACCTCATACCCCATGGTATGAAGCTTCTCATTAAGAGTCTTATGCCAGGCTCTAGGTGCTTGCTTCAGACCATACAAGGCCTTCTTCAAGCGGCAGACAATATTGCCATCTCCATTCTCAAAACCAGGAGCTTGTGTTACATACACCTCTTCTTCTAACTCCCCATTTAGGAAGGCTGTCTTGACATCCACCTGATGGATCTCATAACCCTCCTTGGCAACCACTGCAAGTAGTGCCCTTCTCGATCCGTAACTGCTGGTTGGAGCAAATACTTCCATAACATCCACTCCAGGGATTTGCCTACATCCCTGAGCAACCAGCCTGGCCTTGAATCTGATTACATTCCCATGAGCATCCATTTTCACTGAAAATATCCAGTGAACTGGAATCACCTTATGTCCACGGGGTCTGGGAACATATTCCATCACCTCATGAGCATCCAATGAATCCTGCTCCTCCTGCATAGCAGCCTTCCAGTATTCCCACTGTGGGGACTGCTGTGCTTCTCTCAAGCTGGAGGCACACTAATCTTGCTAAAACGCACCCCAGTGTGTTTCCCCTTTTCTCCCTGCTTCTCATCAGTGCCACTCTCATTCTCTTCAGGACTCACTATTCTTCCACTGACATTCGCCGCACTGCAGGCTAGTGCAGGCTGTGCTGTCTCTGAATTTCCTCTCTGATCTCTCTCCCTCTTCGACTTGCAGCGTGCTTTTTCCAGCTTACTGCTTCGCACACTTAAATCATCCTCCCAGACACAGGTACCTCTTGGAAATCTCTTATAATCTGGGGTCTCGGCACAGTGTCCAAGCTTCCAATTCACCACCTCTGTCACACCCTGACATTTCTGATGAGCATCATCCTCACAAGATCTCTCACAGACATGGCTGGCACAGTGACTCGTGTGTGTGCACTTCCCCTGTTGCAGACGTGCCAGATTCTCTCTCTCTCTCTCCTTCGTCCTCCCACCAAACATGAGCGTTGGGGCGCTGGCCCAGCCGCACTCTCGCAAACAAAGCCCTCAAACGTATGGCTGGCACCACATTGTTCCCTGTCTGGGGTCTGAGATGGGCAATTCACAATCTGCGCACAGTTCACACTGCTAACATTGCTCTCAGGCACAAAACAGGTCCCACCCGGGCAACTCAGCTCACTTGGACCAGTGTCAGTCTGTTCAGAGACTGCCCCCCTCTCATCACTCACATGAATTGCAAGTCTCTCATGATCCTGACCCATGTCCTGCACTTCCCCTGGTCCCTGTGACAAGCTGTCACGTTCAGTCAGCCCCTCTCGCTCACAGCTCTCCCCCTTTTCCCGTGCCAGCAGGATTTCGCGTGCAGTAGTTCGTTGCTCGTAGTGTTGTGATCGAGTCTGTCCAGCCGTCGGCTGGTCTGCACCGTCCGGTGGTGCGTCTCGGAAGGACTGCTGTGCTCACTCCAACACGAGCCGATGCGGTCCACAGTCCTGGCTTCCTCTAGCCATGTTGTGGAGTGTCTCCATCATCCCGGACTGGTCCAGGTTGAGCTGTTGTGACTCTCCGGTGAGTCCAGTTGAGCGTCCGCTGGTTGTCTCCTCTGGAGTGGACTTCCCCTGACAGGCAAGCTTGGTTGTAGCCTCGTCAGAGGGTTCTGGGAAGGCGCTCTCAGGTCTGTTGCTGGAGCTGGGTGTGCTGACAGCTTCCTTCCTGATGCTGGCCTGGAGGTTGTCTGTGAAAGACTCACTGGTCTGCAGCTGGAACTGGAGGTCTTCTTGGTACGAAAAGTTCTGTGCTTGCCCAGGGATAGTGTTTACTCCCACTCGAGAGGCTCCTCGAATGTGTTCTACAAATTCCACGTCTCTGCTTTCTCTCTAGACTCCCCCCCCAAGGTCGATACGAAAAGCTTTGGACACTGGAGAGTATCCAGTAAACATGCCAGGCACTGCCTTAGGTGAGAACACCCCCCTCTGATGGTCCGGGACATGAACAAAAGCCAAACATCCCCACGTGCGTAAGAGGGAGGCATCTGGTTTATAGCCCATAAACGTTTCAAAGGGGGTAAGAGGCCTGCCTGTGCTGGGTCCCATATTCAGGAGGGTGCATGCCGTTTCAAGGGCTTCTTTCCACATCACAGGGCTGGCAGCAGCAAAATTAAGGAGGGTTCTGGTTCGCTCCTTCAGGGTCCTGTTGGCTCGCTCTGCTATCTCATTCTGCTACGGTGTGTATGGGGCAGACACCTCCAATTTAGTGCCCTGAGACGCACAAAACTCCTTGAATATGGCGTTGACAAATTCAGTTCCTCGATCGCAGCGAACACACTTTACTGTGACCCCTCTTTGAGTCTGCCAGAACAGGATAAGGTCTCTGACAACTGCTCCAATGACATTGTTGTGTTAATTAATTTTATGCCTTTCCCTCAGAGGAGTAATAATGGCAAGTCTCCGTATGAAGACAATACCAATTAGGAAAGAGAGGCAGAACCCTGAGTTCTGCCAGGCAATACATGCATTTGAACGAAGACTATCATAACGCAAGTTACAGACACGTTTGTAGAAAGGAGGCATATGGGGCAAGCACGGATAGGGAAGGCACTTGGTTGGAACTATAGTGGCACTCCGGGTGTCTATCAATCAGTTGCTAACCAGTCCTTGACTTGTATATGTCCGTGCCTACTTAACAACGCACAAGTAGGAGGACATCGTCTAACACCCTCCGTGCCGCCACCATGCAGGTGACTTAATCCTTATTGTATTCCTGGATTTAGCACTCAGATGAACATTGTTAGAACATGTTAGACATATAGAGTTGAGTTTAGCTCATCGGACAAAGTAATGAACACGACCTGGGTGAGAGCAGGTTAGGCGTGTTTGAACTGCGTCACCTTGTTAGGAGAGATGAGAGATATTGTAACACTTGGTTGGAACTATAGTGGCACTCCGGGTGTCTATCAATCAGTTGCTAACCAGTCCTTGACTTGTATATGTCCGTGCCTACTTAACAACGCACAAGTAGGAGGACATCGTCTAACACCCTCCGTGCCGCCACCATGCAGGATACGCCAAGCCCAGAATATTTCAGGTTATGGGCCCACGGGCTCGGATGCTGAGAGTGGGTGGCGCCTAAATCGGAGCTCACTAGACTGTGAATGGCGAAGAAGCGGACAAAGCAAACAGCCAGGAAGACCACCAACCTCAACGTTCCAGCGCGCTTGAGATCAGGACCTCCGTCATACAACGAACTAATCAGAGAAGGAGGACAACGTGGAGACCGCAATCCTGACGAGAGAGCCTTTATCGTCAAAGACTACATCTTTCACCTTCACGTTGGCTGTCCGTTAGCTCAACCCACCTGGTTCAGAAGTAAGATCTTGCTGCTACCTTGCGAGTACTGGAGTTATAAGACAACTGGGGAATTATGACTTCCAAGAAGAAAGGATCATCAGCTAGTGGAGCATCAACGTCAAGCAGTGAACCAGCCTCATCCACACCCATCAGAGAACCGTGTACTCCCAGCACCTCAAGAGGCAGCGGAGATGAGCTGCCCAAGATTATCCCAACAAATGTCAAGGTACACATAAAACTGAAGGAACGGGGGACAAATATTATTGTTTGGAAGAATGCATTTTTGGCAGCAAATGAGTCAAAAGGGTCTTTGCCTGCCATCCTGGAGGCTATGCCTGGTACAGCACATGACGCAGCCGCAATGTTACTGATTTATGAGTCAGTCCCAGAGGAATGGCTGGGACCTCTGTCTAATCTGCCCTCTGCTTATGATGCATATGAGTTCATCTGCAGAAAGTTTATTGGTGGATATAATATCGAGGCCAATGCAGATTGGCTCCAAGAAATGAGCCAGGGAATGAAACATGACGAGACGATTTCGCAATATGTCAACAGAATGATCAACCTGAAGGCATGCCTTGACAGGAACAACCATGCTCTACTGGATGCACACGTTGCAACCCAGATTGTGCAGGGCTTGCCTGATGCAGCTAAAGAGCCAGGAATGATCACAACTGCTGCAGCACAACCCCTGGAGAAGCTGGCTGGACTTCTGCGCAACACAGCAGCTGCAGTGGGTTTTGATGAATATGCTCCTCGCCAACCAAGGGTTTTGGCTCTTGGACAAGGCTCCAGTGGAGCCAATACCCCACCAGCTGCCAGTGCAGTCCATCAGCAGGCCCAACCAACTGTCTCTGAGGCCAAGTCCGAGACTAAGGGCATCTGCAACTACTGCAATAAGAAGGGGCATTACTGGAGGGACTGTCGAAAGAGGAAGCGGGACGAGGAGACCCAACGGAACGTAGTGGCAGCGGTCCAACAATTGCAGGGAATGTGGCCACAGGGACCTCCACATATGGGTGGCCCACACCCTCCTGCAGCCCAGCTGGCGCACCCTGGACTGGATGCCTTTCCGGCATGGTTCCAACCCCCAGCTCCCCCACCTCCACCACCTGGAGGTATGCCATACATAATTTCCCTCAACATCCTGAAGACTCCTGTCAGAAATTCGTCTCTGCAATCCTGGCTGGTGGACAGTGGAGCATCTGTACATCTGGTGAATGATGTGACCCTACTACATAATCCAACTGTGCATGCCAAACCCATCCCATTACATCTGGCCACTTCAGATGCCACTGGAGGAATTGTAGCATCAGGCTCTGTCTGCATCCTCAGTCGAGTGGGAGTTCCCCTGTGGATACATCATGTTCAGTGTGTTCCTTCTGCAACCTCAAACATACTGTCAGTATCTGCAGCATTGCGGGATGGGGCAGTCTTTCGCACAGATGATGTTGGAGCGTTCACTGAAGTCTGTGGTCCAAACAGCTGGAGGTCTCGGATCAGTGCAGAGAAAGGGCTATTTTATATTCATCAAGTTGTAGCTCTGAGTCCCAGTGTTAACCACAGAAGAATTTCAGCTGCTGTGAAGTCCAAAACCCCCACCCAAAACTCACACAACTGTGCCAGACGATACCTCTGGCATAGCAGAATGGGACATCCAGGTGAAACATGGATGCAGCGCCTAACCAATGAGGACCTGGTCTCGGGACTTGATACATCCCTATGTCCCTGCTCCAATTGTCCAGTCTACTGTGAAGCATGTATTGAGGGAAAGACGTCTCGGCCTCCATTTGGAATAAGCAGTAGACCAGCTGTTGAACCACTTGACAGAGTACATATTGACACTGTGGGCCCCATTTTTCCTGCTGCAGTAACTGGTGAACGTTACTGGGTGACTGCTTTGGATGAGTCATCTCAGTTAAAGGCGGTCCTGCCTGTGAAGTCCAAAGATGCCATCAGTGCTGCTGTGAGGGACCTCATTCTATACTGGCAGACCCAGAAGAAAACCAAAGTGAAGTGTGTCCGGTGTGACCGTGGAACTGAATTTCTGAATGCCACGTTCAAAGAATTTTGTGCATCCCAGGGGACTAAATTGGAGACCTCAGCTCCTTACACCCCGCAACAGAATGGAGCGGCTGAAAGAGCCAATCGCACCCTCAAGGAACGTACCAGGACTCTTCTGGCTTTTGCAGCTGCCAGTCCAACGTTGTGGAAGGAGGCCCTGGAAACTGCATGCACCCTACTGAACATGGGTCCCAGTACCGGGAGGGACCGCACGCCATCAGAATTATTTTTTGGCTACAAACCAAATGTAACCCCACTGCGTACCTGGGGTTGCTTGGCCTTTGTGCACATTCCTGATGTCCAGCGCTCTGTGTTTTCCCCTAAAACTGTGCCAGGGATGCTTACTGGTTACTCAGCCTCCTCCAAAGCCTATCGGATCTATGTGGGAGGGGGTATCTGGAAGGAGAGCAGAGATGTGGTTTTCGTGGAGCACCTCAGGGGAGCCTCTCGGGTTGGCATGAGCGTTTCCTCAACACAGTCTACAGAGTTTCTGTGTCCTGAGCCCTCTGCAAGTGACACTCCCCCAGTCTTTCCCGGCACCTCCCCTGGCACAACCAACATCAGCCTTGAGACAGATCTTGATGACCCACACAGTGAGCCTGAGTACCTGCCAGCCTCCAGCAACCTCCCCACACAGCCTGTCACAGGACCCCCCAGTGAGGCTGAGCCCGAGCCTGAATCCAGAAGACTGTGTGACCCAGTGGAGATGGATCAAACCCTGGAGGCAGTACAGGACTTAGCCAGAGGAGTGAGACAGGACTCCCACCTTCGACCGCAGATGGAGCGAGCCCAGGAGGTCCTCAGACCAACTAGGTCTGATTGCCGCAACCACCAATTGGATGGCCTGACCCGGGCTCAACGACACGAACAACGCACTGCCGCCAAAGACCTCCTGCTGCCACAGGAGAAGGGAGAGAGCAGAGAGCGAGAGGGGTTGACTGAATGTGACTCTCTGTCACAGGGACCAGGGGAAGTGCAGCTAGAGGGTGATTCACATGAGGGGCATGAATTGCATGTGAGTGCAGTGAGGGGGGCAGCTACATGCAAAGCTGCAAATGGTCCCGGGGAGCTGAGCAGTATGGGTGGGTCTTGTTCAGTGACTGAGAGAAATGTAAGAGATGTGACCATGCAGAGTTCTTCTGGCAACCCGTCCAGTCAGAGCACTCCTGGACGGGACTGTGGTGGCAGCCACCGGTCAGAGGAAGCATCATATGCTTTCTCTGCACCAGCCAAACATGATTGTGAGCGGGAGACAGGATCTGCATCCTTGACTCCATGTAAGGGACGAGAGGAGGAGGTGAATCAGGAGCACAGACATTGTGGAGACAGACCAAATTACAAGTGCTCACTGAGAGGTACCTGTGCCTGGGAGAGTGATGTCAGAGATGTGAGGTCACTCCCAACAGTGACATGCAGTCGGTCTGAGAGGCATGTGGATCACATAAATCAGGGGAAGTATGCAGACACTCTGCCATATCCCGATGTTGCTTGTGAGAGACCTGAAGAGTCTGAACTCTTGCAGGCATGTCAGAGTGTGTCTGAGGAGGTGAATCGGAAGTCTGGACAATGTGAAGGGATTCCAAATTACAAAGACTGTCCGAGAGGTACCTGTGCATGGGAGGATGATGTGAGGGATGAGCAGAGTAACTTGTGCAAAGCCAAGTGTGAGTCCAAGCGAGAGCGTGCTATGAGAGAGCATTCTACTTCTACTGGAGAGCCTGTGATGTGTAACTCAGCGAGTGTCAGTGGAAGAGTAGTGGGTTCTGGACAAAGTGAGAGAAAATCAGGCAATTCAGAGGAAAAGCACACAGGTGTCAGATTTGGGAAAATTCACGTTCCCTCTAATTTGAGAGAAGCACAGATGTCTCCCCAGTGGGAATACTGGAAGGCAGCTATGCAGGAAGAGCAAAATTCTCTAGATACTCATGAGGTCATGGAGTATGTTCCGAGACCTCGTGGACATAAGGTTATTCCAGTTCACTGGATATTTTCAGTGAAAATGGATGCACATGGCAATGTTGTGAGATTCAAGGCCAGATTAGTGGCACAGGGATGCAGACAAATCCCTGGAGTGGATGTGATGGAGGTCTTTGCTCCTACTAGTAGCTATGGAGCTAGAAGAGCTCTGCTTGCTGTTGCTGCAAGAGAGGGCTGTGAAATTCATCAGGTGGACGTTAAGACCGCCTTTCTGAATGGTGAGCTCGAGGAGGAAGTATATGTAACGCAACCTCCTGGCTTTGAGAATGGTGATAAGAATATTGTGTGCCGATTGAGAAAGGCGTTGTATGGCCTGAAGCAGGCTCCACGTGCCTGGCACAAAACCCTGAATGACAAACTTGAAGTCATGGGGTATGAGGTGTGCAAGAGTGATGCGGGAGTGTATGTGAGATGCTCTACTGATGGAGGAAAGTCCTATGTGCTGATCTATGTTGATGATCTTCTGATAGTTTCCAAGGGCATGTCAGAAATCGAGAGAGTGAAGGGACTTCTCAAGAAAGAATTCACCATCCATGATCTTGGGGAAGTGAAGGATTTCTTGGGATGTCAAGTGATGAGAGATAGAGATAAAGGGCTGATCACCCTGAGTTGCATCCCTAAAATCGATGCACTTGTAGAGAAATTTGGCTTGGATCTTGAGTCAGTGGGACCTGATACTCCCATGACAAAAGATTTCGTAATGTCCCAAAGGCCTGCACCGAGAGATGGGAGCGACAGCATTGGTGCTGGCAGTCCACTACCTCCAGGTCACCGTTACTGTGAGTTAGTAGGGTCTCTTCTGTATATAGCCAACACCACACGTCCCGATATAGCTCAGGCAGTAGGTGTATTGTCTCGTTATCGCATATCTCCCACCACAGCACATTGGAATGAAGCCATCCGTGTGTTGAAGTATCTGAAAGGAACCCGAGATTTGGTTCTAACTCTCGGAGGGGGGGAGATAGAGCTAGAAGGCTATGTGGATGCCGACTATGGAGGTGATCAGGATCATCGCTTCTCTACCACTGGCTTTGTCCTCACTGTGTTTGGAGGAGCAGTAGTGTGGGGAAGTAAAAAGCAATCTGCTGTTGCCACTTCAACAGTGGAGGCTGAATTCATGGCAGCAAGTGCTGTTGTGAAGGAAGCAAATTGGCTGAGAGGTTTCCTGGAGGAAATTGGAGTGTTACCGTGGATAGTGAAGATTCATTGTGACAACCAAGGGTGTATAAACCACCTGAGGAATCCGGTGTACTCCAAACACACAAAGCATATTGCAATTAGCTGTCATTTCGCACGTGAAGCTATTGCAAAGGGGCAGGTTGAATTCAAGTACATTCAATCTGCTAGAAATGTGGCTGACATTTTTACCAAACCACTAGTTAGACAAGTGTTTCTGGGACATCGTAACTCACTGGGACTGGCCAAGTTTCTGTGAGGTAAAGGCAAGGGGAAGTGTTGTGTTAATTAATTTTATGCCTTTCCCTCAGAGGAGTAATAATGGCAAGTCTCCGTATGAAGACAATACCAATTAGGAAAGAGAGGCAGAACCCTGAGTTCTGCCAGGCAATACATGCATTTGAACGAAGACTATCATAACGCAAGTTACAGACACGTTTGTAGAAAGGAGGCATATGGGGCAAGCACGGATAGGGAAGGCACTTGGTTGGAACTATAGTGGCACTCCGGGTGTCTATCAATCAGTTGCTAACCAGTCCTTGACTTGTATATGTCCGTGCCTACTTAACAACGCACAAGTAGGAGGACATCGTCTAACACCCTCCGTGCCGCCACCATGCAGGTGACTTAATCCTTATTGTATTCCTGGATTTAGCACTCAGATGAACATTGTTAGAACATGTTAGACATATAGAGTTGAGTTTAGCTCATCGGACAAAGTAATGAACACGACCTGGGTGAGAGCAGGTTAGGCGTGTTTGAACTGCGTCACCTTGTTAGGAGAGATGAGAGATATTGTAACACTTGGTTGGAACTATAGTGGCACTCCGGGTGTCTATCAATCAGTTGCTAACCAGTCCTTGACTTGTATATGTCCGTGCCTACTTAACAACGCACAAGTAGGAGGACATCGTCTAACACCCTCCGTGCCGCCACCATGCAGGATACGCCAAGCCCAGAATATTTCAGACATCCTTTGATTTCACTGGCAAGACCGCCTTCCATCCAGATGCCTCATCAGCCACAGTCACCCAAAAGCGTTCTCCAGTGATTGCTGCTGGGGAGATGGGGCCCACAGTGTCAATATGAATTCTGTCCAAAGGGTTTACTGCAGGTCTGGAACTTTCTCCAAAGGGAGGGCGAGTATGCTTCCCCTCTATACATGCTTCACAATATTTCGGGCAATTTTCACACGGTGACAGGGATGTGTCGATGCCAGTGACCAGCTGTTCATTGCTCAGGCGCAGCATCCACGGTTCTCCTGGATGTCCCATTCTACTATGCCACAGAAAACGTCTGGCACAGTCATGCTTTGGGTTTTTCTTGCATTTTCTCTTCACTGCAGCAGTCACTGGAGGTGCTTTTAACTGAGGCAACAGGGAGACAGTCATGTATGTAGTAAAGCCCATTCTCTGATCTGACTGACATTCTCCATCCATTCGGCCCAGAGACTGCAGTAAATGCACCCACACTGTCTGTGGTAAAGGAGGCTCCATCACGGAGAGCAGCAGACACAGACAGAATGTTTGTCGCAGCTGAGGCAACACACTGAACATGATGCAGCCACAATGGGATACACTGCTGGGTCAGTAAACATACTGATCCTGTGGCAATAATTCCTCCTGTAGCATCTGAGGTAGCCAGCTGCAAAGGGATGGGTGTGGCATGTACTGTGGGAGCATGCAGTAATGACAGGTTGTTGACAAGATGTACAGACGCTCCACTGTTTACTAGCCAAGACTGTTTGGACTTTCTCCCGGTACTCGAGTCCAGTACATTGTAGGACACCACGTATGACATACCTTTTGGTGGAGACGAAGGTGGGCCTGGAGGTGGATGCAGCGGTGGGAAAGCTCCCGCTCCAGGGAATGCATGCTAGAGTACTGGAGGAGGCTGAAGTCCTCCAGGGAGCTGCCCTTGAGGCCACATAGCCGCCAGTTGCTGTACTGCTGCTACCACGTTCCTCTGTGTCTCAGTGTCCCTCTGTCGCTTGCGGCAGTCTCGCCAGAAGTGTCCCTTTTTATGGCAGTAGTTGCAGGTACCACGTATCTCCACCCTGGACTTTGTGTCACCAGGCTGCCTGGGCTGGGTCACCACACATGCAGCAGGGGCAGGGACTGCAGCAACTGGAGCTGGCTGTGCCATCATGACCACTGCTGGCTGTTCTCCATCATCGTTGTAACCCATCGCCTCTGCGGTGGTGGAGATGAGATCTGCCAGTTGGTCCAAAGGATGGGCAACAGCTGTGGGCAGCAGTCCTGGCGTGTTTGCATCAGCAGGCAGTCCTTGCGCAATTGGAGTCGCCACATGTCCATCCAGCAGATCATGACCATCAGTTTTCAAACAACTCTTGAGATTGATCATCCGGTTCACCTACTGAGATATTGTTTCCCCCTGTCTCATGCATCTAGACATCTCCTTTAGCCAATCTGCATTAGCCTGAACATTGCCTCCTCCCGTGAGTTTCTTGCAAAAATGGACATATGCATCATACGCAGAAGGTTTGCTAGACACTTCTCCCAGCCAGTCTTCCGGGACTGATTCGTACAGCAAGAGCAAGGCAGCAGTATTATGGGTAGTACCGGGCATGGCTTCCTGAGCAGCAGGCAATGAGCCTTTTGAGTCATTCAATGCAATGAAAGCATTATTCCACACTTGGAAGTTCTGACCTTTAGCCTGTAGTTTTCACGTGAACCTTGACCTGGGTGGCAATGACCTTGGGCAGGCTGTCTCCTTCTCCTCTGGATGTGCTGGGGGTACAGGGTTCTCTGGTAGGCGTTGATGTAGACTGTTCGTTGACTGACTTTGATGCCTCAGAGCTACTTGAACCCTTCTTCTTCATTCTGACGGGATTGATCAGTCGTCGCTCCTCTCTGAGAGTCGGGAGTCTCCGTCTTCGTCCTCACTATCTGTCTCCGTGAGCCACTCGTCCACGTGGTAACCCTCGCTGTGAACAATTAATATGTCAATGAAGTTGTCTCCCAGGCTGCTCAAGGCCAACTCAATAGCTGCGTAGGCTGCTTTCTCCGTCCAGTATGCTTCTTGTGACGGTCCTCCCGTCTGCTATAGGCACCTCTCAAAAATAGCGCGTGTCAAGAATCCAGGCTCTCCGTTGATGAACGAAACTTCCCACACTGTAAATTTATAGGCTGGATATATTGGAAAGCGATCTTGGAACCACTGAGGAGGCGAGAAGGCTCCCTGTCCGTAAGCTTCGCTGACGAAGTCCTTCACAAGGAATGCTCGTTCTTCGATCGTTCGTGGTCCTCTCTCTCCTTCTGCCTTCCTTCGCTCGTTATATGTTGGAGGAGGAGGTGGTGGTCTTCTAGCAGGTCCAGCTGCGCCCGAGCGCATGCGTCCGCTTTGCCTCGTTCGCGCCATCACAGATTACTTTGCTCGAGTCATACATCTTACATGCCCAGCATAAGAGTTGGTGGGCCCATAACCTGTAAACTTCTGTGCTTGGCGTTTCCTGTATGACCCGGCACGAGGGTGTTTAGTCCGGCGGCACTCTTGTTGTGTGTCGAGAAACAAGCAGTGGCGACTGTGTGAGATGACTTGACTGGCAACTGTTAAGAGACAAACACCCGAAGTGCTTTTGTAGTCCCAATCAAGTCTTTACAATGCTTACTGTTCTCTCTCATCACTCAGTAATTCAAACTACTCCATGTACTTAACTATCGATAGTCTGTATTACCAGTGTCGGATGAGCTAAAACATTAGCACTCTCTTAATACACATTATCTAGACCTCTTCCTAATCCATTGTTCCTGTGCATTCAGTGTAGCAACATCAGTTTACCTGTATGACCCGGCACGAGGGTGTTTAGTCCGGCGGCACTCTTGTTGTGTGTCGAGCAACAAGCAGTGGCGACTGTGTGAGATGACTTGACTGGCAACTGTTAAGAGACAAACACCCGAAGTGCTTTTGTAGTCCCAATCAAGTGCCTTGTCCCTTCGAGCCGGCGACATATATCCTTTCTAGCAAACCGTGTCAGATTACCTCATTCTCTCTAATCTAAATGAAATCGGTCTAGATTGGTCCTGGCAGAACTTCTAGGTTCTGCCACCTATTACTCATTCTAAGGATTGTTCCCGCCTGTTGATCAGAGCTGGTCTGGCCACTATTACTCTCCTGAGGGAAAGGCACATGTCAATCTTCTAAAATATAACAAAAACATTTCATTTTGCAGTCTGTCCCACCCATGTGGCAGGACGAAGTCAAACAGCGGGGGAGCGCTTTTGACTTCATTCAGTGGATGGCAGACCGCTGCACTGGAGGGAAGGACAGGGAAATAAACGAGAAGTGGATCAAGGGGCTCAAACAAGGCATGGTGAAGGAAGAGACAGTGCAAGAATGGTGCCACCGAGTCATCAGTATTGCCGCCTCCCTGGAGGCCAATAACCATCAGCTGGGCGACCGCCAGATCTGCAGGTATATGTATAAGGGGCTACCTGCAGTCTTGGAGAACGACGCTTGGGCTATTACCTCCGCCAAAGTCAGACCCCTACAACATGCTGGAGACGATCCTCACTGCCATTGAGAACTTGGAGTACCAGGATATCCAGTTGGCAGAGTCAGTGCAGGTCACAGCATCAGCTGCAACAGTTGTGGCAGCAGCAGCAGCAGCCGTGCCGGCTCAGGGTGGAATCCCTGGGCCTCCCCAAGGCGCTGGAGCTGCACCGGGCGCTTGAGCAGCACCATGAGTGGGAGCTGGAGCACCTGCTGATGGTCAGGCCCCCTATGGCCCTTCTGCTCACAACGCTGGAGGCAGGGGGCGAGGGTCTGGACGTGGCAGGAGGCCAAAGGAGGAACTGGCGTGTCGCTTCCGCAACAGGACGGGACATTTCTGGAGGGAGTGCCTGGAACTAAAGAGGCTGCAAGCTCTGCATGGCACAATGCAAGCTGCAAGTGCGGGCCCAGCAGCGTGGTGGGGCCCTGGAGCTCCTCAGCAACAAGCCAGCATGTGGGATGCTGGCCAATCCAGAGGAGGCCCTCCCGTGTCAACCTCACATGCTGCGGGATCTGTGTCCACTATCTTCCCATTCTTCCCAGGCTGGCATCTCCCACCACCACCTCCTCCAGGTGCTGGTGAGCCTATGTTCGTTTCATTGAATGTGCTTACCCCTACGTCTCATGGGGCTTGCAGTACCTCGTGGCTGATAGATAGTGGTGCATCGGTGCACCTTGTAAATGATCTGTCGTTACTACACAACCCAGCATGCATGCCCAACCCCTCCCTCTTCACTTGGCCACTTCTGACGCCAAAGGAGGGATACTTGCAACTGGGTCTGTGTGTCTGGTCAATGCCAGACAAGAGGTGTTTTGGCTGCATAATGTGCAGTGTGTGCCCACTGCACACACTAATCTGATTTCTGTCGCAGGAGCCATTCAGGATAGCGTCATTCCTCACTGACAGTGCAGGTGGGTACACGACCATGAAAGGCCCAGCAGGCTGGTCTGGTTAGATAGCCAGAGAGCGAGGGCTCTTTGATTTAGAATGGGTGTGTCCAGTCAAGAGCCAGCATGCTACGCAGCCACAGTCCAGTCCTCATGCTGCCTCGTATCATGCTAGGAAAGGACACGTGTGTATAGATAGACTGCTGTGGCATGCAAGGTTGGGTCATCCTGGTGTGAAGAATATGACAAGGTTTGACAACGAAGATCTGGTAACTGGGATCCATGTGTCCTTTGCTCCATGCTCAGAGTGTCCTCCCCAGTGTGAGTCATGCATACAAGGGAAGCATTCTCGCCCCCCCTTTCCAGCTTCATCTAGACCTGCAGAGAGTGTGTTAGATAGAGTGCACGTGGATGCTGTGGGGCCCATTTCACCAGTTGCCATCACGGGAGAGCGGTTTTGGGTTACTGTGGTTGACGAAAAATCCCATCTGATAGCCTCCTTGGCAGTGAAGTCGAAAGAAGTCATTCCCAAGGCCCTCATTGAGCTCTTGAAGTACTGGCAGACATTTCATGAGAAAGTGGTGAAGTGTGTGAGATCTGATAGAGGGACAGAATTTCTGAATCAGCAGTTCAAAGAATTTTGTGCTCAGCAGGGCACTAAAATGGAGACCTCAGTTCCATCCACGCCTCAGCAAAATGGACTTGCTGAGCGCATGAATCGTACTATGAAGGAGCGCACAAGGACCCTGTTGGTGCACGCTGCAGCAGACCCTTCCTGGTGGAAGGAGCACTGGAGTTTGCCACCCTGCTTTACAACGTGGGCCCCACCACAGGCAGGCCTCTGACCCCTACTGAGATGTTCTATGGGGTAAAGCCTGATGTTGCTTCCTTGCGCACATGGGGGCTGTGTGGCAGATATTCACATCCCCCCAGGTCAGCGGTCTGTATTTGGACCAAAGACCATTCCAGGCATGTTCACTGGGTATTGCCCACAGTCTAAGGCCTATAGAGTGTACGTAGGCAATGGTGTATGGAAAGAGAGCAGGGACGTTACATTCCTTGAGCATTTGAGAGGGGGGGAGAGAGTAGGTATGTCTAAGGTGCAACCTGGATCCCCCAATGGCTCTCAGGAGCGTCCTCGCATGGCAGGGGAGGCAATTCCAATGTCCCTAGCTCACCAACAGCCATTCCCGTGAATTTTTGGGAAGCAGAGGATGACCCAGTGGTGGAGTGCAAGCCCATTGGATCTCCTGCTACCAGTGCTAGCTCTCCAGAGGACCACAGCAGGCTGAGGAGCTCAGTCGGACCTGTGGCTGGAGCCCCCAGCAGCCAGGATGGTTCCCCTGCCACCTCAGGGACCTCACAGCAGTCCTGGTCAGTGCTAGGACATCTTCAAAATATAGCTCGGGGGGGTGCTGAAGCGCAATCGCAACTGGACAAACTGCAGAAGATGCAGGAGGGGGTCAGGTTCCAGGGGAAGTCTCAACATAGACTTCCCCCAGGAACCACCCTCACAAAGGATCAGCGCTATGAATAGCGCCAGGCTAGGAGGGACTCAGTAGGGATCCCCATGCATGACCCTAGCTCAGGCCAGGTACTTGTGAGTGAGTCACCCTTGGTAGGTCTCCCTGATTTGCAGAGGCAGATTGAGACAGGGGAGGCTATGCTTGGAGAAGATGTTAGCGAAGAGAGTAGTGGGCTAGAAGTGCCAGCAGCAGGGGAAGCATGCAGCCAATTTGAGCTGAGAGCCAATCATGCTTATGGGGTGCAGTCTGACACAATAGGCGCAGCTCAGGAAAGTCAGAGTAGTGTACCTAGGTGTGAGTCCAGGAGAGAGAGAGCTGTTGCTTCCACCTGGATTGAGAAAGGTGAGAGATTGTAATGGTGGAGCGCATGAGTCTGGCAGTCCAAGAGAGAGAGAGAGAGAGTTGGGGAGGGATCTGGCAGTCCTGGCTGTACTGCCGGATCTCAACATAAGGTACAAAATGCACCTTATTCTGGGAACCAGGATCAGAGGGATATAAAGGACAACAGTCCTAGGAGTGCAAACAGTACTGCAGAGTCTCAGCATAAGGTACAGAATGTACCTTATGTCAAGCTAGGAAAGGTTCACGTGCCATCTAACCTGAGGGAAGCCCAATGCTCCCCTCAGTGGGATTTTTGGCAACAAGCAATGAGGGAAGAGATGGATTCCCTTGATACCCATGAGGTTCAAGAATATGTGGACAGGCCACATGGACAGAAAGTTATTCCTGTCCATTGGATCTTCTCCACTAAAAATGATGCACATGGGAATGTTACTCGCTTTAAAGCGAGATTGGTTGCCCAGGGGTGTAGACAGATCCCTGGGATAGATGTTGGGGAGGTATTTGCACCCACCAGCAGCTATGGGGCAAGGAGGGCTGTACTGGCAGTAGCTGCCACACAGAATCTTGAGATCCACCAAGTGGATATCAAGACAACCTTTCTTAATGGGGAATTGGAGGAGGAAGTATTTGTGACTCAGCCTCCAGGTTTTGAGAATGGCAATACGAGAGTAGTGTGTAAACTTAGGAAGGCACTATATGGTCTTAAGCAAGCCCCTAGGGCATGGCATAAGACCTTGAATGACAAGCTGAGTGTCATGGGGTATAGTGTCTGCAAGAGTGATGCAGGGGTGTACATCAGGAGGGCCCCTGATGCCAACCTGTCATTCATTCTGGTCTATGTAGACGACCTCCTCATTGTTGCTCGAGTGATCTCAGAGATTGAGTGGGGAAAGGAACTTTTGAAGAAGGACTTTACCATTCATGATCTAGGAGAGGTGCATGATTTTCTGGGATGCCAGGTTCTTAGAAATAGAACCTGGCATCCCAGAAAATCATGCACCTCTTAATTCTAAATAGAGATGAGGGTACTATTTCTATGAGCTGCACTCCCAAGATTGATGCTCTTGTGGAGAAGTTTGGCGTGGGTAATGATGGGCGTGTGGTTGATACGCCCATGTCCAAGGACTTCGTGGCCAGCAGCAGACCCGAGTCCTCAGATGGTATGTCACATGGGGCAGGTAGCCCTCTGCCACCTGGTCATCGATATTGCGAGTTGATTGGGTCGTTGTTATATATTGCCAGTACAACACGGCCTGACATTTCACAGGCTGTTGGAGTCTTGTCAAGGTATAAAATGACACCCACTACTTCACACTGGAATGAGGCCATCTGAGTGCTGAAGTATTTGAGAGATACCAGAGAATTAGCTCTTACTCTGGGTGGAAAGGGGCCTGAGCTAGAAGGCTATATTGATGCCGACTATGCTGGGGACCTGGACCACATGTATTCCACCACTGGCTATGTTCTATCAGTCTATGGTAGTGCTGTGGTTTGGGGAAGCAAGAAGCAGAGCTCAGTTGCTACCTCAACTGTGCAAGCCGAGTTTATGGCAGCCGGCCATATTGTGAAGGAAGCCAACTGGCGTAGGGGCTTCTTGGAAGAGACAGGGGCTGCACCTTGGAGGGTCAAAATTTTCTGTGACAACCAAGGATGCATTTCCAACTTACGGAACCCCCTTTATTCCAAATTCACAATGCATGTTGCAGTAAGCTTCCACTATGCTAGGGAAGCTATGGCACTTGGGCAGGTAGATATCCTCTATGTGGAATCTGCTCGAAATGTGGCTGACATTATGACCAAGCCACTTGCTAAGCCCGTGTTTGTTGGTCATCGTGATTCACTAGGTTTGAGAAGATACACATAAAGCATGCAGGCAAGGGGAAGTGTTGAGTTCTGAACATTAGTATTGAATGCCTTGTGCTTTAAGTGATCTTCAGGTGTGCACTATTAGGATATGGGTCCATTGGGAACATAAGGTACCTTGAGACACGTTAGATTGTGGTCGATTTCGAACATAAGGTACAATCTGATCTAGATTACGCGTTAGTGTGAAAGG
The DNA here is from genome assembly GCA_002005505.1 of Botryococcus braunii. NCBI lineage: Eukaryota > Viridiplantae > Chlorophyta > Trebouxiophyceae > Botryococcus > Botryococcus braunii. The sequence goes on along the minus strand of KV908481.1, from coordinate 135,459 downwards.
ACTATTAAAGCTGCGATCACCGCGTAGTTGAGCAACTGGTTTGGAAAGATACTGGGCACATAAGGATGCCAGTCTTGTTCATGCAGTTGCATGTGTCTAAAGAGCAGATAGTCGTCGAGGACTGTAGCTGGAGAGGCACGAACTTACGACCTGTCTGCTTGCTTACAGGTGCGGTGATGCAGGGTGTGTATTGGTAATGTGTTCATGTTTGATTGCTTGTTTGTAAGTGAACTATCTTAGTGTACAATCAAGTCTCCCAAACAGCTAAGGGACGGAGTCTTGATTGAGTATAGGAAGGTACTTGCTTTCAGCCGTCGGGAGCTTATCCGTGTGTAGATACTCATTGACAGATCAACGTGTAACGGAACTGGTTTGGAAAGATACTAGGCACATAAGGATGCCAGTCTTGTTCATGCAGTTGCATGTGTCTAAAGAGCAGACAGTCGTCGAGGACTGTAGCTGGAGAGGCACGAACTTACGACCTGTCTGCTTGCTTACAGGATACGCCAATGCCCATAACCTTTTACACTAATGACTTCATCTCCTCTTGCATTTCCTGCTGCCAAAACTCCCACTGAGGTGAGCGCTAGGCTTCCCTCAAGTTTGAGGGCACGTGAACTTTTTCCAGTCTGACAGAAGGTACACTCTCTACCTTATGCTGTGGTGCAGCAAGACTGTCAGCCTTAACGGTGCTGTTCCCTTCTCTCTTTCTCTCTCCCTGGTTGCCAGAATAAGGTACATTCTGTACCTTATGCCGGGACTGGGCAGTACAGCCAGGATTATCTGATTCCTCATCAAGTCTCTCTCTCTCTCCTTGACTACTGGACTCATGTGCAGCACCCTTACATTCTCGCACCCTTCTCAATGCAGAGGGAAGCAGCAACTCTCTCTCTCTCCTGGACTCACACTTGGGCACACTACCCAGGCTTGCCTGAGCGGCGCCTACCATGTCAGCCTGCACACCATAAGCATGACCAGCCAGTGACTCGGATTGGGCACCTGCTTCCCCTACTGCTGGTATGTCCAACCCACTACTGTCATCTCTCACATCTGCACCAAGCATAGCCTTGACTGTCTCAACCTGTCTCTGCATATCAGGGAGACCCACCATGTTTGGCTCACTCACACTTGCCTGACCTGGGTCAGGGGCATGCAATGGGATATCAGAATGCTCTCTCCTAACCACGCGCTGTACATAGCTCTGCTCCCTTGTAAGGGTGGTCTCTGGAGGAAGGGGAATTTGTGACTTCCTCTGCATTCGCAACCCCTCTTGTACCTTCTGCATTCTTTCTACCTGGGATTGAGTTTCTACACCCCCCTGGCCAGATTCTGCATATGCTCAAGCACCGACCACGAGTGCTGAGATGGTTCTGGGGTCCCAACAGTGGAATCCAGGCTGTTGGAGGTTCCTTGGTCATGTGTTGTTATGGTCCCTTCTCCAGACTGATCCCCAGCACGAAGTCCGGAGGTCCCAGGAGCCCCAGTGGGAAGCGGCTCCACTCCATGGTCATCATCCTCATCCCAGACCGTGGGTGGAGCAGCAGAGGGAATTGCTTGAGGCGTTGCCAGATTCTCACTGCCAAGGGGGGGTGATATCCTAGAATCATAGACAGGCCCAGGCTGGACCTTCGATAGACCCACTCTCTCAGCCCCCCTCAAGTGCTCGATAAAGCTGACGTCCCTGCTGTCCTTCCACACTCCATTCCCCACGTACACACGATACGCCTTAGACTAGGGACAATAACCAGTAAACATCCGAGGGATGGTCTTGGGCCCAAAAACAGACCTTTGACCACTCGGAATGTGCACATGGGCTACACAGCCAAACGTGCGCAGCATAGACACATCAGGTTTGACACCAAAGAATAATTCCATTGGGGTCAGGGACCTGCCTGAAGTAGGACCCACATTGTAGAGGAGGGTAGCTGTCTCAAGCGCCTCCTTCCACAGGGAAGGGTCTGCTGCAGAATGGACCAACAGAGTCCTTGTCCGCTCCTTCAGGGTCATATTCATCCTCTCCGCCACCCCATTCTGCTGAGGCGTGTAGGGCGCTGAGGACTCCATCTTGGTGCCCTGCTGAGCACATAACTCTTTGAATTGATGGTTCATGAACTCTGAACCCCTGTCAGTCCTCACACACTTCACAACTGTGCCTCGTTGGGTCTGCCAAAACCGGAGCAGATATATCACAGCCTTTGGAATGCAATCCTTTGACTTCACAGGGAGGGAGGCAATTTTGTGTGAACTTTCATCCACTACAGTGACCCAAAAGCGTTCACCTGTGATGGCTGGAGGTGATATGGGACCCACAGTATCCACATGGAGTCTATCGAGTGGGTTATGTGCAGGCCTGGAAGATACAGGGAAAGGAGGTCTGGAGTGTTTCCCTTGTATACACGATTCACAGTGTATAGGGCACTCAGAGCAGGGAGCAAGGGAGATATTGATTCCTATAACCAGATCTTCCTTGGAGAACCTCAGCATGCTGCTGGCACCAGGATGACCTAACCTAGCATGCCACAAAGATCTCTCGTTACACACATGTCCTTTCCTAAGATGAGACGCCTCAGCCCTGTGATCAAAATATCTGCAGCCAACTTGCTGCTCTCTGACAGGACTAACAAACTCCAAAAAAACATACCTCGTGCTCGGGTGATATCTCCACACCACCCTTCAGGTCCCTTCATGGATGTGTAACCACCTGCAGTGTCAGTTAGGAAAGATGCTCCATCTTGAATTGCACCAGTGACTGAAATGGTATGCGCCGAAGGAACACACTGCACGTTGTGCAGCTAGAATAATTCGTGTCTTGCATTCACAAGACATACAGACCCAGACGCAATGATTCCTCCCTTGGCGTCTGAGGTTGCCAAGTGCAGAGGAAGAGGCTGTCCATGCATAACTGGATTGTGGAGCAAAGAGAGATCATTGACTACATGCACAGAGGCCCCACTATCTATTAACCAGGATGTGCTGCTAGCTCCATGCGAAGTTGGGGCAAGCACATTGAGAGAGATAAACATCGCCTCACCAGAAGGAGGGGGTGGAGGTGGTAAATGCCACCCTGGAAACGTGTGTTGACTTGTTGGATCATTATATGCTGACGTTGGTCCAGGGCTGGCAGCGGATGAAGGCGGGCCACCCCGGCCAGATCCGTGGTCCCACCAGGCTTTGAGGAGACGACTGCAGGCCTCCCTGGCCCCAGTAGGCTGCAGGCCCAACGCTTGCTGCTTGCATGTTTCGATGCAGAGCCTGCAGCTCCCTGAGTGGTCTGCAGTCCGTCATGAAGTGGTCCTTTTCCTTGCAGAAGTGGCATGTAAGCTCCTCTCTGGGCCTTCTTGCCCTGCCAGATCCACGCCCCCTGCCACCAACCGTAGCTGCAGAGGGGCCAGTGGGAGGCTGTTCGTGTGCTGGTAGTGCTGCTCCAACTCCCGGTACTGCTCCCACTCCTGGTGCAGCTCCAGCGCTTGATGACGCTCTAGCTACCCCCCAGAGGGACCAGCCACTGCTGCAGCTGCCATGGCCTGAGGTGTTCCCTCTGCTGGTGGGTCCTTGTACCCACGGCTGGCTGCGGCGTGCAGGATTCTTTGAATAAGCTCCAATGGCGGCTTGTCGGTTGCCATAACCTCCAGGGACTCAAGCCTCAGCACAGGACGGAGGCCCTTCACCATCAGCTCCCCAACATTGTGGTCCAGGAGGATGAACTTGTTGTTTCTGAGACTTGTCGCCAGATCCATCATTCTGTAGAGGTAGACCTTGAGTGTCTCCCCTGTCTTGATGCCCTGCTCCATTTCCTTGTACCACTCAAGGTTGATGTCTTGGTTGCTCCCTCCAGTGTGACTGTTCCGCACCCAGGTGATGAAATCGAACGCTGCTTTGTGGCTTGAGATCTGAGAATGCCAGATGACTGGAACTGACTGCATCGGCCACTGCTTGATGGCTGAGTTCCCCACCGACCCTGGCATTGGCCTCTCCAGAGCTGCTCTGACCCCCTTGGTATTTGCGCACGCCTCCAAAGCTTCATACCAAAATCCAAAATTGCGGCCTCCATCATCAAGCATGACGGTCATCTTTGGATTAGAGGTATTGGGGATGTAGGCTGCCTTGCCAATCTCCACCTTTGGTTCTGCAGTGACTGATTGTGTCCTGGTCATAGACTGCCCTGGAGTGGCCCCACTGACTTCTCCAGGTTGAGACATTGCTGTTTCACTGGTACTTTCCTTTTCTTTGCCCCTTTTTGTCATACTATAGTCACTTCACCAGCCAAGCTTACTCATGAACTTCTGGAATGCAGCAATACACTACAATTCCCTCCATGTCATGGAAATTTACCAGCCAATCTTGTACAGTAGTAGCAGATATCTTCCCCTCAGAAGTTTGCGCCGGAGTCCGGCCCGACTCACTCAGTGCTTCTAGACAACGTCGATGGTGATAAAGCACAGCTAAAAGTTCAATATGAATTTCCAGAAAGGTAAACGGTGAGTAAGATAATGTCCTGGTACACTCGAGTTCCTTGCGTCGCTGCGCCGTGCTCGAGCTCCTTGTGACGCTTAC
>KV908481.1:117500-126341 GCA_002005505.1 Botryococcus braunii | reverse complement strand
GAGAGAGAGAGAGAGAGAGAGAGAGAGAGAGGAGAGAGAGAGAAGAGAGGAGAGAGAGGGAGGGGAGAGAGAGAGAGGGGTGGAGAGAGGGGGAAGAGAGAGGAGGAGAGGGGGGGGGGGGGGGGGGGGGGGGGGGAGAGAGGAGAGGGGAGAGAGAGAGAGAGAGAGAGAGAGGAGAGAGAGAAAAGAGAGAGAAGAGGAGAGAGAGAGAGAGGGAGGGGGGGAGAGAGAGAAGAGAGAGAGAGAGAGAGAGAGAGAGGAGGAGGAGAGAGACACTCCGCCAATAAATAAGTACAATCGATTTTTCAACCGCGGATGTAACCCTTTAAAGGCGTTGCCCGGACCTGGCAGTACCATCACGTGTAATCCACGTGGGCTACTTCAGTCCAAAAGCTTAGCTCGATGCCCCGAAAAATCTCGCGCCTTGGGCACATACAGGAGTGGTGAAGACGCAAGCCGCAGAGAAGGGTAGCCCAACTACAACCGGTCAGTCTTGGGTCCGCTAGCATTTACTTTTAAATTAAAAGTAGGCAAAGTATTTGTGTGGGAGTGGAGGAGACGTGCGTGGAGGGGGATGGTGGGGTACCGGATGTTGGCTCTGTTGTAGCAGTTCCAAGGTTAAGTTGCGAATCACAGCTTTCAGCACTTTTCGGTTCCACATTTGGAGCTACAGTTTAGTAAGTATGCATTTTCAATGTGGTGGGCTGGCTTTATTTGAGGCTTCGCTCCTTGTTAGAGGCGATGTTGGGCACACGGGCCCGGCAATGCTATTTGTCCGATGGGGGACCGGGCCTAAAGCATGTGGGTTCGAGCGTGCCTAAGTGAAGGAACTCAGATTTTGGGGGCCTTTGGTTGCTTGCGCAATACTACGTTCAATAGTTAAAACCAGCAAAGTTCCAGTTTGCGCAACGAAAATATACTTACTTAGGGACTATTTAACGCTTTTGGCAAAAGGGGACAATTCCTAATGAGTCTGCGGACCAGCTGCAAACGCATTGTACTTATTTATTTGGGGGAGTGAAGGGGTTTTGCATGGATAGCCGAAGACCGGACTTTCACTATATCCCGATTTTCGTCGGGCACACACATTCAAACGTCCAGAACGGAACGTATTAAAATTTTAATTTGTTATTATTCTCAAATACCAAAAGCTTGAATCAAGTGCTGCTCTACATTGGGGATGGCAGGCTCGTTTTAGGAGCGATGTCTTTGCCCAGTGTGGGCCGTTGAGCCATGCAATTCCGATGCCGGACATTCTTTCGTATTATAAACTATTAATAAAGTATTGCTTTACGAGTGGGTTGGCAAACTTTGGCATTGAGATTTCCGTATGCCGTCGAATCGGACATGGGGATGCTATTTGCATCAGGCGTCCGAAGGATTATCATTGTATTTCTGGTCATACCCTGGTTCCGTCTTGATTTTAAGTTTTTAACACTTCTAATTTGAGTACTAATTGAAGCATGTGCACCTGAACATCCGGTTGCAAAGCGATACAATAGCTTTAAAGATGATGGAACGAAGCTCCGCATCAAAATTATTATATCTTCCCCATCTGCTTGCGTAGTGAAGTCAAAAATCAATTAAACGTTTCAAGAATAATAAATTTGGTAATCCATGTGAGGAAGGAGGTAGAAGATGGAGCAAAACACCTACGTTTTTCAAGTGGTACTAAGTCCATCACACCCCTACACCCCCTCCCTCCCTCCCTCCCTCTCTCTCCCCCCCTCCTCTCTTCACCATACCACTACCCTTTTTGATTAGACAACCCTCTTCAGCTACAAAGAATCTGCTCCCCCCCTCCCCCTTGCGCTGTGTACGACTTTCTCCTTTGATGGCGGCTTTAGCTCCATTTGCATTCAATGCGTGAAGGCTGAAATGAAAAGCTAATTAGTTATAACTTGAATCACCTTCAGCTTGTTCTCTGCAACTTGCTGGCACTCTTGCTTCATGTGAGGAGGCAATTCCATTTCACGGCACGTGCTTTTTGGTTAGATCCTAATCGACCTCTTTGGCCTGCTTCAATACGTGTACTACATCGTGGCTAGATACTTCTACTTGTGCTGCAATGATTGGCTTGATCCTGCATGTTTCTTATATTGTTTGGTAGTACACCTCGTTGGCACCCATGCGGTGGCCTTTCTTTTAACATATCTGCAGTCTCATGCGCTATACCCTCGTCCAAAGATGTGGCCTGCCGGACCAGGGTCGGTCACCACCTGAATCATCATCACTTGATCTCCCCCGTGAATTGTCTAAGACCTTGTAGGGGCTGATTACCTGATCATGTTAATCGCGCTTGACGTTTAAGGTGTTGAAGACCCAGAGCTCTGGCGTGCTATATAGCCAAGACACCACTGCAAGCGCAACGACGTATATAGGAGGATCCTCAAGGTAGTACATCCCAGCCTCCACACACACATGTGTTGAGTGCTGGACTTCAATAAGTATTGTGGGTACCCTGGGGTACCCCACGTGACGCACGAGCCCCATGCCTATTTTTAAACCCTAGCTCCCCTACCCTTCACTCCGCCAAATAAATAAGTACATTCGATTTTTCAACCGCGGATTGTACCCCTTGAAAGGCGTTGCCCGGACCTGGCAGTACCATCACGTGTAGTCCACGTGGGCTACTTCAGTCCAAAAGCTTAGCTCGATGCCCCGAAAAAATCTCGCGCCTTGGGCACATACAGGAGTGGTGAAGACGCAAGCCGCAGAGAAGGGTAGCCCAACTACAACCGGTCAGTCTTGGGTCCGCTTGCATTTACTTTTAAATTAAAAGTAGGCAAAGTATTTGTGTGGGAGTGGAGGAGACGTGCGTGGAGGGGGATGGTGGGGTACCGGATGTTGGCTCCGTTGTAGCAGTTCCAAGATTAAGTTGCGAATCACAGCTTTTCAGCACTTTTCGGTTCCACATTTGGAGCTACAGTTTAGTAAGTATGCATTTTCAATGTGGTGGGCTGGCTTTATTTGAGGCTTCACTCCTTGTTAGAGGCGATGTTGGGCACACGGGCCCGGCAATGCTCTTTGTCTGATGGGGGACCGGGCTTAAAGCATGTGGGTTCGAGCGTGCCTAAGTGAAGGGGCCTTTGGTTGCTTGCGCAATACTACGTTCAATAGTTAAAACCAGCAAAGTTCCAGTTTGCTGGTTTTGATTTTGGGGGCCTCTGGTTGCTTGTTCCGGTTTGCAAAGTTCTTGCTTGTTCCGGTTGTAGCTTGTTCCGGTTTGCAAAGTTCCGGTTTGCTGGTCTCAGATTTTGGGGGCCTTTGGTTGCTTGCGCAATACTACGTTCAATAGTTAAAACCAGCAAAGTTCCAGTTTGCGCAACGAAAATATACTTAGGGACTATTTAACGCTTTTGGCAAAGGGGGACACTGCCTAATGAGTCTGCGGACCAGCTGCAAACCCATTGTACTTGTTTATTTGGGGGAGTGGAGAGGAAGTGACAAGGGGGAATAAACAGCGTCCTTTACAGGGTACCCGTGCCCAATGGTATCCAAAATTATTCGCATGATGTGAAATTCACATGCATACCGGCGTAGCTCTCACGCAGCCAACCTTTAAAATAGACCAGAAACGGTCTGTAACGGCTAATACATGCCAGATCATCAAGTTCCTAGGTTCACGGACGTCCGTTGGCACCTATCGGTGTGCGCCTATGAGCAGCGATCACTTCCATGGGGCCACGACACACGGCACGCATGCGAAGGCAAATCTATGCAACTGAAGCCACTGTCCACTTCTGGCTGTACTCCACAAAACGGGACTTCCTGAGGGTCCTAATCGGTCTTGAAAGGGACCAGAATCAGCAGCCACAGCGCAAAAGGTCTTTGCCAATTTTTCAGGTCTTGTTCCTTGTCTTTCTCCCTCAATGAGATGAAAATGTACAGCGCAAAGTTCCACTCGCATCATATTTAAAATTAAGAGTGAAGCCTAATCTAACCGCATACCATGAATCCATCATGCAGGGACGCGGAATATAGGGGCCAAATTTCCACCGATTTTGCATCATAAAGCACAACAATATTTGCTTGTCCACTTGTAATCACAGCCACACGCCATTTCGTGATATTTTCTTGAGCAATGATGGCTTCTTCGCCCAGGGGGTTCAAATATCATCAATGTGAGCGTCATGCGTCATACGTTAAGAGCCCGATCGTTGGTTGGGCTGGCGTGCCGGAAATCCCGTCCAGCAGCCCGTAGGTTCACTGCCTACTGTTATCGTCATAATGTGCTTTGTTGGCTGGACAGACGTAACTTCGCTTCTTCTTCTTTGTTGTTGTTTCTTCGTAGATTGCGGATCAGATATATCTTTTTATTTCGCTTTCTGCACAGAATCTCCAGAGATTCTCCACCCTTTCTTCCAAAAAGGATCGCCCGCGGGTATCTCGGATCGTAGATCGATCCAGCTGGAACCGATGTTCCTCCGCAGCCTCATGCCGGGTAAGAACCCCAGCTGGAATCTCACCGGGAGTACTGCGGTAGAATGTATTGCTTCCTTTTCCTGAACCGGGGTAAGAACCCAAGCCACCTAGCTGGCCCCAACTACAACCATTTGGATTGCCTCTTTTACGAAAGATGAAAACAATGTATTAGTCAAATCTTCATTCAATATCAATGAGTTTATTTGTCAGCTTTTCAAAGATCGCTGTGTTGGTTTCGAAAGAGGTTCGCCAGGTGGAGTTCATTGTGCACAAGTTTCGACAAGGAGTACACTGATGCAACGTCGCATTGTCAAAATGGCTCTTTCGAAACGTCTCTGTATTACAGCGAGTGAAATATCTGTGTAAGGAGGACAGAAGCGGTTTTTGGAATGAGGAATTGATGCTGGTATGGATCTAGCGCCGCCTGCGAAGCGAAAGCGGGGGCGGCCACCTAGCCAAGAGACTATAAGAAAATTTCAGAACATAGACCATGATTTAAAAGCATCTGGACAGTGGAGATACGATTCGAAGGCCAGAGGCGCTGTCTCGCTACAGGTCCTTACGGAACCCTCATCCACAGTTTTCCAAACAGCAATTGCGAAACATCATTTATAGTCATGAAAGAAACCCCAATGTGACCAGTTAAGATAAATAATTGCCCTATCGTAGCTCTATTTTGTTCAGACATAAGTTCCTTGAGCAACCAAGTCCAGTTTTGACTTGGAAAGAGATTTGTGCAGGAACAAGTGGAATGGTTTACAAATCAGAATTCAAGTTCCAAGTCTGACCCTCACGAGACACACGGTAATCCTGAGATACGTCAGTCACAAGTTGATCGCAAGGCAGCCGGTTCCGGATATCATTCAGACATCCATGTTTTGAAAGAGCAACAATCAACGTCCCTCGACAACTTTGAAGTCGTGCATGACGACATTGATATGGCTGCCGAGGTGAGTCCTCTAGGGCAGGGCCAGCAGCTATGACCATGTGAGCGTATCTTGTACCGTCGGCTTGTCCTCTACTTCATCGAGATCGTGACAAAGAAAACCCTTCAACCAGAGGAAACCTTTGTTACAATGGAAGTACAAAAATCGTTTTGTAGCAGCCTGGCCCCAGCAGCTTTGATAAGGGCAGGAACCAGCATCAATTTTGTGGTGGTGGAGTGTGGGTCCAATGAGGGCTGCTATGGTGATTGCCACAACAACGACACCTTTTCCTTGCCTATAGGATGACTCGAACTCATGGATGGACCTGCTGATGGGTGTCTCGACGTGGGATTCTAATTTGCATGACATCTGCCCCACCAAAGGTTTACATCAAGCAACGTCATCCGTTATGGAAACGCTTGGGGACCATGAAGGGCAAAGAAAAGAGCCTAAAGTTGCATCCGCCTCTGGCTTTCACACTGACGACTCACCTGTCAAGGTGGGGGTATCATCCGTCTGCCACGCTGCCGCAGATGGGCTACGCCACAGCCCCATCTTTACAGGAAACCCCAGGGTTGATCATCAGGTCCCATGTTCTACCGCTGAGCAGCAGAATGCATCAAGGTGGATGGACCTTCTTCCCGGCCTCATGGCTGCAGTCGAGGACCCAGTTGTTCTGCACAAGCTTTTGGCTATTTTGCATCACCCACAAGCTGCTGAGGCAGAAGCTCCTGAGACAGCATCTCCCTGTCCACCGAAGGAGGCATGTTGCAGTAGACATTTGGGGAACCTCAAGGGCGATGAAACTTCAAGTGGATGTCAATGTCAAGTGCGGGGCGAGATGAAGCGGTTGCGTTGCCGTTCATCAACAGACTGTGACACAACCTCAGTGCTGGACAGACCTCCTATGGTGAGGAGCACAGCCACGCTCGACACAGGCAGCCCGTCTTCCCTGTTGGACCCTGAGGAAACTACTTGTCACGGAGCCTTTGAACAGTCTTCTAACCTGCCACCGAGTGCTTCGCCGGACGCTCATGATGGAGATGGCTTAGCCTGGGCCCAAAGCCTTGAAGACATATTCATGCGGGGCCTGCAGACAAGGGCCTCAATTTCAAGGGTCCCCCGTCCGAGCAGCAGTCTTCTATTGGATATGCAGGAGCTCTGCTCGCAAGGAGTCCCGGACACCGACATCTGTTCTGATGTGTTCGGAACAAGCCTGCCACAGCTGCCCACATCACACAGTGGTTCTCCTGTGGCATGCAACAGGCTGGAAGATGCTAGCCCGCCCCTTTCTGCGGGGTTGACGGCTGCAGGAAATGCGGGCGTCTTTCAAGACACCCCATTGCAGGAGTTTCTCATGCGGTTCTTGTATAGCAGAGCTGGTGCCAAGCAGTGCACAGCCCTCTTTCCCAACGCAGCATCGGATGAGGGGCGCAAGCGTTCGCTTCTTGATCAGCGGGGCCCGACGGGGGTTACTGAGTCCCTTCATGGAGGTTCCCCCAAGGTTCCCCCGCAGTCCCTCCAGCCCAGGCCCAGGGCCCTCTGGCTGCCCGCCTCCACGGTCGCTTCAATGCCCGCCCCACATTGTCCATCCGACAGGCCGCATGCCACGGACCAGGCAGTGGGGAGGGACATGCGCCCAGCGCAGAAGCCCCTCGACAAACTAGTCCACGACATCCTGATGCGGCCCGAGATGCGGGCCCTGGTTCAGTGTCTTGCCGTGGAGGCTGCCGCCAGCGCTGCAGCTCCCCCGCCCACAGCAGCGGACCCCAGCAGCCGTGACGCATCCCAGCATCTGTCACCCCTGGCCCAGCGGGGGCCCAGCCGCCTTGACGCATACCAGCAGCAGTCGCCCCTGCCGCAGGGGGCGCACACCAGCCGTTGCAACGCATCCCTGCAGGACTCACCCCCAGGTCAGCGGGGGCTCCCGGACGCCGGAGCCCGCAAGTCCCGGCCTGAAACTGGGGAGTCCTCCCCTCAAGCCGCTGGGTTTTGCCACCGCGCAGTCCTCTCTGGGCTTTCGGTCCGGACTCTCCCAGACAGGAGTCAAAGAACATTTGCGGGCACGAATACCTCCCCGGGACATGGCAGTGTTCCAGTGGGGTCTGCCAGCGCAGCACAGTGCAGTCGGAGAGCAAGCCCCGAGGCGATATCCCAACGCTGGCTAATGGAAGTGCCTGGCCTCCAACGCACCCCTTCGGCTCCACTGGGCAAGACTGCTTCAGATGGGGGACTTGGATTGGCCAACAAGGTGTTGCGGGAACTTCAGCACATGCCTGCGTTGCGTACGCCTTCTTCCCCTGCCAGTAAAAGCATGGACGCAACGATCCCCGCAAGCACTTCGCAGAATGAGGAGGCACGAAGACGATCAGGCTCTGGTGTCAGCCCTGTGGAAACCCATCCGGTGAGAGGCCTGTTTGTAACGGGTCATTTTTTTCAGGACATCGACTTTCAGACGGCCGGGCTCCCGTATCAGCCCTGTCGCATGCAGATCGGTGAGAGGCCCATTTGTCAGTAGCAGCCTGCATCCGTTGTATGTTGTTGGTCATGGTTCCTCGTCATGGCCGTGCGGCTTTTAGACTACGCACAGGGGCTCGGGAGAAGGCCCTTGCGGGACCCCGGAGGACTAAAGATTAGATGAAGCCTTGGACCGGTCTTGTGGGCGTAAGCCAGTGAGGCATCAGATGTCCTTTTGGAGTCCACAGTTAGAAAGGGGGCGCCATTCCCATAGACTGCAGTTCTTGAGAATTTGCTGAGTGGACTGCGTATGTTTCCTGAGGTTTTGGGATTGTGGGGATGTGGACTGCATGTCCTTTCTTGGGCCTTAAATCCCATACTTGGGGGCGGTTAAAGCATGCACCTCTTCCTACTATCTACACGACTTTGACCAAGCTCAAGCTTTTTGGCACAACTAGACTAGATGGGGATTAAAACCGATGGTGCTGTTGAATGCTGAGCCTGCATACTTGTTCAATCTGAAGTGCCATCTAGTTGCCAGCTAGGACTCAGCAACTCCAAGCAGACAAGGATACTCAGCATCCTAGGTAACCCATGCGATAAGAGTACTGAGATGCCAGAAGTTCGAAGCAAACGAAGGGTACTCAGCCCGCTGAGTATCCCAGGCAGGCAAGGGTGAGGAAGGATTGAAGCGCCAGGGGTAAAACTCTGCCCCTGCAGTCCCATCAGGGTGTTGTGTGTCGATAAAACCAATGGGCCAAGAACCCAAGGGGTGCAGAACTCCTATCTCTTTCTACTGCCCTATCTTGTTCTTAGTTTTTGGGAAAAACCCTGATGTGTGTCCCCGTTTTGACATGTTTGAAGAACATAGAGGCACCACCAGGAATCAGGCACTTGGATGATCCCGGCAAGATGCTTTGGAAGGGTGAATGTGACTGGCAGGGCTGCTGGGCAGATGTCTGATGTTGCTTCCCCTCGGCCTTTGGACAGCCTTCCTTATTCAGCAACGGGAGCCCGTGCATTGTATGCAGCG
>KV908481.1:62500-115000 GCA_002005505.1 Botryococcus braunii | reverse complement strand
CTCTACATCAATCAAGTCTTCCAAGATCATACGATGACCCCCTCCCGGGGGGGGGGGGGGGGGGTTGGGCTCGCCAGCACTCACTGTGTATGTGCACGTTTTAAAAGTTTTGCAACGAAAGAAAGTGGTCACTCTTAAGCTGCGAGACAAGTGTAGGAGCTCAGTCAAACAAATGAGTCCCACTGGAAGTGGCCTTCCATCCATGAGGGCACCATTTTGAAGACTTACTGGGACCTATTCCTGGTGGTTCTGTAAATGCATGGTTTTGTGGCTGCATACATTTTTTTGTTTGTCCGAGAGCCTGTTCCACTAAATGGTTTAGATGGCCAAAATGTAGTGAAATTTCATGTTGTCCTGGGGTGGCATTAAAAAAAGAGCAGCTTTCGTGGAAAACGTGTAGAGTCGCTTTGGATGTAAGGTGTTCTGGGGGGTTGCAGGCCTGCGTCAGAGAGCACTGCCTGATGCAAGGCAGGGAAGCATCGTAAGGGATCATGAGCATATGGCCGTTTCCAAGCAGACACCTTCTTTTGGTACCTGGATATGAAGGCCTTGGGTCTAGCGGGCTAATTGCGGTACACCGCAATGAGTGAGAGCCACTTGCATATGTAGCTGCGCCACTCCTGCTCCTAGCTACAGCTATAATAGCTACCAACATGATTTTCTACCTTTGTTGGGTGCTGAAGTTTTTTTTAAGAAAGGACTTTGAGAGTAGAGGGATAGCGAGTGCAGAAGAGGGTCGCCTTTAGGCGGGAAATACTGTGCAAAGGCCTGCTGCCCCATTGTTCTGGGTCGAGCCGATTGAACCGACGCAATCTGAGACCGTAACTATTTTAGTATAACGGGAGAGCCCTGTAAGTTGTAGCCTAAGTCAACTCATGTTCATCCCTTCTGATTCTAGAGGGGCGTTCGTTAGGGCAGAATGGAAACTTGAAGTTTACATAACAGCTAGATGAGGTCCAGCATTGTGGTTGACCCTATAAGGAACCTCCATGGTGGACTAGTTTATGAATGGGATCAGGGTGCTCTTACAACAAACAACGTAGCTATATTGGCCAAGACGTGGAGCCCCGACAGTCATGTCATGTAGCTGTCAAACCCCTGTGTATTAAACTGCATTCGTCTCAGTGGCAGACCCAGGACCCGTCTAGCGCTCAAGGCACCAAAGGAAGAAAGACATATAGAGACATCTGCATGTCGAAGTCAGACGTTGTAATGGTCTTTAACCCAATACGACAGCACATACCTTTTGGAAGTTCACCAGGAGCGCAACAACAGCTGGCCAGGCTGGCGCTTTGAGCGCATTGTCCGTGAAGTATTCTTGGGAGTCAAGGCGTCCCCTGAACTTCCCCAAGACTGTGTCACGTGAGCATCCAAAGAATCTCCCCACGAAAATTCAACGGCGTCACGTGACCCACCATGTGACCCCCCATAAGGGTCCCAAGGGTAGTAAGAGAACTCTGCACAATTACTGGGTCAGTCCAGTAGGTCACCTAGATGAGACGTGCGCATTCCACCCCCTGCACCGTCAGCTCCCCTCCCCTGACATGTCGGAGGCTGTGGTTAGATTGGGGACTGTCACAAGTCCCGCAATGTTGCTTTTAGGTTCCCAAGTATTCCATTTGGGTTCATGACGTCACTCACTACATGGGCAGTGTTCCATACATTACTCATCTAGGACTACACATGCAGACTGAAGTGCACTGAGATGATGTGGGCCAATGAGAGTTAGTTATAGGCTCATGGATACTAACTCACGGTCGGTCGAATTCACACGACGCCACGACAGTGCACTTGGCTACCTCAGCTCATTTGGTATTCTGCGTTGCGTCAGGCAATAAATGAGCCAGGCTCTTTCTTTGCAAAAGGGTCCAGTACGTTGAGTTTAGGCAGTCCAGTGACATGGACCAATGAAAGTTTGTGTTGAATGAATTTGTCAATACTGTGCTCAGTGATATTCCCTGTCACATGCCATCTACAGCGGTGTAAACTACAGACTTTATGAATGGTATAGGTCATACTCGTACCTCAATGACATAACACGTGACTTGTACGATATGCAATCTCAATAGACATTATGTATGGTAGTACTTTAGGATCCCTGCAGTCCGAGCCATCCCTGGGCAGCCCGGAACGGCTCGGTACTTGTCCGAAGCATGTTGGTATCCTTGGCCAACCTCTACTGTTGGAGAGTGCTGTGTGTTGCTCCTGGAAACGTTGTAGCGTGGACTGTTTTTTCCACAGGCTACGAGCTGACGCTGCCGTCGTGCCATCACTGCAGGTGTGTTTAGGATTCTCAAAGACGTTGAAAATATGATTGTGCTCAAACATTCAGACCAGTTAGATATTACTGCTGTGTGCATTGATTAGAGTGCATCACGAGTGCGCACTGAATGCTTGACCTTATTGAGACTTATGTTAAGTCCACCATAGTGGCGGTAAGTTAGTTTCACTGTGCAAACATCACAGAGAGACCTTGCTGAGTTACTGATGAACGATTGCCGTATTCTAGTGACGTAAAGTAGACATCGCAAGGCGTCTTTGGTGCTAAACTCTGCTATCAGGCAAGGCGTAGTGTTACGTGGTCTCTAGCAAGAGTGAGAGCAGATAACATCATATGTAAGGACTTGTCCGAAGCATGTTGGTATCCTTGGCCAACCTCTATTGTTGGAGAGTGCTGTGTGTTGTTCCTGTAAACGTTTAGCGCGGATGGTATTTTCCACATGCTACGAGCTGATGCTGCCGTCGTGCCATCACTGCAGGTGACACCGAAAGCAGAAATGCTTTAGGTTATGGGCCCACCACTTCCAAGCTGAGCTTGCAGTGCCGCACGACAGATTCTCAGGAAGAGAAGGGGTTTCGGACTCTGTTTCGAGGCTGCGAGCTTCATGGACGAGTGAGGTCTGGCCGTTCAACCAGAACGAGCTAGGCACGTAAAAATATTCCTTCTGTAGTGCTGGAAGGAATTTTGTACAGTTGCAATTGGACTGGGAAAGGGGAAGTACTGTTGAGTTCTGAACATTATTGTTGAATGCAATATGCTTTAAGTGATCTTCAGGTGTGCACTATTAGGATATGGGTCCGTTGAGAACATAAGGTACCTTGAGACACGTTAGGTTGTGGACGCGTTCGAACATAAGGTACAATCGGATATAGATTACTCGTTATTGTGAAAGGACTATTAAAGCTGCAATCACCGCACAGTCGAGCAACTGGTTTGGAAAGATACTGGGCCCATAAGGATGCCAGTCTTGTTCACTCAGGTGCATGTGTCTAAAGAGCAGACAGTCGTCAAGGACTGTAGCTGGAGAGGCACAAACTTACGACCCGTCTGCTTGCTTACAGGTGCGGTGACACAGGGTGTGTATTGGTAATGTGTTCATGTTTGATTGCTTGTTTGGAAGTGAACCACCTCAGTGTACAATCAAGCCTCCCAAACAGCTAAGGGACGGAGTCTTGATTGAGTATAGGAAGGTACTTGCTTTTAGCCGTCAGGAGCTTATCCGTATGTAGATGCTCATTGACAGATCAACGTGTAATGGAACTGGTTTGGAAAGATACTGGGCACATAAGGATGCCAGTCTTGTTCACTCCGTTGCATGTGTCTAAAGAGCAGACAGTCGTCAAGGACTGTAGCTGGAGAGGCACAAACTTACGACCCGTCTGCTTGCTTACAGGGGAAGCCGATTGCCCATAACCTTTTACAGGTTATGGGCCCACGCCCTTCCAGCTGAGCCAAGCAAAAGCACGAGTCAAGGTCGTCTACGGATGTGTCAGACGTAAGCGTCAACAAAGGAGCTCGAGCACGGCGCAGCGGCGCAAGGGAACTCGAGTGTACCAGGACCATCATCTTACTCACCGTTTACCTTTCTGTGAAATTCAAAATTGAACTTTTAGCTATGCTTTATCATCCATCGACGTTGTCTAGAAGCACTGAGTGAGTCGGGCCGGACTCCGGCTCAAACTTCTGAGGGGAAGATATCTGCTACTATTGTGCAAGATTGGCTGGTAAATTTCCATGACATGGAGGGAATTGTAGTGTATTGCTGCATTCCAGAAGTTCATGAGTAAGCTTGGCTGGTGAAGTGACTATAGTATGACAAAAAGGGCCAAAGAAAAGTACTAGTGAAACAACAATGTCTCAACCTAGAGAAGTCAGTGGGGCCACTCAAGGGCAGTCTATGACCGGGACACAATCAGTCACTGCAGAACCAAAGGCGGAGATTGACAAGGCAGCCTACATCCCCAATACCTCTAATCCAAAGATGACCGTCATGCTTGATGATGGAAACCGCAATTTTGGATTTTGGTATGAAGCTTTGGAGGCGTGCGCAAATACCAAGGGGGTCAGAGCAGCTCTGGAGAGGCCAATGCCAGGGTCGGTGGGGAACTCAGCCATCAAGCAGTGGCTGATCCAGTCAGTTCCAGTCATCTGGCATTCTCAGATCTCAAGCCACAAAGCAGCGTTCGATTTCATCACCTGGGTGCGGAACAGTCACACTGGAGGGAGCAACCAAGACATCAACCTTGAGTGGTACAAGGAAATGGAGCAAGGCATCAAGACAGGGGAGACACTCAAGGTCTACCTCTACCGAATGATGGATCTGGCGACAAGTCTCAACAAGTTCATCCTCCTGGACCACAATGTTGGGGAGCTGATGGTGAAGGGCCTCCCTCATGTGCTGAGGCTTGAATCCTTGGAAGTTATGGCAACCGACAAGCCGCCATTGGAGCTTATTCAAAGAATCCTGCGCGCCGTAGCCAGCCGTGGGTACAAGGACCACCTGCAGAGGGAACACCTCAGGCCATGGCAGCTGCAGCAGTGGCTGGTCCCTCTGGGGGGGTAGCTAGAGCGTCATCAAGCGCCGGAGCTGCACCAGGAGTGGGAGCAGTACCGGGAGTTGGAGCAGCACTACTAGCAAACGAACAGCCTCCCACTGGCCCCTCTGCAGCTACGTTTGGTGGCAGGGGGCGTGGATCTGGCAGAGTAAGAAGGCCCAGAGAGGAGCTTACATGCCACTTCTGCAAGGAAAAGGGCCACTTCATGACTGACTGCAGAACACTCAGGGAGCTGCAGGCTCTGCATCGAAACATGCAAGCAGCAAGCGTTGGGCCTGCAGCCTACTGGGGCCAGGGAGGCTTGCAGTCGTCTCCTCAAAGCCTGGTGGGACCACGGATCTGGCCGGGGTGGCCTGCCTTCATCCGCTGCCAGCCCTGGACCAACGTCAGCATATAATTATCCAACAATTCAACATACGTTTCCAGGGTGGCATTTACCACCTCCAACCCCTCCTTCTGGTGAGGCGATGTTTATCTCTCGTCTGGGGTTAAGAAATGGGACAGTATGGGACGGGGATGGGGCTCGCGGCACTCCTGTCCCATCCGGCTGGTCGGGGATGGGCCTCACCAACCACTCGTCCAGTTTGGGCTTCGCCGTCCGGGTCCCTGATCGGCGTGTCCATTCCCCGTCCCATCCGTCCTCAGCCTGAAAGTGGCACATCAGATCCTTGGCCCAAAGTGTCCCATACCGACTAGCCCATCCGGGTCCAAGATTGACTGAGCCCCATCCTTGTCCAATATGGACAGCCTCATCCTGGTCACAGAAAGGGCTTACCACTTTCCCGTCCATTCCTTACTTACATGTTATGGTCCAATTGTGACCATGCTGCAAATCCGTCCATATGGGTCCAGCCGGTTTCGCGACAGTATTTGCCCATGCCCAATTGTGACCCAAACCGGCGTCGACATCTGGGTACCTCTTGTGCGAACCCCATCCCTGACACATCCAAAGGTGGAATCATGGGACGGTGATGGGCCTCGCCAATCACTCGTCCAATTTGGGCTTCTCCGTCCGGGTCCCTGATTGGCGTGTCCATTCCCCGTCCCATCCGTCCTCAGCCTGAAAGTGGCACATCAGATCCTTGGCCCAAAGTATCCCATATTATCCAGCCCATCCGGGTCCCAAGTTTGACTGAGCCACATCCTTGTCCAATATGGGCAGCCTCATCCTGGTCACAGAAAGGGCTTACCAATTTCCCGTCCATTCCTTACTTACTGGTTACGGTCCAATTGTGACCATGCTGAGCACTGGTCCAAATGGGTCCCGCTTAATAGGGGTCCAGAGAGAGAGGGAGGGGGGGGGGGAGAGAGAGAGAGAGAGAGAGAGAGAGAGAGAGAGAGAGAGAGAGAGAGAGAGAGAGAGAGAGAGAGGAGAGAGAGAGAGAGAGAGAGAGAGAGGAGAGAGAGAGAGAGAGAGAGAGAGAGAGAGAGAGAGAGAGAGAGAGAGAGAGGAGAGAGAGAGAGAGAGAGAGAGAGAGAGAGAGGGAGGGGGGGGGGGGGGGAGGGGGGGCGAGGGGGAGAGAGAGGAGAGGGGGGGGGGGAGAGAGAGAGGGGGAGAGAGAGGGGGGGGGGGGAGAGAGAGAGAGAGAGAGAGAGAGAGAGAGAGAGAGAGAGAGAGAGAGAGAGAGAGAGAGAGAGAGAGAGAGAGAGAGAGAGAGAGAGAGAAGGAGAGAGAGAGAGAGAGAGAGAGAGAGAGGGGGGGGGGGGGGAGGGAGAGAAAGAGAGAGAGAGAGAGAGAGAGAGAGAGAGAGAGAGAGAGAGAGAGAGAGAGAGAGAGAGAGAGAGAGAGAGAGAGAGAGAGAAGG
Organism: Botryococcus braunii; assembly: GCA_002005505.1. Lineage (NCBI taxonomy): Eukaryota > Viridiplantae > Chlorophyta > Trebouxiophyceae > Botryococcus > Botryococcus braunii. The sequence goes on along the minus strand of KV908481.1, from coordinate 108,359 downwards.
AGGGGGGGGGGGATGGAAGGAGATAACGAGATTAGAGATAGGGATAGAGAGGGAGACAGTAGAATCAGTATCTAATCATCACTCTTTTTACAAGGGACTTTGCGGAAAACCGCAGTCCATAACGCACCACACTTGACGCGGAACAGCAATCCAGTACGATGTTCTCTACATCTTGGACCTTTGTAAACGTTTTTAAAGCTTTCATTTTTGGCATGTTAACACCTATGCCACAATTGCATTACCCATGTCTTCAAAAATGTTTACATAATCCCTGGCGAACCCGAAGAAGGGTATTCATGTTGCACGCAGTTGTCTGTGGCACTAAATGTAACTCGAGGCACACCTTCGTTTCAGCTGAATGTACATCAACTGTGACACCTCAGTATATACTAAAAATGAAATTCACTTCAAGGACGTCACATTAGGGCGTCGGCGCTGAAATACTTGGTCGAGAAAACATTGGTCTAATAATAATACTTCACGAAGGATGATTAAATATTCCTCCCAACATTGCGTCCTACCACGCCTGCAGGCCCTATCATGCCTGCAGCTGCACCTATTGAACATAATGCATGGGTACCAAAGTATTGCAAAAGAATGCTTCCTCAGAATGAGGTGTCGGGTCTCTCTGCATGATCACTAGATTGTTAATAGTTCCAAGTTGCACACATTGGTAGACAGGCCTTCGCCGTCCTCTTGCTCCAGAAGTCTCACAAACTAATCTGGGCATTCGAAGGCGCTCATGATATATGTTTCTCCTTCCCGACCATTCTCTGTATCTGCGGAGGTGGACGAGAGAGATGACATCCCTGCCATGCAAATGAAGAGAAAATGCAAGGCGCGCTTGTCCGTACCACTCCATGTCCTCACCGACACTGCATCAGGTTTAGTTCCTTATAAGATTCCACGCCCTTTGGGTTCAGCCCCGTCCACGCTTTTCGCATATCGACTTGGAAGGAGCTCGCCTTGCGAATCTTATATTACATATAGTGTTAACGTCAATCTCAAAGCACTGCAGACGCAGTGAATACACTTAATTGAGTGTAATAACACTTATGTATAGATGACTAATTAAGATCAATACCAATAAAATAAGACTCATTTTACTTTATATGCATATGTGAATGCAAAGTACTCCAGTAAATATCGTGTTTAATGCGTACTTGATTGTCATAGTCGGGAATTGTCCTTCGGATGAAGGTATCTTTGCACACTGCGCTTGAAGGCCGGCACGTCGATGAAATCTACAAGCATGGCAACACTACCAGCCACGCAGATCTGCCAACAATGCACACGTTATAAAGTTTATGACAAGGAAATTCTAGCGCTGAAGGACCAGGTTATTGAAACTCCAAAACAATAAGCGATTGTTATTCATAAGAATTTCATGTCACGCCGTAAAAGTGGAATGTGCGATTCGATACAAATCATGGTGTTACCTGAGAGGTTTCCAATAGATCGTCTTCTAAGCTTGAATCCGTTCTCTGATAATCAGTTTTATACAATCAAGTAGTTGTTCACCAGCTTCATCAAGTTTGAGATGTGGTTGCGATGTCAACAGTTCAGAAAAGCCGACAGCAGTGCATGGGTACTGTTGGCCAATGGCATGCAACAAAACTGTTTGGTTATCTTCAGCCTTATCAGCCTGCATTGTTCAACAGTCGCTAGTATAAAAAAACTAATCAACCTTAACCTTTGACAGTCATGTCTCCAAAACATACTACTCAGGTACTATAATTATTCTTAGTACATCATAGTCACGCAGATGTCCAGATGCTTCTCCATTATCGCCAGCGCTCATCGCCAATAAGTTCACAAAACGCAGTAAAATCAGTGCATTATGTTGATCTTGAGAAATAGTTTTGATGTGAGAAATAATTGGTATCTATGGTTTCAGACAACGTCAATAACATGCACTTGTTACAACTCAAGGATCATTCCTCACCTGTAGATGCTGCAACAGAGTTCCGTTTGAGAATGTTGTGTATTCTCTTATTATGTTTCCGCAGTTGTCCTTGACATAATTGGGACGAATCCTGAGTTGTAGATTAGTCTGCAAGGATATGCTCGTTTGTTTCGGTCTGCATGTCACAATGCCATGGTTCAATATGTATGATGAATGACTAGTCGGCGTGCACAAATTTCAATGCGATGATTCAATCTTATATGCTTAACCCCTGCATTACCGCATATAGAACCAGTCACCAACCTGGTTGGCATGTATGAGTTTGTTAAAAATCAAATCTGCTCGGTCTACGCATTCAACGTAAATCGATTGTCCGTGGCTGACGCCCACAACTTGCTTGGACCAAATCTGCGATACAAAGGAAATTCATTATACAAAATATGGACAACTTGCAACGACAACAAATCGAATAATAGAAGACGAAACAATAACACAAAAATACTGCTGAGTTTCGAGAGGGAAGCTTACTGTGTGACTGTCCAAGAAAACCTTCATTTCATTCAAGCATCTCCAGGGTATCAACTGTGTCTGTGAAATTTCTTTAACCAGTACCTCACCGTCGTCCCGGTTCTGTTTTGTTATGATCGGCAAGAGCTTCTTGGCTGACTTATTTAAGTGCACTCAGGGGCCGTACCTCCCTTCCTCCATACTAACTGTATCATATGGTGTGCGTGCACTACAGACCATACGGGATATGGCAGGCAGCATTTTTGAAGCAACATCATGACTAGAGCCCAAACGCTTTTGCCTAAACGTCTTTCTTTCCTTGTCATCAACACCTTCGTCGAGCTCTTCAGCTCGACGACGTTTCAATGGCTTAAGAACTTTACCAGAATGGCTTTTTATTTTGTATCCAGTGGCGGTGAAGGGCCTCAATCGTTTTAAATTTTGAGGCACAACCACCGCAGACGAAGTCCTGATCACACATCTTTACACTATCGCACAACACTGTACTATACGATAGGAAATAGAATATGATGATGCGGTTGTATTTAATCGTCTATGGATTTCCCCAACAAACAATCAAACCAGCGGTCGTGTAGTCTTTGAAGGATCTGAATCCTACACACGTACAAGGTCGAAGAAGTGCCTTTTCTTTGCTCGACCGTACATCGTACGTTCAAGTGGATCGAAGGCGACTGGCATCCCTTTCGTCGCAATCATTGTATCATATTGCTAGCCCATTCTGCCTATGCAATTCGAATCTATGGGACTTTTACTTGAATTTTCGGATGACACAAAAGCATTTGGGCAAAAGAAAGGCCGACCCTGAGGACCTGGCAGAAAGGCGTCGTGCTTTAAACTCTGTTGGATCCGGATTGCGGGACGAACTTTTCGAAAACACTTACTTATCAGGACCTGTATCTACACCAGTTCAAGGGGCATCGGGAGAAAGTCCATATCGAAATGACATGGAACCAGAACATACACCTGTTGGGCAGTCGGACTCACTGGAGGTCAGGAGCAGTTTGGGAAACTCCAACTCCGACAAGGTATATAGTCAAAGCTACTGATTGTGTAATTAGATTGGCAGTTAAGTATGTCTGAGGTTTAGTTGGTTGTTCAATAGTTTAACCACTATGTCGTGTTTGCATACTCCCGGTTTGCGTGCTCTGAAAGTTTGTATTCCGCTTTACCGTTTGATACCTTTAGCTAGGTTTTTCAATCGATCTATTCTGTCATGTGCTTGTTGGATTGTTGTATTGATTTTGATATTGGATTTTGACTGTTGGGTTCTGTGTATCCATGATGACCAAACCAATTCTGATCCATTGTACAACGGATTCAAGGAAACGCAACCAGCCTGGCAATTCTTGGTCTTGATGTTAACAATGAAGGCTGCATTTCCCGGGGAGTTCCCCTGACATGGCATACCCTGCTTTTAGATTATAGTAACCAATATAAAAAGAAACTAACAACCTTTGCTGGGCGAAACGACCCCAGACTACTTACTTTAATAATTTAGCACGTTTTCTCAAGAGGAATCATACCTTATTGAAGACAAGGCTTGTTCAGCTCGTATGATGGCTCACTAAAGAAGCCAATGCCTATCTTTGTAGATTGAGTTTACAGGATGTACAGCTGTATATTTTGTGAACTCAGCATACAAAGATAGGCATGAACCTGCAAGGTCTTTCTTGGAAAACCGGAAAGAAAAAACCATGAAAGCTTTCCGACACGAGACGTTTCAATGCGTTTTTTAAAAGTTGAATGATGATAAGTTTGCTGGTCTGCTGATTCCGAGTTTGATTGTGCTGGTGTTTTGAAATTGGATATTTAATATAATTGTTTTGTTAGTTTTAAGTCTTGAAGGGTTAAGATCTTATAAGATCTTATAAGTCTAGACTAAAACTTGGATCGTCTATGGATGGTTCTTTCAATGCTTACAATGCTTACTTTGTGTGTGATGATATCCTGGCATGATGTTAATAATTGAAGGACAATTGCTTTCAGCTGCAGGACACTTGCTTTTGTCTGTAGCTTCTCTGTGTTTGCTGTATATACAGGGAAGCTACAGACGAAAGCAAGTGTCCTGCAGCTGAAAGCAAGTGTCCATATATGTTTGTCCAATCATTTGCTTTCTCAATGTGCGTTTTCCTTGTGTTTGACTGACTTACAGTTATGTCCCTCAATGCTTCAGCAGTTTTGAGCAGTAGCTAAAACAAGACGTGCTAATTGGCAGTCAGAGGATGCTGGAGAAGCAAAAAACCCTTGCTTTGTCTCCAGAGAGGAAGTTGAGCAACAAATCTCGGAAGGTATCCCACGATCACCTAAACAAGAAGGGAGTTAATATATTTGCAGAGACAATTTGTGTATGATGTAGATTATCTGTTGCGATGAGGTTAAAGTCGGTTTTGAAACCTTTTAAAAAATTGTACAGCAAATTTGCTGTATGATTTCAGTGGTGTCTTCGGTGGCCCTTGCCTTTTTTAATTGACCTGATTCCTGAAAGTGCCGCGTCGTATGATTACCTACAGATGTCCAGGCGGATCCAAACATTCTGTACAACGGGGCAATGTCAGAGGTATGATTTCACTCTTCAATCACTTGCTCGACCACCAGTGGTACCAATCGGAATGTGGCAATTGAGCTACGGCTCTCATCCATCTTACCAAGGGCAACAAGACCTTTCGAAAGAATTCTGTGTAGGGTAGCTCACGGGAAAGGCGTATACGCCATTGTTCATCAAGTATAGAACTGCTAGGGGTATAGCAATTTGTGCTCAGTCGTGGTCATTGGTTTTCGTTCGAGTTCTGCACTGGTGTATATGCGAAGAACATATTTGGCATTATATTTATACTATATAGTTCAAGTACTAGTAGCTGTTGCATGGTAATAGCATTGCATCTCAATGTAGAAAGCGTTATGTCGCATGGACACCAGAGATTATTTTCAACTATTTTTTATATTGGATATCACGGAAGCCGACTGCTCAGTTTAATGGGACAAACGGGAGGGAACACCAAACCTTCACAATGCGTCGTTAACAAGCACGACAACGTTTTCATTGCAACACACTTGTTGCAACATGTAATCTATGACTATGCAAATGTGATTCATTGTGCGGCTGCCCTTTCAAACACTCCTTGCTCGCTCTTGATTTATGACTGTATAAGCAGTCAACATATATGTGGACTATGTAGCAACAAAGCACGACATAAAAAGGACCGTAGAATTCCTGGGTTAAGATTCAACATTCCCGTTCGTCTCGGGCCCGTGAAAAGTCGACCAGAATGGGGCTCGTCAATTGCTGTTCCATCTAAGCCTGTCCCATCCAAGCCCTGTCCCATCCAAGCCTGTCCAAAACTGACAGGAAATGTAGCCGTCCTATCCGGCCCATAGAACCTCGATAGAGATGGGGCTCGTCAATTCACATCCCATCCAAGGCGGCCCATAACTACCACAAATTTACCCTACCAATCCGGCCCATAGAACCTCAACCGGGATGAGGCTCGTCAATTTGGGTCCCAACCGAGGTGGTCCAAAACTGACACACAGGTACCCGACCAGTACGGCCCATGGGACCTCGACCGGGATGGGGCTCCTCAATTCAGGTCCCATCTGGGGCGGTCCAATATTGACACACATGTACCCGGCCAATACGGCCCATGGGACCTCGACCCGGATGGGGCTTCTTGGTCAGGTCCCATGCAAGGCAGTTTAAAATTGACACACACGTACCTGTCCAATACGGACCATGGAACCTCGACCCGAATGGGGCTCAACAGTTCAGGTCCCATCCAAGGCGGCCCATAATTGACACAAACGCACCCGACCAACCCGGCTGATGGGACCTCGACCGGGATGGGGCTCATCAGTTCAAGTCCCATCTGGGGCTGTCCAATATTGACACACATGTAGCCGACCCATACGGCCCATGGAACCTCGACCCGGATGGGGCTTCTTAGTTCTGGTCCCATGCAAGGCGGTCCAAAATTGACACACAGGAACCCGACCAATACGGCCCGAATGGGACTCATCAGTTCAGGTCCTATCCAAGGCGGCCCATAATTGACACAAACGCACCCGACCAACCCGACCCATGGGACCTCGACCGGGATGGGGCTCCTCAGTTCAGGTCCCATCTAGAGCGGTCAAATATTGACACACAGGTACCCGACCAATACGGCCCCATGGGACCTCGACCGGGATGGGGCTGGCCCATCTTTGTCACAATTTGGCGGCCAATACTTGACGGGGATGGGACGAGCCGCATCCCTGTCGAGGTCCAATGGACCATATGGGACGGGGCCCCATCCCCGTCCCATACTGTCCCATTTCTTAACCCCAGACGTCTCTCAATGTGCTTGCCCCAACTTCGCATGGAGCTAGCAGCACATCCTGGTTAATAGATAGTGGGGCCTCTGTGCATATAGTCAATGATCTCTCTTTGCTCCACAATCCAGTTATGCATGGACAGCTTCTTCCTCTGCTCTTGGCAACCTCAGACGCCAAGGGAGGAATCATTGCGTCTGGGTCTGTATGCCTCGTGAATGCAAGACACGAAGTATTCTGGCTGCACAACGTGCAGTGTGTTCCTTCGGCGCATACCAACCTCATTTCAGCCACTGGTGCAATTCAGGATGGAGCATCTTTCATGACTGACACTGCAGGTGGTTACACAGCCATGAAGGGACCTAAAGGGTGGTGTGGAGATATCACCCGAGCACGAGGTCTGTTTTTTTTTTGGAGTTTGTTAGTCGTGTCAGAGGGCAGCAAGTTGGCTGCAGACATATTGATCACAGGGCTGAGGCGTCTCATCTTGGGAAAGGACACGTGTGTAGCGAGAGATCTCTGTGGCATGCTAGGTTAGGTCATCCTGGTGCCAGCAGCATGCTGAGGTTCTCCAAGGAAGATCTGGTTACAGGAATCAATATCTCCCTTGCTCCCTGCTCTGAGTGCCCTATACACTGTGAATCGTGTATACAAGGGAAATACTCCAGACCTCCTTTCCCTGTATCTTCCAGGCCCGCACATAACCCGCTCGATAGAGTCCATGTGGATACTGTGGGTCCCATATCACCTCCGGCCATCACAGGTGAACGATTTTGGGTCACTGTAGTGGATGAAAGTTCACACCAAATTGCCTCGCTGCCTGTGAAGTCAAAGGATTGCATTCCAAAGGCTGTGATAGATCTGCTCCGGTTTGGGAGACCCAACGAGGCACAGTTGTGAAGTGTGTGAGGACTGACAGGGGTTCAGAGTTCCTGAACCAGCAATTCAAAGAGTTTTGTGCTCAGCAGGGCACTAAGATGGAGTCCTCAGCGCCCTACACGCCTGAGCAGAATGGGGTGGCGGAGAGGATGAATAGGACTCTGATGGAGCGGACAAAGACTCGGTTGGTCCATGCTGCAGCAGACCCTTCCCTGTGGAAGGAGGCGCTTGCGACAGCTACCCTCCTCTACAATGTGGGTCCTACTTTAGGCAGGTCCCTGACCCCCATGGAATTATTCTTTGGTGTCAAACCTGATCTGTCTGTGCTGCGCACGTTTGGCTGTGTAGCCCATGTGCACATTCCCATGGTCACATGTCTGTTTTTGGGCCCAAGACCATCCCTGGGATGTTTACTGGTTATTGTCCCCAGTCTAAGGCGTATCGTGTGTACGTGGGGAATGGAGTGTGGAAGGAGAGCAGGGACGTCAGCTTTATCGAGCACTTGAGGGGGGCTGAGAGAGTGGGTCTATCAAAGGTCAAGCCTGGGTCTGTCTATGATTCGAGGATATCACCCCCCCTTGGCAGTGAGAATCTGGCAACGCCTCAAGCAATTCCCTCTGCTGCTTCACCGACGTTCTGGGATGAGGATGATGACCATGGAGTGGAGCCGCTTCCCACTGGGGCTCATGGGACCTCCGGACTCCGTGCTGGGGATCAGTCTAGAGAAGGGACCATAACAACACATGACCAAGGAACCTCCAACAGCCTGCATTCCACTGTTGGGAACCCAAGAATTGTCTCCGCACTCATGGTCGGTGCTTGAGCATATGCAGAATCTGGCCAGGGGGGTGTAGAAACTCAATCCCAGGTAGAAAGAATGCAGAAGGTACAAGAGGGGTTGCGAATGCAGGGGAAGTCACAAATTCCCCTTCCTCCAGGGACCACCCTTACAAGGGAGCAGCGCTATGAACAGCGCGTGGCTAGGAGAGAGCATTCTGACATCCCATTGCATGCCATTGACCCAGGTCAGGCAAGTGTGAGTGAGCCAAACATGGTGGGTCTCCCTGATATGCAGAGGCAGGTTGAGACAGTCAAGGCTATGCTTAGTGCAGATGTGAGAGATGAGAGTAGTGGGTTGGACATACCACCAGTAGGGGAAGCAGGTGCCCAATCCGAGTCACTGGCTAGTCATGCTTATGGTGTGCAGGCTGACATGGTAGGCGCAGCTCAGGCAAGCCTGGGTAGTGTGCCCAAGTGTGAGTCCAGGAGAGAGAGAGAGCTGCTGCTTCCCTCTGCATTGAGAAGGGTGCGAGAATGTAAGGGTGCTGCACATGAGTCAAGTAGTCAAGGGGAGAGAGAGAGACTTGAGAAGGAATCAGATAATCCTGGCTCTACTGCCCAGTCCCAGCATAAGGTACAGAATGTACCTTATTCTAGCAACCAGGGAGAGAGAGAGAGAGAGAGAGAGAGAGAGAGAGAGAGAGAGAGAGAGAGAGAGAGAGAGAGAGAGAGAGAGAGAGAGAGAGAGAGAGAGAGAGAGAGAGAGAGAGAGAGAGAGAGGAGAGAGAGGGAGGGAGGGAGGGAGGGGGGAGGGAGGGAGGGAGGGAGGGAGGGGGGGGGGGGGGGAGGGAGGGAGGGAGGGAGGGGGGGGGAGGGAGGGAGGGAGGGAGGGAGGGAGGGAGGGAGGGAGGAGGGAGGGGAGGAGGAGGGAGGAGGGGGGAGGGGGAGGGGGGAGGGGAGGGGGAGGGGGGAGGGAGGAGGGAGGGAGAGAGAGAGAGAGAGAGAGAGAGGAGAGAGAGAGAGAGAGAGAGAGAGAGAGAGAGAGAGAGAGAGAGAGAGAGAGAGAGAGAGAGAGAGAGAGAGAGAGAGAGAGAGAGAGAGAGAGAGAGAGAGAGAGAGAGAGAGAGAGAGAGAGAGAGAGAGAGAGAGAGAGAGAGAGAGAGAGAGAGAGAGAGAGAAGGGAACATCACCCTTAAGGCTGACAGTCCTGCTGCACCACAGCATAAGGCACAAAGTGTACCTTCTGTCAGATTGGGAAAAGTTCACGTGCCCTCGAACTTGAGGGAAGCCCAGCGCTCACCTCAGTGGGAGTTTTGGCAGCAAGCAATGCAAGAGGAGATGGAGTCATTAGACACCCATGAGCTTATGCGATATGTGGAAAGACCCCATGGACTGAAAGTTATTCCTGTTCATTGGATTTTTTCTACAAAAAACGGTGCACATGGTAATGTCACTCGGTTTAAAGCAAGATTGGTTGCCCATGGTTGCAGACAGATCCCTGGGATAGATGTTGGGGAGGTATTTGCACCCACCAGCAGCTATGGGGCAAGGAGGGCTGTGCTGGCACGGGCTGCCACACAGAATCTTGAGATCCACCAAGTGGATATCAAGACGGCTTTTCTCAATGGGGAGTTGGAGGAAGAGATCTATGTGACCCAACCACCAGGATTTGAGAATGGCGACACGAGGGTTGTGTGCAAGCTCAGGAAGGCACTATATGGTCTAAAACAAGCCCCACGGGCTTGGCACAAGACCTTGAGTGACAAGTTGAGCGTGATGAGGTATAGTGTGTGTAAGAGCGATGCTGGGGTGTACATCAGGAGGGCCCCTGATGGTAGTCTGTCTTTTATTCTTGTTTATGTCGATAATCTTCTCATAGTTGCCAGAGTGGTTGCAGAGATTGAGTGGGGGAAAGAGCTGTTTATGAAGGACTTCACCATCCATGATTTGGGAGAGGTGAATGATTTTATGGGGTGTCAGGTCCTACGTAATAGAGTTCAGGGCACTATTTCCAGGGGTTGCACTCCCAAAATCGATGCTCTTGTGGAGAAGTTTGGCGTTGCTGATGATGGGCGTGTGGTTGATACCCCCATGTCCAAGGACTTCGTGGCTAGCAGCAGACCCGAGTCCTCAGATGGTATGTCACATGGGGCAGGTACCCCTCTGCCACCTGGTCATCGATACTGCGAGTTGATTGGATCGTTGCTGTACATTGCCAATACGACCCGGCCTGACATTTCTCAGGCTGTTGGAGTGTTGTCAAGGTATAGAATGACACCCACTACCTCACACTGGAATGAGGCCATTCGAGTGCTGAAGTACTTGAGAGATACCAGAGAATTAGCTGTTACTCTGGGTGGAAAGGGGCCTGAGCTAGAAGGCTATGTTGATGCCGACTATGCTGGGGACCTGGACCACAGGTATTCCACCACTGGCTATGTTCTATCAGTCTATGGTAGTGCTGTGGTTTGGGGAGGCAAGAAGCAGAGCTCAGTGACTACCTCAACTGTGCAAGCCGAGTTTATGGCAGCCGGCCATATTGTGAAGGAAGCCAACTGGCGTAGGGGCTTCTTGGAAGAGACAGGGGCTGCACCTTGGAGGGTCAAAATTTTCTGTGACAACCAAGGATGCATTTCAAATTTACGGAACCCCCTTTATTCCAAATTCACAAAGTATGTTGCAGTAAGCTTCCACTATGCTAGGGAAGCTATGGCACTTGGGCAGGTAGATATCCTCTATATGGAATCTGCTCGCAATGTGGCTGACATTATGACCAAGCTTGCTTAAGCCACTTGCTAAGCCCGTGTTTGTTGGTCATCGTGATTCACTAGGTTTGAGAAGATACACATAAAGCATGCAGGCAAGGGGAAGTGTTGAGTTCTGAACATTATTATTGAATGCCTTGTGCTTTAAGTGATCTTCAGGTGTGCACTATTAGGATATGGGTCCGTTGAGAACATAAGATACCTTGAGACACGTTAGGTTGTGGACGCTTTCGAACATAAGGTACAATCTGATCTAGATTACGCGTTAGTGTGAAAGGACAATTGAAGCTGCGATCACCGCACAGTCGAGCAACTGGTTTGGAAAGATACTGGGCACATAAGGATGCTAGTCTTGTTCACTCAGTTGCATGTGTCTAACGAGCAGACAGTCGTCAAGGACTGTAGCTGCAGAGGCACAAACTTACGACCCGTCTGCTTGCTTACAGGAGCGGCGACGCAGGGTGTGTATTGGTAATGTGTTCATATTTGATTGCTTGTTTGGAAGTGAACCATCTTAGTGTACAATCAAGCCTCCCAAACAGCTAAGGGACGGAGTCTTGATTGAGTATAGGAAGGTACTTGCTTTCAGCCGTCAGGAGCTTATCCGTGTGTAGATGCTCATTGACAGATCAACGTGTAATGGAACTGGTTTGGAAAGATACTGGGCACATAAGGATGCCAGTCTTGTTCACTCCGTTGCATGTGTCTAAAGAGCAGACAGTCGTCAAGGACTGTAGCTGGAGAGGCACAAACTTACGACCCGTCTGCTTGCTTACAGGGGAAGCCCATTGCCCATAACCTTGTACAAGTACTTATGGGACTTATCAACTGAGTGTCAGAGCTTGGAAGGATCGGTTCCAGGGGAAGTCATCTAAGGTCTGGAGTGAAGAACTGGCTTGATCATCAAAACTAGAAGCAGACAAGTGATTATGAAAACGAGAAGTAAGCGCACTGCAACAAAGTCTGGATCAGCTGGGTCTGGCTCCTTCATCAGTGCATCATACAGGCAGCCAGCAAACTCCACTGCGCAAAGTGGAGAGATGTGCATCACAACGACGAAAACTGGCGGCGGCGTTACCACGAACGTCAAATGTCCAGTGACCTTGGACAGAGAGAGAGTGGAGTTTCCACTCTGGGATCTGGCATACGTGGCAGCCTGTGGCCTGAAAAGGTAGCTGCCATTGAAGCTCCAATGCCAGACACGGAGGAGAATGCAGCACCGCTCCTGATGCTGATTGAGAGCGTTCCCAAGGCGTGGGGTGTCAAGCTGGCTGCCATGAAGGTGGCAGCCTTTGCCTACTAGTGGGTCCGAGAGCGTTTAACTGGAGGGGTTGACCTGGAGGTAACGACACTCTGGCTGGAGCTCCTACACACCAGCATGGGAGAGACAGAAGCGTTGGAGGACTACTACAACAGGAAGGTGGCACTCTTAAATGCGCTCAAGGGAAATTGGCACTCCATCATGGAGAGAGAAGTCAAGCTGGCAATCATCAAGGGCCTACCAGAGGAAGCGAAGGAGACTGGGATGATCTCCTCATCTGCTGGGACGGATCTGGAGGGACTGTGGGGGATCATCTCCACAACAGCCCAGGGACTGGGCTTCAACCACCAGGTCCCCAGAGTCACACCTGTGGCCAGTGCAGCCATCACACGAGCTCATTCCACCACACCAGGGACTGCAAGCCCACAGGACACCCAAGCTGGGGGCCAGGGGGGCCAAGGTGGAGGGATGGGACCGGCGTGCCATCAGGCGCTGCCGCTACTGCAACAAGCTCGGCCATTTTGAGAGGAAATGCCTCAAGAAGGAGGCGGATGAGAAGATGCAAAAGGACCTGCAGCAAGTCATGGCTGCAATGGCCAATCTGCTTCCGCAATTCCAAAATCAAGCGTCGGCTGCAATGGCTCGGCCTCCGGAGGGCAGCGGGAACCGCAACAACTTTTTCCCTGGGGGATACCCACCACCCTCTGGTATGTCTGCCATGATTTCTCTGAATGTCTTGACACCAACACGCGTCATGCCAGAAGGGAGAAGTTTTCTGGTGGATAGTGGAGCCACCATCCACCTAGTCAATGATCTGTCTTTGCTACATTCCCCCACTCTCCACAGAAATCCCATTCCGTTGCATATGGCTACGTCAATTGCCATGGGACAGATGTAATGCGTCCGCGGAATGCTTCCCCGTCCGAATCGAAGAAGAAGTTACAGCTGTCCAGCCACGAGGGCATGATGAGATGTCCACAACACACACACAAGCCAAAACTAGGAAGAACTGACCACAAGAAGTGGCCAAGCGAAGAGCGAAAGCATAACTGAGCAAACAAAAAGGGGAAGGAAGGGGGGATAAAGGGGGGGGGCAGCCACAGACGTGGCTGCGGCCAAGTCACCGTAGCCGGCGTAAATCAGCACGAGCCTGGAATGCATCCGAGATAAAGGAGATGTACAATTCTGGGCGTAATGATCCCTGTATGTCCCGGCACGAAGGGTGTCAAGCTCGGTCGGGTCTCTTGCTGTGTGTAGGAGAGCAAGCAGAGCCCGACTATGTGTTGATACTTGTGGCAACTGATCAGAGATAAGCACCCGGAGTGCTCTTTCAGTCCCAAACAAGTCATTACATTGCTTCTTGCTCTCTCTCAACGCCAAGGAATTCAAACTACCTCTTCTACGCATCGACAGATAGTTCGCATTACCATTGTTCGATGAGCCAAGCATTAGCAACATTCTAATACGCTTATCTAGACCTCTTCCTAATCAATTGTTCATGCAAGTTACACTAAGTTGCAGCACTCCACCTGTATGTCCCGGCACGAAGGGTGTTAAGCTCGGTCGGGTCTCTTGCTGTGTGTAGGAGAGCAAGCAGAGCCCGACTATGTGTTGATACTTGTGGCAACTGATCAGAGATAAGCACCCGGAGTGCTCTTTCAGTCCCAAACAAGTACCGAGCCCTTCATGCCTGCTGCCTATATCCTTTCTCGCAAGAACGCGTCAGATTGCATTACTCTCTTTCTCCGAAGTGGAATCAGTCCAGATCAATTATGGCAGAACTCTAGAGTTCTGCCATCCCTTACTCAACCTCTAAGATTGTTCACAGTGATTGCTTTAGAGAAGCCTGGCCACTATTACTCTTCTGAGGGAAAGTCACTAAATGTTCTTTCACTATTATAACACTTCCCCTTGACTTTTCCTCACAAAAACTTGGCCAGTCCTAGAGCCTCACGATGGCCCTGAAATACCTGCCTTGTCAAAGGCTTGGTAAATATATCTGCCACATTCCTAGCAGAAGGAACGTATTTCACATCCACCTGTCCCAATGCAATAGCTTCCCGAGCAAAATGAAAGCTGATTGCAATGTGCTTGGTATGCTTAGAGAACACTGGATTTCTGAGATGATTGATGCATCCCTGATTATCACAGTGGATCTTCACAATCCAAGGAGAAATACCAATTTCTTCCAGGAATCCCTTCATCCAATTTGCCTCTTTGACAGCTGCACTTGCCGCCATAAACTCAGCCTCTACAGTGGATGTGGCCACTGCAGACTGCTTCTTGCTTCCCCAAACTACAGCCCCTCCGAACACACGAATTACGTAACCAGTAGTGGAAAACCGATGATCCTGATCACCACCATAATCTGCATCAACAAAGCCCTCCAGCTCTGTGTCATTCCCTCCAAGTACTAGAACAAGATCCCTGGTAGCCTTCAGATATTTCAACACTCTGATGGCTTCATTCCAGTGAGCAGTAGTGGGAGTAATCCTATACCTGGAGAGCACTCCCACAGCCTGGGAAATATCAGGCCTAGTGGTGTTAGCAATGTACAACAGTGACCCAACCAGTTCACAATATCTATGACCTGGTGGCAAGGGACTCCCAGCTCCAATGCTGGCACTGTTGTCCTTAGACACAGGTTGCTGTGTGGCCACAAAATCCTTAGTCATAGGGGTGTCAGGCCCCACAAACTCCAGATCCAGCCCAAATTTCTCAATGAGTGCATCAATCTTGGGAATGCAGCTCAATGAAATCAACCCTTTCTCTCTATCTCTCATCACTTGGCAGCCCAGGAAATCTTTCACCTCTCCTAGATCATGAATGGTGAACTCCTGCTTAAGCAACCCTTTCACTCTCTCAATCTCACCCATGCCCTTGGAAACTATCAATAGATCATCAACATAAATCAGCACAAAGGATTTTCCTCCATCCACAGAACATTTCACATAGACACCAGCATCACTCTTGCACACCTCATACCCCATGGTATGGAGCTTTTCATTGAGGGTCTTATGCCATGCCCTTGGAGCTTGCTTCAGGCCATACAGTGCCTTCTTCAAGCGACACACTGTGTTCCCATCCCCATTTTCAAACCCAGGAGGTTGTGTGACATAGACCTCCTCCTCTAATTCACCATTTAAAAATGCAGTCTTGACATCCACCTGGTGGATTTCAAGACCCTCTTGTGCAGCCACTGACAGCAAAGCTCTCCTAGACCCATAACTGCTGGTGGGAGCAAATACCTCCATGACATCCACTCCTGGAATTTGCCTACACCCTTGAGCCACTAGCCTAGCCTTGAACCTTAGCACATTACCATGAGCATCCATTTTCACTGAAAAAATCCAGTGAACTGGGATTACTTTGTGGCCACGAGGTCTCGGAACAAACTCCATCACCTCATGAGCATCTAATGAATTTTGCTCTTCCTGCATAGCAGCCTTCCAATATTCCCACTGTGGGGACTGCTTGGCCTCCTTTAGACTGGAAGGCACACTAATCTTCCCAAATCTCACCCCAGTGTGCTTCCCCTGATCTTGCTTACTCTCACACTCACTGTCACCCACTACTCTTTCGCTGAATGTTGCCGCACTGCATGTGGGAACTGTGGGCAAAGATCCACACCTCCCCCTCTGCTCTTTCTCTCTCTTAGACTCACAGCTTGCCCTCTCAAGCTTGCTGTCAGACACTCTAACATCATCCTCCCAAACACAGGTACCTCTCGGAAAGCTCTTGTAATTGGGAGAATTCTCACACTGTCTGGGCTTCCGATTCACCTCCTCAGACACACTCTCACATGGCTGACGGTCTGCAGACCCGTCAGGACTCTCACAGGCATTTGAACCACTCTGCATTGCATGAGCTCTTGGTCTGTCTTGAGGCTGTGCCCATGTCTCTCTCTCTCTCTGTCTGCTCCCTCTTAGACATGAGCGCTGGGGCGCAGGCCCAGCGGCACACTCCCATGCATGGCCCACACTTGCGTGGCTGGCACCACATTGTCCTTGGGCATCACAGATTGAATTCTCATCTCTAACATGTCTCTCAGGCACTGAACAGGTCCCACCCGTACAGCTCATCTCACTTGGACCATCTGCAGTCTGATCAGAGACTGCCCCCCTCTCATCTCTTACAAGTGAAACAGGTCTCTCGGTGTCCTGCCCCAATTCCTTCGCTTCCCCTGGTCCCTGTGACTCTGTGTCACCTTCAGTCATCCCCTCTCGCTCACAGCTCTCTCCCTTATCCTGTGCCAGCAGGATATCTCGAGCCGCAGTTCGTTGCTCGTAGCGTTGAGCTCGCGACAGTCCGTCCGGAGGCGGAATGGTAGTAGCCGGATGAGTGTTACGCAGTGATTGCTGTACTCGCTCTAAGATCCGTTGGTGTTGCCCGCCGTCTGCACTTCCTCGCGCCAGTCGTTGAATTGCGTCCAGAGCCCCGGACTGATCCAAGTCCGGCTGCTGTTCTCCCGTGCTTGATTCGGGAATCACATTGAGAATGCCCTCCTCTTGGGAAGGCTTCCCCTGACTAGCAGGCTCAGTTGCAGCCTGGTCAGAGGGTACTGGGAAGGAGCTGTCAGGTCTACTGCTGGAGCATGGGCTGCTGACAGTCTGATTCTGCGTGCTGCGCTGTGGCAATGACACCACTGGGTTGCTGCTGTGCATTGGCCCTGGTAAGTCTTCAGGGTTTGAGGACTGCTGAGGCTGGTCAGGGAGAACTGCCATTCCCACCCGAGTAGCTCCTCGAATGTGTTCCACAAATTGGACATCTCTGCTCTCTCTCCATATCCCCCCTCCCATATAGACACGGTATGCCTTTGATGCTGGAGAGTAACCAGTGAACATCCCAGCCACAGCCTTTGGTGCAAATGCCCCCCTCTGCTGATCAGGAACGTGCACAAATGCAAGGCATCCCCATGTGCGCAGCAAGGATACATCTGGTTTATATCCCATGAACATTTCGCAGGGAGATAGGGGCCTGCATGTGCTGGGTCCCATATTTAGGAGGGTGCAGGCTGTCTCCAGGGCTTCTCTTCTCTTCTCTTTCTCATTAAGTTGCTGTACAGCTGCCACCACATTGCGTTGTGTCTCTGCATCCCTTTGACGTTTGCGGCAGTCTCTCCAGAAATGGCCTTTCCTGTGGCAGTAGTTGCACGTGTCCCTCACTTCTCCCCTTGATTCTGTGTCTGCTGGCTGTCTGGAGGGATTGGCCCCGCTAGTGGAAGGGGCTGGAGCAGTCTCTAGTTGAGCAGGCATTGCTTTCATCACCATGGCAGGCTGTTCTCCATCATCGTTGTAGCCAGAAGCCTCTGCAGTGGTGGAAATGAGAGCTGCCAGTTCATCCAGGGGGTAAGCTACTGCAGTGGGTAACAGCCCGGGAGGATTAGCTGCTGCTGGCAGTCCCTGCACTATCTGAGTGGCCACATGACCATCCAAGAGGTCATGACCGTCGCGTTTCAAGCAGCCTTTGAGATTTATCATTCTAGACACATACTGAGAGATCGTTTCTCCACGTCTCATCCCTCTTGACATTTCCTTCAGCCAGTCTGCATTGGCTTGAGTGTTGTAACCACCAACAAATTTCTTGCAAATGAACAGATATGCATCATATGCTGACGGCTTACTTGACACTGCTCCTAACCATTCCTCTGGAACTGACTCATACAGCAGAAGCATTGCAGCCGCATTATGGATAGTCCCAGGCATGGCTGACTGAATGGCAGGAAAAGAACCCTTAGCACTATTGGCAGCAGTAAAGGCATTGTCCCATACCACAAAATTTGTGCCATGACGATCCAGTTTAATATGCACTTTGACTTGGGTGGCTATGACCTTGGGAAGTACATCTCCCTCGCCCTTTGATGTGCTGGGTGTACACGGCTGTCGTGTGGGAGACGATGTAGACGCCTCCTCTGTTGTGGGCTCCTCCTCTGATGGCTCCCTTGATTTAGATCTCTTTCTCGCCATGTAGCTCGAATGTCACTCAATCTGCGTTAGGTTCTGAACGCTGCGAGTCCCCGTCTTCGTCTCCGTTATCTGTGTCCGTGCACCACTCCTCTGGGCTGAATCCTTTTCTGCTGCCCAGAAGGGAAAGTAGGAAGTCCTCGTCAAGAGTGGCGAGAGCACACTCCACTGCTGTGTAGGCTGCCCTTTCTTCCCAATACTCGGGTTTGCTGGGTCCTCCGATCTGTTGTAGATGCCGCTCAAATAATGCTCGCGTGACGAAGCCTGGATCCGCGTTGATGAATGAACACTCCCACGCAGTTACTTTGTAGGCTGGGTAAGCAGAGAATCGTCGTCTGAACCACTGAGGCTGTTCGACTTTGCCCAGTCCGTACGCACGGCTGACAAAATCCTTCACTAGAAATGCTCGTTCTTCTGGTGTTCTCGGTCCCGTATCTCCTCCAGCTCGCCTCAGGCTATCATATGTAGGTGGTGAAGGAGGTGGGGGAATAAAAGGTCTTTTACCGCCGGCCGACATCCTTCCGCTCTGCTTCGTTCGTCCCATCGTAGGCTCGGAACATACTTTCAGTTGCCCAGCTCAAGAGTTGGTGGGCCCATAACCTGTACAATTCTGGGCGTAATGTTCCCTGTATGTCCTGGCACGAAGGGTGTTAAGCTCGGTCGGGTCTCTTGCTGTGTGTAGGAGAGCAAGCAGAGCCCGACTATGTGTTGATACTTGTGGCAACTGATCAGAGATAGGCACCCGGAGTGCTCTTTCAGTCCCAAACAAGTCATTACATTGCTTCTTGCTCTCTCTCAACGCCAAGGAATTCAAACTACCTCTTCTACGCATCGACAGATAGTTCGCATTACCATTGTTCGATGAGCCAAGCATTAGCAACATTCTAATACGCTTATCTAGACCTCTTCCTAATCAATTGTTCATGCAAGTTACACTAAGTTGCAGCACTCCACCTGTATGTCCCGGCACGAAGGGTGTTAAGCTCGGTCGGGTCTCTTGCTGTGTGTAGGAGAGCAAGCAGAGCCCGACTATGTGTTGATACTTGTGGCAACTGATCAGCGATAAGCACCCGGAGTGCTCTTTCAGTCCCAAACAAGTACCGAGCCCTTCATGCCTGCTGCCTATATCCTTTCTCGCAAGAACGCGTCAGATTGCATTACTCTCTTTCTCCGAAATGGAATCAGTCCAGATCAATTATGGCAGAACTCTAGAGTTCTGCCATCCCTTACTCAACCTCTAAGATTGTTCACAGTGATTGCTTTAGAGAAGCCTGGCCACTATTACTCTTCTGAGGGAAAGTCACTAAATGTTCTTTCACTATTATAACAGGAGACGACCGCACGCAAGTCAGCGTTCCAAAATGAACTGCCGAAGAGATCTAGAAGGACCCACAAACAAGTGGGGATAACGGTCCCGCACCGCAGTAAGAGCGGGACAGTGAAAGACATGTGGTGTTCATCACCCACAGAGGAGCCACACATATCACACAGGCGCTGAAGCTGCAGAAACCGGTCTCTGCCGCCCATGTCAATGGAGAGGCCATGAACACCAAGACGAAACCTGAGAAAGAGCCGGACCTTGGCAACATCAAGAGACAGAGAAAGGAGGCGGGAGCGCTGAGCCTTAGTGGGGCGCGCAAAGCACCGCACATAAGTACATAGCTGGGGATCAGCAGGGGCTAACCGAGGGGAGACACCGAGAGAGGCCACAGGGAGGGTATTGGCCTGCCTAATGAGAGCCAAAAAGGTATCCACATCAACGGGCTGCGGGCGCATAGGGGTAACCTAAGCGGCGAAGGGCAGCGATAAAAGAACCCGCCCAGGACGGGGAACGAGTCGTAACACCATAGTAGCATGAGTCCCTATGAATACGTGCATACAAGTGGTCGGGTGGGAGATCCACCAGAGAGTTCCAAAAGGTGACCACACGCTTGAACCAGATATGATGAAGGGGCCAAACGCTAACCTCAGCAAGGAGCACATCGGTGCGGACCGTTTGACGAACCCCAAGGGTCATCCGTAACATAGTAAGAAAATCCTTTTCTAAATCCTTGGCGGAGGGCCGAGTGGAAGATGGGGAAAACACCCGTAGACTCCAAACCTCACACCCATATGAGCAGGCAGGCACCACACATGCCAAGAAGAGACGTAAGAGAATACCGATCGAGGTGGCACATTTGAGGTTACCATAACGCATGCTAATAGTAGACCAGGCCCCCCACATCTTGCCACGCAAATGGCCAAAGGTGGCCCCAATGCCTGAAGCCGTAGAAAGCATGACACCTAAATGACGAGCCTGGGTCACCTGAGGCAGGGGTTGACCCTCATACAGCACGGGAGGGGGAGTTCATATACGAGGTCTAATCCGATCTTGTACGTCCGATCACGTGCAGCGCCTCTTTTAGGTTTCGATTGCGATCTGAAGCCACTGTGGCAGGGCACGCCAGGCGAAGGTCCTGGGTTCGATTCCGCTGAGCGCTACAAGTGGTATCAGCGATTGGTTTCTGTCCTCATTTTCGGGTGGGGCGTCTTCTCCCTTCCTACTCTCGGTAGAGGCCAAAAAGAGCCGCGTTCTGGTAGACCACATGGATGCCACAGGACCTACCTACCCGAGGTGCCTAACTCCAAAGCGGGGGGCTTCCTCTGAAGGGGGGAGGGATGTAACGCGCGGAATGCGTCCCCGTCCGAATCGAGTTCATATACGATGTCTAATCCGATCTCGTACGTCAGATCACGGGCAGCGCCCCTTTTAGGTTTCGATTCCGATCTGAAACTGTTGGATATGAACCATAATACACCTACATATAAATCTATGAATGATACGGATTATCATTGAGACTTCATGGGTGAACTGGTTCATATTATGTGGCACACTTACTGCAACTTTTAACTTTAAGATAGGTTAATCATGTTGTGTAATCATACAACCATCATTATTCCAAAGAAGATGTCAATAAGGTGCTATGGGACACTATGGGACATAGTTGTTAATCATAACCTTGATGAGACCTCATAGGTTGTTATGTATACTGTTGTTACAATCGTACTAAGTATGCATACGCATATGCACGTGAAGGATTACATGCATACAGTGAGCAATTGACTGTTATTGTGTTGAAGTCATAGTTGGATGCAATGGCTTGTGTAGTGCCTTATCAAATGCAATAGGCATTGACCATGTTTCCTATACGTATGATGAGATTAGGTCTCAGGGAACCAGTTGCATAGGTGCAAGCTGTTTATTCCTATGACTCGAGTCGAACTACAGATCACATGGTACTTGTTATTTGTACAGGTTCATGCTGATCATATCCTTAGCTGTATGTCCTTTGTTGTCGTAAGTTAACTCTGGCTAGTAACTTTGTGTGGCTCATAGATACTTGCGGCTAGTAGATGGAGATTGCTTTCATGTGTTTTGGTTTAGTACTTGAGAAATCTTGTCAAGCAAGCTCTGAGGTCTCTGTCGGTGGCAATTAATCTCCCTTTGATCCCATTACTATTGTGAAGGGAGACTGGGATCCACTGGTTAGAGACTAAGCTCAATCAATTGACTTGGATGATGGGCCTAGAATTGAACTTTAATCCAAAAGTGGACATTAACGCGTATATTAGATTGGTCAGCGAAGTCTGGTTAATGGCTTCGAGGTCGGGGCAGCGGGCAGACATTCAATGGAGTCTTTATCTCCAAGCAAGCTTGCTGATAAAGCAAGCTTGCTATGTCTCACCTGTGCATACTCTTCTTGTTCGGCATGCGTGCTTAATTGCGTTAACAACGTTCCGCATTCCTATTACATTGGTAAGCCCCGACTGGTGAGAAGTATGTATTGCTTCATCTTCTAATCGTGTGTGAGCACCCAAAGCATTGATGAGTCTACCTGGTGCAGGTGTAGTGAATATGTCAAATGACATTCATCACCTACGGTAGTAAGAATGTCGGCTTTGGGTTGCAGGTAGGAGTAGTCAGTTGTTGTACGTTTAGTTCGTATCATTGTGTGCACGTCTATATTCATTTCCTTGTAATAGATATTCAATGGAGTCTTTATCTCCAAGCAAGCTTGCTATGTCTCACCTGTGCATACTCTTCTTCTTCGGCATGCGTGCTTAACTGCATTAACAGCGTTCCGCATGCCTATTACATTGGTGTAGTGAATATGCCAAATGACATTCATCACCTACGGTAGTAAGAATATCGGCTTTGGGTTGCTGATGTGCTCATATACCGTACAGAAACCACTGTGGCAGGGCACGCCAGGCGAAGGTCCTGGGTTCAATTCCGCTGAGCGCTACAACAGATAATTGCAGCTGGTTCCCTGTGCTTGCTGAACAGCAACTCCTGTGGCTCCACAACGTGCATTGTGTCCCTTCAGCTACAGCTAATATTTCAGTGACAGTTGCTATACGTCATGGGGCTAGTTTTGTGACAGACAGTGTGGGAAGTTACACTGGGATGCGTGGCGCTCAAAGCTGGTCTAGTTCAGTTGCACATAGAAATGGCCTGTACTTCCTGCAGAAGGTCAGTCCAGTCAGAAACCCTGTTTCTGTGTCAGTAAACACAGTCAGAGCACCAGTCGCTCATTATTGCAGATTGAGAGCACTATGGCACAGTAGACTGGGGCGCCCAGGGGAGGTTAATATGAGGCGACTGCAGTCGGAAGATTTGGTCTTGGGCATCCCTGAATCTCTCTCCCCTTGCGCAAACTGCCCCTCTTCATGTGAAGCATGCATTCAAGGAAAGCACAGTCGTCCGCCTTTTGGAACCAGTTCCAGAGCAGTCACTGAGCCCCTTGAGAGAATTCATTCGGACAAACTTGGCCCCATCTCCCCTACAGCTATTACTGGGGAGCGCTTCTTTGTCACGATTGTGGATGAGGATACACACTATGTCATAGTCCTGGAAGTAAAAACCAAGGATGCAATTAGTAGTGCAGTCAGAGACCTCCTGATATCTTTTGGCAGAGGCAGTTGAACCGCTCTGTTAAGTGCAGTCGTATTGACAAGGGGACATAATTCCTCAACAGTACATTGAAGGGCTTCTGTACGCAGGAGGGAATTAATTTTGAGACCTCTGCAGCATACACGCCTCAGCAAAATGGCGTTGCTGAACAGATGAACCGAACGATCAAGGAGAAGCCAAGAACACTCATGTTGCATGCAGCTGCCAAACAGTCACTCTGGAAGGAAGCAGTGGAGACAGCCTACATCCTGTACAATATGGGACTTGTGACTGGACGTGACAAGACGCCTTATGAAGCCTTCCATGGGGTGAAGCCCGATGTATCCCTGCTCAGGACTTTTGGCTGTCTAACACACGTGCACATACCTGATCACCATGAGGGGAGTTTTGAGTCTAAGACCTGTCCAGGTCTCTTCACAGGGTAGTCCAGTGTGTCAAAGGCATATAGAATTTGTATGTGAAACGGAATTTGGACAAAAAGCAGAGACGTTACCTTTTTGGAGCACATAGGGGGGGCAGACAGAGTCGGGCTTAGCACCATGTCTCCTGTGAGTCCAAAAGCAGTGCAGCAGCCCTTTGCCTTGCCTTTTGTGCAACAGGAGGGCCAGCAGTCCTTAGGTCAGTTGTCGTATTGGGAATCAGATGATCGTGAGCCTCTTTGCAACCGAGAGGTCAACGTGCAGCAGTCCGGACCTGACTCCCCATGTGCAACCACCCCCTGTGCAAGTACCCCATGTTCAACCACCTCCGTTCAGAATTCTGAGACTACAAATGTCAACGTGGACGGGGAGCCCACTTCCTCGGAGCTGAGCCATACGGAGTCCGGCCACATGCTGGTCCATACTCGGACACATGGAGAACTTGGCGCGAGGAGGCCAGGAGACCCAGTCACAACTGCAACGATTGAATGATGTGCAAGAATGTGTTCGAACGGAAGCTGGGGCCATGGGTGTCCGAGGGTAAGACGGGCTGACCCGGCAGCAAAGGTATGATCAGAGAGTGGCAACATGTGAGGCTGCAGCTGAGGTCACTGTGGGATATGATGGAGATGTGAGTGATGGAGAGAATAGGACAATTATAGAGTCACTTTGCCCAGGGGAAGTAACTGAAGCACAGCCTGATGGACAGGACTTGGCCAGGCTGGAGGGCATGTCTGATAATGTAAGTGCTGAGAGTGAGGCAAGAGAGGTCAGTTTGGAGATTTCCGATCAGACACTTGATGGACAAAGGGAGTCTTCAGATGGCCAGGCTATGCATGCTTGTGAGGGACACACTGGGGAGTCACATGTGTGTTTGGGACATGATGAGTGATGTAAGACCGAGATTAAGTGGAGCAGCCTGTGAATCCTCCAAGGAAAGGAAAGGAAGATTACATCCAAAGACCAGCCACTAGGGCTGAAGAGGACGGCAGTACAATGAATTACCCATATCTAGCCAACTAAGGTCGCACAGCACCTGGGAGAGTGAGGTAGCTCTCCAGTGCTCTAGTCACAAATTTGGCAACCCCTTCAAGGTCTTCTTGCCACATAAACGTCTGTACAGATCGACTCCTTTGTTGAAAAAGATGCATAAATTGTTGCCGTACATGTTGTACAGCCGGGCATGTGAACAACAGATGATGTTCATCACCAACGAGCTCTAAGGAGCACCTCGTGCAAATCCTCTGGTCTCGAGGGATGCCTTGTTGTCTACCTTTATCAATAGGAAGGTCATGACACCCTAATCTAAATCGCATAAAGGTCCGCAATGTACCATTAGGAAGGTGGAGTTTGAGCGCACTCTTACTCCGTGGTACATGAGGCGGACGTGCGAACCACCTTTGGTATCTGCAGAATAAGGCTCTTGGGGATGCACAAGAGCGAGGGGAGATGTCTAGGTCATCCCATATCATGTCACTTTTACGGTCTAACAGATCCTTTACCTGTGAAATGTCAATCTGCAAGGCTCTGTCAAACCGCACATGGTCAGCTATATAGTATCCTAGTTTCTTAAGTTGTTGCATAAGGGTACCCGAAAACGTTTCTCGGCCTTCTACTATTGCCAACCTAATGTCATGCATGAGGACCTTGTAGTGTAATGAATCAGGTCTCATGGCCGCTATATTGTTCCAAAACCTAGCCATACGTAAGATCCAAGTTGACCACAAAGAGAATATGTTTAATTCACAATTGATTATTTGGAGAGAATTGACAATTGATTATACGGACAATAATACGGACAATTATACGGACAATTATACGGACAATACGGACAATTATACGGACAATAATACGGACAATTATACGGACAATTGATTATAAGGAGAGAAAGCTACAGACACATGTAGAGTGGGAGAGAGTCAGAGAGGTGTGTAACGCAGTAACCTCGAGCGAAAGAGTAGTGGAAGCAGGAGCGTGTTTGCATAGAGAGGGTAGCCATGTTGTGCATGATCACAATCTGAATACTGTAAAGGGTCAGATACCTGGGGTGAGGTGGTCCCAGGTGCCAGTCCCTGGAAACCTCAGAGAGGCGCAGAGATCCCCTCAGTGGGAATTCTGGTGCCACGGCAATGCAAGAGGAGCAAGATTCTCTTTATGCGCACGAGGTGATGGAGTACGTTGAGAGACCCAGGGGACATAAAGGTGATCCCTGTGCATTGGCTCTTATCTGTAAATTCTGATGCATATGGGAACGTCTTGCAATTTAATGCTCGACTTGTGGCCCAGGGCTATAGACACATTCCTGGAGTAGATGTAAATGAGGTCTTCGCACCTACCAGCAGCTATGGGTCAAAGAGGACTTTGCTAGCAAGTGCTGCAGCAAAGAACATGGAAATTCACCAGGTGGATATAAAGACCGCCTTTTTGAAGGTTGAATTAGAGGAGGAGGTGTATGTGACACAGCCTCCTGGGTTTGATAATGATGACCCCAACATTTTGTGCAGACTGCATAAGGCTCTTTATGGCCTGAAGCAGGCTCCCAGGGCTTGGCACAAGACCCTGAACGAAAAGCTGCTGAGTATGGGATATGAACTGTATACGAGCGATGCGGGAGTTTACATCAAGAGACACGAGGATTGGGAGCTGTCATACATGCTTGTGTATGTTTATGATCTTTTGATAGTGGCAACGGGTGCGGAAGAGATAGACCGGGTGAAAAAGGAGCTGTTGGCAAGCTTCAAGATTCATGACCTTGGTGAAGTCAAGGATTTCTTGGGCTACCAGATCCAGAGAGATAGAGAGAATCTGTGCCTATCACTCAGCTGTGTGCCTAAGATTGATGCACTGTGTGAGAAGTTTGGGGTGAGTGCTGAGTCACGTACAGTCGATACTCCCATTAGTAAAGACTTTGTGACGTGTGGGATGCCGCAGGTTACAGTGGGTGAGACCAGCTTGGGGTCTGGGACTCCACTGCCTCCCGGGCATAGATATTGTGAGCTTGTTGGGTCTCTGGTGTATATTGCTAATACAACTCGACCTGATATAGCTCAGGCTGTGGGTGTTCTGTCCCGTTACCGGAACGCCCCCACCACTGCCCACATGAATGAGGGCTTGAGGGTATTGAGGTATCTTCAGTCTACTCGAGAATGTGCTGGGCAGGAAAGGGCCTGTGTTAGAAGGTCATGTTGATGCAGATTATGCTGGCGATATTGACAGCAGGCATTCTACCTCAGGGTACGTGCTATCAGTGTTCGGCAGTGCTGTGGTCTGTGGGAGTAAGAAGCAACATTCAGTTGCTACCTCCACTGTGGAGGCTGAATTCATGGCAACCCAGTCTGGCTATCAAGGAGCTTAACTGGCTGCGTGGGTTCAAGGAGGAAATCGGAACTCCTCCTTGGTTTGTGAAGCTATACTGTGATAATCAGGGGTGCATTGCTAACCTGAAAAACCCACTGTATAGCAAGGTATACTAAGCACATTGCAGTGTGCTTCCACTTTGCACGTGAAGCTATTGCAAAGGGGCAGGTTACACTCTGCTATGTGGAGTCTGCAAGGAACAAGGCAGACATGCTGACAAAGCCTCTGGCTCGCCCTGTCTTTCAGGTGCACAGGCGAGCATCTGGACTTGTGAAGATGACGTAGGTGACAGGGTGCTGTCAAGGGGAAGTGTTGAATAAATTGGTCAATAATGTGCTTAATGACGTCCCCGGACACATGCCATCAACACCGGTGTAAACTATAGACTTTATGAATGGTATAGATCATACTCGTACCTCAATGACATAACACGTGACTTGTACGATATGCGATCTCAATAAACATTACGTATGGTAGTACTTTAGGATCCATGCAGTCCGAGTCATCCCTGGGCAGGCCAGGAACGGCTTGGTACTTGTCCGAAGCATGTTGGTATCCTTGGCCAACTTCTACTATTGGAGAGTGCTGTGTGTTGTTCCTGGAAACGTTGTAGCGTGGACGGTTTTTCCTACAGGCTACGAGCTGACGCTTCCATCGTGCCATCATGGCAGGTGACACCGAAAGCAGAAATGGTTTAGTTTGTTATAGGATCACGATTACATACTCGGGGTCAGCCTAACGAATTCACACAAGGCCACGACAGTGCACGGGTCCATATGGTCCCATCTGGCCCAGTTCACCTCGGCGACAAACACACGGGAAAGTCTTTTGAGGGCCGCTTGCAACAGCCCAGGCACATGCATTCGCTTGGTGGCTATTGCAAATCTGCGTCGGGATGTCGTTGCCATGTGTGTGAACAATTGAAGTCATTGCTGAGTTATACGTTCGCAAGTGTATGCGCATGTGACTCGTTAATATTGGAAGGACTCGACTCGAAATGTTTGCTCTCAGGAAGGCCCATCGAAGGCAATGGTTGAACGGAAGTGCCATCGGACTCACCCTGACGTACTTGCATTCATTCCTTGTGTGTTGTGACAGGGATGCCCCAGGGATGCCACCTGGCTCGTGAACTGCCTATGCCGATTGATAGCTGAAGCGACCAGTGTGCACGAATTCTAAAAGTTTAACCCGGAAGTCGTCCTTTTTGCGAATCAGAGCCCCTTTTCGTATCTCAGGCCTCATAACAGACCTACATCCAAGACGCGTGCAATGTCTCTATGGAACAAATTCTGACGAGAGCACATATTCCCCTGATGTCACAGCCTCCAGCCTCTGCGGCATCCTCAAACCCACCAGGTCCTGCACCTCCTGCTTCAACACCGCCATTACCTGTGGGCCAGACTGCTCAGTCTGTCTCACATGGAGGACAGAGTACGAGGCAAAATGCAAAAGTCCATTCTGTGTTGTCAGTACTAACAGCCCTCCTTTACAATGATACCACAGAACCTTCCTACTACCAATGTCAAGGTCGCCCATCCCCTGTGGAATGATAGTCAATGAACTGGTCACTGCTGCCATCACTAAAAAGTGTATCGAGGCCCTGCAGCAACCTGTATAGGCCATATACCCGAGCCAATACAACTGCACTAATGCTCATACCAGTAGTATACCAAAAGGGACCAGCCATCACAACCATGTACTCAGCTTATGATGCCCTTGATTGGATTGGCAGGAAGTACACGGGAGTTCATGACAGATCAATAAACAAAGAGTGGCTAAGAACCCTATAGTCAGAACCCATGACCGGCGTGGAGACCCTGGAGAGCTTTGTCATGAAGAAGTCTATGCTGTTTCAGAACCTCTTGGACAACTGCCACACCCTTGATTCGACTGCCTTCCACCCGAGCTGGAGACCTATAAAGGAGCTTTGTAGGGCCACTGCAATGGAAAGACCCCATACGAAATCCTTAAAATCCTGAGAATTCATGCTCATGGTGCTGGTTTCGACGACCAGATCCTCAGACCCCTTCCAAACGCCGCCCCAACGGTGGATCGACCAAGTGCAGAGCCAAGTCATGACGCTGAACCTACCTCTTAGAGGGCGTTCACATCCCAAGTCTCGCAAGGTCCGTTGGGAATTCGGGAGCCGTGGACATGTCAGCCGCGAATGCACTCGCTGGAAGAGATCTGGTGAGAGGACTGCCGACAACATTAAGCCATCTACTTCAAGCGAATAGTTTAGAATCCGCACGACCTGTATGTCAATATCAGATAGAAGAGATAGGTATACACACTTGTATGTCATCCAAGTATATGCACCAATTAAGCAGCAACACCATAACAGAGGTGGCAATTGGTGCCAGATCCACTGATCTATACACATCCAGGACAATGCATCCACACTAATGATTTCAGGGAAGAAGAAACGGTGATCACAGACAAGCGAGTCAGTGCATGAGAAAAGATTAACTCCAATACACCAGAATGACTTACAATTGGCCGAACGAATACACTATCGATTACCTGCACGAGCTGTATTTCAATATCAGATAGAAGAAATAATTTACACACATGTATATCATCATGTATTGAGATTTCACATCAGTGTCGTGCAGGTAATACAACCATAGTTTTTTATCCACGTTGGTTATGATCATCACTACTTACCAAGTAAATGCATCAATTGATCAGCAAAACCATAACAGAGGTGGCAATTGGTGCCATATCTTCAAATAACCAAACATATCTTTAGTATTGTCAAAAGATCAACACTTATGGATCTGAAACAACTGGCCGACAATGAACGAAGGACGTACCCACTGATCTATAAAATTCCTGGACAATGCATCCACGCTAATGCTTTCAAGGAAGAAGAAACAGTGATCTTAGATAAGCGAGTCAGTGCATGAGCAAAGATAAACTCCAATACATTAGAATGACTGCCTATCCCTTCGTCTTGTCGGCCTTTGTAAGCTCAGATCACCGCGTGATCATTGCGCTGTCCAGCAGGACACCTAGCGCTATTTCCTGAACTCTAATCTAATAAATGTGGTCCAGAACCATCTGTCTTAGACCCTTATTCTAAAGTACAATTACCCCTTTACCTCTGTTGATGATAATAACATGTCTTCTGGCCAATAATCCCTGAAAGTAATTCCTAGCCATGTATATTTTTCCCTTTATGATTAATACTTTTGTATTGCAAAGTCCTAGCTGAAAGCCAAGGAAGTTTCACCTTGAGTTAACTTCTGAGTTGACTCACAGCCAATTATTAAATCATTAATCTCTCAATTAACGTGACATGATGAGCCACAAAGTCCCACAACCTTCCCATTGGTTCCTCATGTCAGTTAATTATCCAAATGTTTATGATACCCCAAGTTTTGCACTGCGCTTCTCAAATAAAACAGAAGCTAATTCTTAGGTTATGGGGAAATCGGCAACACGTGTGACAAAGCAGACATGTCGACAAAGGACGTCGTCTCCCCAGCTAAAGTCCAGGCGATTGACTGTGTTTACGATGCACTAAAAAACTAAAGGACATGTCATGACTGTACATGTCGTGACATGTACAACACTGGCATTTGTGAATGCCCATAATTTTTCACAACCGGTTGCGTTACATCAATGTCGTGCACTCAAGCACCAATCATGCAACTCCTAGATAAGGCTCAGGGGAACGGAGTTTTTGAACAAGACATTTCATGGCTTTCGTGCTGAAAAAGGCATGCACACTGAAATGTCTACAATGTATTGAGGTTGTTTTGCATATTTGAAGCATGCAAAACATCAGATTTCCACGTTGGGAGCACGGCCAGAGCCCGGCATGTTTGTGGGTCATTGCCCACACACCAAGGGCTGATTCGTCTGAGAGACCGGGTCGTTGTTTCCCCTCATGTTGATTTTGTAGAGAGTCAGAGTGGTGCTGAAACAATTGGTCTGGGTAGCAGTCCGAGCATCCCACAACCCATGACGCCTGCCACAGACCCGGTGCAACTCAACCCAGCTAAACGCCCTCCTCCATGTTTTGACGGAATGGAATTGGAGCCCTCCGATAGTGATGAAGAGTTCCCCACCCATGCAACTGACAACAACCAATTCCCAGGCATGGAGGCAACCGCGTTACTCTCCGAGAGGGGTCATGTCCAGCTGAATGGGCCCACACCAATTGAGTCAACAACTTCCACAGAACCCTAGTCGACCTCCTTTGTCACTTGTGTCCCTGGGGTCCTGAGCCCGTGACATTGGAGCAGCTCCATCGCATAGCACTGGAACCCGTGCGCGCGCTAGGAGTGCTATACGGATGATGGATGGACAACTAGCTCCAGAAACAGTGCCACGAGAACGAGGAACTATCCGAGGCATAGGGCAACCACCCCATTATCACACGTACTGAGTCGTGAGGAGAGGCTTCAACGACGCAATGCACGCAAGTCCTAGCTTTGTTGGGGTGCAGTGTGAGTTTAAGCAAGATGAACGGTTGAGAACCGTTGTGGCACATAGACTCGTTGATCTGACAGAATGCACGATAAGAGGAGAGCATGATAAGAGTGGACAGGGCTCTGTGAGTGCATGCAAGGCAGGAAGAGTAGTGACTCGGAGGAAGGTAAGTCGGGAAGTCCCATTCTTTGATAGATGTTCTGATCACACTGGCAGAAGGTGATGGTAACCTTGTCAAACCCAAGGCCTATGGGTGAAGCGAAGGCATCAATCAGGGGAAGGATTCAGGAACCGGAGGGTCTACGTCTGATCTGGATTACGAAGAAGTTGATTGTAACCAGCAAGAGATTGAGCCCATGAGTATCGTATTTCTTCGTGCATGTCTTGCTAGTCCGGCTGGTGTTGCATTTAGTAAAATTCCCGTGCCGTGTAATTATCGTGAAGCACGAACGATTGATCAGCGGCCATTTTGGGAGCAAGCCATCAACGAGGAGAAGACTTCTCTTGACCCTCACGACTGTTTTGGGTATGTGGATAGACCTCATGGCAAGAAGGTCATCCTAGTCCATTGGATCTATTTGTAAAGGTGGATGCTCATGGCAACGTTCTTCGGTATAAGACCAGGCTAGAAGCACAGGGATGTAGGCAGATAGATGGCATAGGTGTTTGCTCCAACCAACAGTTTTGGATCTCGACGTGTGTTGCTGAGTTAGGGGCCATATGAGGACATGGAAATACATCAAGTCGATATCAAAACAGCGTTCTTGAATGTGGAATTGGAGGGGGAGGTATATGTCAGCCAACCTTCAGGGTTCCACAATGGTGCACCTCAGGTATGTCGCTTGCGAAAAGCACTTTATGGCCTCAAACAAGCCCCTAGGGCGTGGTATCAGAAGTTAGATGCTACGCTAGCAAAACATGGTTACTCGGCATGCATGTCTGATGCTGGAATGTATGTGTTCAATGTGCAAGGTGAGAATCCTTTGTACTCTGTGATGTTAGTCGATGACATGCTTATCATGTCAAAGACACTGTCTCGTATATTGGCTTTTGAGGAAGCTATAGGCACTGAGTTTTCCATTCAAGATCTCGGGGAAGTAAGGGATTCCTGGGATGTCAGATTATTGTAAGAGATAGGGCTCGTAGGCTCATGGTGAGTAGTGGGCTTAAGATTGATGCACTTGTGGATAGTTTCGGGCTGTATGGAGACACAAGAAGCATCGAGACTCCTATGAGCGAATCCTTTGTCTATACGAGTCATTCTGTTGACTCCCATGCAGCTGAAGGTTCAGGAGTTGCACTGGAGCCGGGTCATCGTTAATGTGAGCTGAATGGGTCCTTGTTGTATCTTGCAAATACAACTCGACCTGATATTGCACGGGCCATGGGAGTTCTTTCTCGATATCGAGGCACTCCCACAACTGCCCACATGCTAGAGGGTTTGAGAGTTGTGAGATATCTCAAGGAGACCCGCAATCATGCTCTAGAGAAGATCTTCGGTTAGAAGGTGATTCTCAACCGTCGGGTTTGCTGATGCCGACTATGCTGGTGATGCCATCATGATGTCGACATGGGTGCATCCACCACAGAGATTGTCTTTCAGGAGTATGGCGGCTCTGTTGTGTGGGGAAGCAAGAAACAGAGTGCCACAAATGTGGAGGCTGAGTTTCGAGCAGCTAGTCATGCCGTGAAGGAAGCTACATGATTGAGAGGCATGCTGGAGAAACTCCTCAGGGCCTGTGTGGAAGGCCCTTTGTATTGTGATAACATCGGTTGCATTCAGAATTTACGAAATCCAGTAAGATCTAAATACACCAAGCAAGTAGCTGTTAGCTTCCACCACGCTCGTTCAGCCGTCCTCCAGGGAGAAGTGGATGTGAAGTATGTGGCACACGACTCAATGTAGCTGACATCTTCACTAAACCCCTTGTTCCTACCTTGTTTATGCAACATCGAGAGACGTTAGGGGTGCTTCGTGCTGACAGCCCCTGAACAGTCCAAGGGGAAGTATTGTGGGTTGACCCTATAAGGAACCTCCATAGTGGACTAGTTCATGAATCTGATCAGGGTGCTCTTACAAAAAATAAAGTAGCTACATTGGCCAAGACGTGGAGCCCAGAAAATCAGGTCGTGTAGCTGTCAATGCCCTGTTTATTAAACTGCATTCGACTCAGTGGCAGACCTAGGAGCTGTGTACGAAGTCACATTTTTGAGGTGATTAGTCACTCACTAGATAGGCAAAGTTCCATACATTACTCATCTAGGATTACACATGAAGACTTTTTAGTGCACTAAGGTGAGGCATCCAGTGACGTGGGCAAAGTTCCATACATTACTCATCTAGGATTACACATGAAGACTTTTTAGTGCACTGAGGTGAGGCATCCAGTGACGTGGGCCAATGAGAGTTAGTTATATTCTCACGAACACTAAGTCGGGGTCGGCCTAATGAATTCACACGAGGCCACGACAGGGGTCTACATGGTCCCAGCTGGTCCAGTTCCCCTGGGCGGTAAACACGAGAAGCCTTTTGAGCGCAGCTTGCAACAGCCCAGGCATTCGCTTGGTGGTGTCATTGTTGTCGTCATCGTTGTCGCCGTTATCGCCATTGCCGTTGTCGTTGTGGTTGGTGTTGTTGTTAGTGATGCTGTTGCTGTTGTCGCCGTTATTGTTGTGACCACTCCAGAAATGTTTAGTCGGGTTTAAAACAAACAAAGTGAACTTTGTGACTGTAAATTATTGGTTTCAGTCGACATCAATTTATACGTTATCCTTCTCTCTCTTAATACCACCAATGCCTGTCGGAAATGATCTGCATCAGTTGAATTCAGGATCTAGAGAGCATCATCTCATGTAGAAACTGCTCATCACGATTTACAAGCCGATAGGTAAGATGGAATATCATGACAATAGCCCATGAAGCCATTTGTATGCTGCGAAAGGCTGAAAACGTCGATTATCGGGATCATACTGGACCACTAGGAGGATCGCCAACCCGTTCTTGATGCCAATCACTGGTAACGTCCTCCACAACCTGACAACACAGCAACCTTAAAATAAGACACGCATCACTTGAATAGGCCGATGATATGGGACACATACACATTTGTCAAAGGCTTCCTCCAGGAGATGCTCAAGTCACCTTGTGATCACGTGGTAGACACCTTCAATCTGGACTCACCCCCAGCCTTTAGGCGTGCGCACACACACACACACACACACACACACACACACACACACACACACACACACACACACACACACACACACACACACACACACACCCCTCCTTCCTCTCCCTTTCCCTCCCTCCCCCATCCCCCCCCTTCCACCCTTCTTCCATCCCTCCCTTCCTCCCCCTCCCTCGCCCTTCGTCTCCCTCCCTCCCTCTCCCTCTCCCTCCCCCTTCTCTCTCCCCCCCCCTCTCTCTCCCCTCCTCTCTCTCTCTCTCCCCCTCTGTCTCTCTCCCCCCCCCTCTCTCTCCCCCCCTCCCCCCACTCTCTCCCCCCCCTCGTCGCCCCCCCCTCTCCCCCCCCCCCCTCTCTCTCTCTCTCTCTCTCTCTCTCTCTCTCTCTCTCTCTCTCTCTCTCTCTCTCTCTCTCTCTCTCTCTCTCTCTCTCTCTCTCTCTCTCTCTCTCTCTCTCTCTCTCTCCTCTCTCTCTCTCTCTCTCTCTCTCTCTCTCTCTCTCTCTCTCCCCCCCCCTGCTCCATCCGCCTCCGCCTCCGCCTCTCCCTCTCCCTCTCTTATGCATTCACACACACACACACACACACACACACACACACACACACACACACACACACACACACACACACACACACACACACACACACACACCCGAACCTTACACAGTGAACCACTCAGACACAGCAAAAGAGGTTATGCTGTAAGAATGCCGGTTCTCATAAAAGGAATTTTTAGGGTGGTATGCATGCAGGGTTTGAAAATGAATGAAATCGCTTGGTCCTGGCAAGGAAGACATGACCACTGATAAGACGTTGCATCTGCATACTGGGGGTGCAAGAAGCACAGTAACTGCAATAAAAGTAATGTCAAGGGCACAGTTTTGTACCCCAACTGTCGCAGTTGTTCCACGCACTTGCCGCATCTGGGTATGCCCTCAAAGGGATGCTTTCTGTTGGTGCTTTGGTACCCAAAATACAGAGGCTTGCAGTCATTCCTTTGAAGTACTTGTGGACCTCATACCACTAAGGTACATGTCCTAAAGGGTAAACATTCCCTTGAAATTGAAAGGACATTTATGTTTATCGGTTTAAACTTATATTTGCGCAGTAATCATAGCACTGCAATACTAATTGAAACAGAACAATATAGTAAACAAGAGGGAAATTCAAATACATCAAGAGGAAGGCGGTGGAGCACCAGGGGTCTAGCTCGTCATGACAGCGTTTCAACTTGTAGCTTGGCACCAACGGACTGATATGGTGGATGTGATGAAAAGCAATATTGAGGTATAGGGAATGCATCCATGCCGGCAAATTGATGAGTGTCGAACCCTCAATGGAAGTCCGAATTTGATTGTGCATCCCAGACTTCCATCCATGGAAAGAGGACCTGCCCGCCAATCAATTACTTTACCTAACTATGCGTCATTCCAACTACCCGTAGCAACTGTGTACCCAACATTATTTTAAATAAGAATGCACTTTGGGATCTGGTCTACAAGGGGAAATGACGTGTGCACTGTCAACCTCCAAGACAGCTATTTCAGACACAGCTAGTTTGGCGTGTGTTCATTTCTGTGGGGCACTATGTAAGTCAGAGGTTTTCAAACTACGCATACAGTTCACACAGTCCATAGGAAATGCTGTATGTAACAGTACATCCAGTCACCAACGTAAGACCAGAGGTGAGACTGGCTTTGGTATTCCAATGCCACACCTTGCTCGCACTCGTGCGTGCGTGTGTGTGCGAGAGCGTGAGAGTGTAGTGAGTGAGTGAGTTTGTGTGTGTGTATGTGTGTGTGTGTGTGTGTGTGTGTGTGTGTGTGTGTGTGTGTGTGTGTGTGTGTGTGTGCAGGGGAGTGTGTCTGATTTTAAAGACATAGCCATGAATTACTTCCCTGCCATTAAACTACACTCATGCCTTTCTCTACCATGTGAGACATAATAGACACACGCATGAGCGCAAACTCGCGCGTGCGCGCGCGGGCACACGCACGCACGCGCGCGCGCACGTGCACAAACACACACACACACACACACACACACACAGAGAGATACAGAGAGAGAGAGAGAGAGAGAGAGAGAGAGAGAGAGAGAGAGAGAGAGAGAGAGAGAGAGAGAGAGAGAGAGAGAGAGAGAGAGAGAGAGAGAGAGTGAGAGAGAGAGAGAGAGAGAGCACAAACCGGGTATTGCACATGTACCAGCAAGAGCACACACAATCACGTATGCAAGCAATTAAACAACATACTTGCACGAGCCCTTCAGTGTTCTGGGTCACTTAAGCCGTTCCAGCAGCCTTACACATCTTCATCATCATGATCAATTTGGCCTTGATTATGAAGAGGGGAGACCCGTACGTACTCACCCATTAGCAGTGTGATGGAAATGCACAAGAACCAAGCCAATTGCAGCAGCTACCCAAATGGAAGCCAATGTGTAAAGTGCGTAACCAGGCCCAAAAAGTAGGGATCCGCATATCACATCAGCGGTGCTAAGCCATCTCCAGGAGGTTCGCTTTGTATAGGTGGCTATCTTGTTCCTCGGTCTTAAGCTAATCCCCAAGGGCAACAAATATCACAGATATATATCTATTTAACATGGCATTAAGATCAAGGCAGTATGCTTAAATGACTGGTTCCCCATGTTCCACAGAAAAGGATCTTTTCGTGATGCCCTTCAAACCGATTTCCAGATAACTTGATGTCGGTGGTTTTGGTTGCACCAAAATGAATAACTTCAATCTGAATACTTATAAATGTTGAATAAATCCAACTTAAGTTGTGACATCTGCATTTTAGAAGAATCAGCACAGAACGAGTCTCGGTGTTTAAGGCAGCTACCTGTCAACAAAACTTGTAGAGTAGCCCTGCGTTATACCCAGATAGACGGAAAGGACTGAAAAATATATGATGGGATCTCGCGCGATTCGAAGCCACATTTTTTGCATAAGTGTGTACTGCTCCCAATCATGATTGGTCCAGAAGATTGTTATTCCAGTGTCTCTGGCCATCACAGAATCCTACCCCCGAATCCAAACTTCATGACACCTGGTAATGGCAGTTCTTGTTAATGATGTTGTCACGCATGTTTCTTATATCATTCTCATTCCCACATAGACACTTGGAGCCCTATGTAACAGTGGGGCAACATTTACAAAAGAGTAACCAGGTACTTCAGCACTATGGGGGGTGTACCTTCAGAGACAATTCCTGCACATTAACACAGTAAATGGTGGACCCAGGCTGTGGCTTTATATTGTCAGGGAGCTCCCCACCTTTCCAGGTCCCTGATTCGGCTTTGATTTTGACTCATTCTTAATTCTGGGTTTGGTGCGAATTGCCAAGAACTTGATGAGCTTACTGAGCAGGTGCACCATGAAATTTTTCGTTGTGGCCTAAATGCTAAGCAGACCATCCCATCGTCCCGCATACTTGAATATACCTTGATGCTAAATGTGTGCATGCCTGAAATTATATTTTTTGAACATCTAGATCCATGCCTGAGATTTTATTTTTTGAACATCTGGATCCATGATGTCTAAGTTATTAGGGCATACTAACGGGAAAGCAGACACATTCGGGACATTGACTTATCCCAACTATCAATTTTTTCCCGGTTTGCTCCAACAGCATTTCCACTCCACAGCGCCTGAATTTCATTGTTCACTAGATTCCAAATCAGTTTTGTTTGGATGCCTATAAGCTACACATCTATCCATAACACAGTCTCCTGATGCTAACTGCATCAAAGATAGAAGCAATGCAGGTTGCCAAAAGAATCAATGGACACATAATATCTAGAACTTCATATTTTGGCCAATGTTTCTTAATGTATATCCCAGGATCCTGTCTCATAGTAAGGCACCCAATAAAACACATGGGTACCTTAACAAGAGAAGCAAACAATTCTAACACTTTGCGTAATTTTCCCATTGTCCGTTCACAACCCAGAGTTTGGTAGGCGCCGGATTGAGGGTTAAGGATCTCAACCTACAAAACCCTTGACAATGCCTGATCTATTGCAACAACTCTGCAAACCCAAGTATAGTCGAACATTTATTTAATCATAGATAGAAACTCCTTATTTTCTGCCATGGATGGCAGATATTCCATTCAGGGATCAAGCACTCTTTGTTGTTTTTTAACCGTCCATGGTCTCGGCCATACCCCCAAGAAGTACCCCATCACGCTTGCGAGTTCAACAACATGTTGGGCCGGGAATATGTGAGGTCCTACGAGGTATGTGATAAAACATCCAGATGATCTTTGGTCAACGAGATAGCTTTGGGTGTTTACCTCATCAGACACGACGAACCGGTGGTGGTCTCCATGATGCCTGCGGTACAAATTGTAGTCGGTGGACACAATGCCGCCCACTATTTTGCCGACCCACCGGTTGGTGGACTTGCTTTGAAAAAAGCTGTCATGAATACAATCATGGAAAATGACGAAGCAACGATCGAATATCTGCCCAGAGTAGAAGAAAGTAAGTGGCAATAGGTTTGGATTCCATCTTTGCCCTACACATGGGTGACACATTAAGGAGTCTTCTATCTTGGTGTGGGGTGACTGTATATCCAGACCAAAATAGTTTACTAATACTGTCAGTCCCCTCCTTATGTTTCTGACATAGCGTGGCTCGTGTTCTTTCATGGATGCCTAATGCATAGCAGGTGAACCAATATGCCAGTAGCCGCTTACACATGTGCAAATAGGAACCCAAGGAGATCTGTTTCAACTTTGCATGACTTGTGCTTGTTTGTTGCGGCTAACCCCTTCTAGGTAGCATCCAAGAGCCTTCGCTTTGCATGAGTTCGAACAACATGACTAACTATAAGATTGTCAAGATCTTACTCGAGAATAACGGTCTCCTATCCTCAAGGAATGGCAAAAACAAGAAAACGATGGACTGGTGATGAAAGCATGGGAAGGATGAGAGAACCCGGGGCCAGATGTATGGCAGGGAGAGAAGGGGATGTGTAGGAGACGAAGTGGGGGAGGCAGAAGCCATGAGAAGGATGGGGTAAAACGAACTCAAATATATTCATCTATATAGAACTTCTGGACTGCAGAGCAACAGGACAGCCGTAGGTCTGGATTCTTCTGATGTTCCATAGCCATGACTTGACGCTTTCAGAGTAAAGACACTGTGACAGTTCAAGACAATATCAAAGAAAAACCTGCTTGTTTGTAACGAAAACAAACTATGCCCTTGAGAAGGAGAAGCCCCACGTAGACAAGGGCGTCAAATGTCAAGCCTTTGAAATTACCATTGCGCGGAATATGATGCACACTCCAATGACCAGAGAAAAGACCCATCCATGGAGAAATGCTTTGCATAGCGGGAAAGCTGCAATTGGAAGCATTAGGCAGACTGCGGTTGAGATGATAATCTTCCAGGCTTGCCGATCATCGGCCTTGACATAGTGCTCGACATGCTTGCGTATCTGCATTTTAGCGCAAAGCAATATGACCTTGTTGAAAGGACAGTGCTGCCGGCTTCATGGTACCTCTTTGTCTGACCAACTATTTGCATTCTGTCTGCACGCCAGTTTGCCATGTCCAGGTCGTTTTATCTGTGGATATGGGTGTTAATGATGTGGGTGTTGGGGGGGGGGGGGGGAGTGATTGATTGAGTGAGGAAGAGTGTGAGTGAGTGTGTGTGTGTGTGTGTGTGTGTGTGTGTGTGTGTGTGTGTGTGTGTGTGTGTGTGTGTGTGTGTGTGTGGGTGTGTGTGTGTGGGTGTGTGTGTGTGTGTGTGTGTGTGCGCGCGCGCGCGCGTGCGGGAATGCGTGCCTGCCTGCCTGCCTGCCTGCCTGTGTGTGTGTGCGTGCGTGCGCGCGTGCGCGCGCGTGTGTGTGTGTGTGTGTGTGTGTGTGTGTGTGTGTGTGTGTGTGTGTGTGTGTGTGTGTGTGTGTGTGTGTGTGTGTGTGTGTGTGTGTTTGTGTGTGTGTGTGTGTGTGTGTGCACCCACATATGCCTGCCCATTTTTGCATTCCAGCCATGCATGCAATCACCTGAGGTGGTACGGAAATCATAGCAAGGGCATTGTGATAGGAATATGTGTGGTCATGACCAGCGGCCTTTGAACTCCATATAGCAGGGGTGACAGCATGCGCACAAGACTGTTATGAGCATTACATTTATTCTCCATGACATCGGCTACTCACGCTTACGTCTTTGTATCTGTGACCCATGGTTTTACTCTTATTTATCTGGTGCATTTCCGGTGGAACTCAGCTTGTTGCAAGTCTAATTGCAAGGGGTCCTGCAAGCCTAATAACAAAAGCTTTCAAGTACCACTCCTAAAGATATGCCACATCTGATGAAGCTTTTGCAATTACAACAATCCTGTTAGATGCATATAAGCCTTAAACTACCTGGACAAGCTCGTCGTGCGTGAGTGGTGGGGTTGCCATTCCGTTCAGCGCTGCGTTCGAATCAACTACATCCGGAAACGCGCAGTGACTTGAAAGACATGATATGATTCAGAATATTGGTCAAGACACAAGGCGCAGGACCATCGGACATTCTTACCCGGCAAGGAGTCGGTCTAAGTGTTGCTGCCGCATGTAACACCACTTCCCATCGTCGCGTTGACCGGAAGCACTAATATCAGCTTAGCTTAACATAATTCTGTCACAGAGGGCGCGATATTGTCACTTAAGGCACGGAGAGGGAGACAGATGCCATGGTGCATGGTCCAAGGCACTGGACTATGACAGGGATCGACCTCGTCACAGATTTGGCAATGCTATAGCGTTGGAGATGAGCGACAGGCTTCCCAGGTTTCTTGTGTTGACATAAGGAATCTGAAAAGTCGGGGAAGTTACACAAGTACACGCGCATAGTCATGGTCAATATGCGCGTCCTAGGCAGTCAAACCTGTGCAGGGATTTAATTGCGCCAGGGGACTTAGGTGATGAGCAGCGGAATTAAGCGACAAATTCCCAGGTAGCCTGAATATTAGTCATCTGTTCGTTGGCAACAGACTTTACAGTTGACGTGTGGACAGTGCCTATTAGCTCTACTGTGCAAGCAAACAACCCCAGCGCCTAGTGAAAATGCCAGACGGTTGCCGTGGCGGCTGCCGCAGGTGAGCTTTTACGCCTTTAGTCATACACGTACCAACAGCGACTTGCACAACAAGTCGCTGTTGTTACGTGTATGACGTAAGCGGTCTTACGCCTTTCCTCCGGAAGCGCGTAAGTCCGCAACGTCGGCACGCGGGGGTCAGATCACTCCGTGACTGGTGAGGGGGACCTTTTTGAGTCTGCGCACGTTCGCAGGACGTTTTTCGGCCCGAGTCATACACGTAGCGACAACGGCTTGCCGCGGTTATGCGGGTCCTGGGAGCTTTCTTGGAGCCTCCTTGGTGAACGATTTTCGGCCCCTCTTGTGGCATTTTTCGGAAGGAAACGCGTCAAGGAGGTCGT
The DNA here is from genome assembly GCA_002005505.1 of Botryococcus braunii. Taxonomy (NCBI): domain Eukaryota; kingdom Viridiplantae; phylum Chlorophyta; class Trebouxiophyceae; genus Botryococcus; species Botryococcus braunii. The sequence goes on along the minus strand of KV908481.1, from coordinate 66,178 downwards.
TGGGCCCGAGGAGGTCTGGGCGCCCAGGAAGGTCACGTGAGGACACTTTTTGGTCACGTGACACCAATTGACAGTTCATACCCCCAAAAGGATATGTAGTCGGATACTTGGGTGATCAGCTTGAACGACAGAATAGTTATAAATATGTTACAAAAGTGTTTTGTTGAAAAATCTGGGCTTCCGGAGCAGCATTTTGTGAGTTCATGGGGCTGCCATCCGGAAGGCATTGTCGTCGGAAGCAGTTTTTTGATGCGAATCAAGTATAAATCGAATGTGTATGCTAAAAACGATAAAATTACAATAGTTTTGTATCAAATTTTCCTTTCTTCGACGTCCGTCGGACGAGGTCGGATTCGACATCGGCTCCCCACTCCTGGACACTTTGCAGACTATATGTTATGTATATTAAATAGCACTCCATGTATTTTTGTGCCTTCAAACTTCTTTGTTTCCATTTTTCATGTCTTGTACTGCTTTCGCCGAAGGACCCGCAAAGGGCTTGCAAAGGCACCGGCATACCCGTGCCTCCGAAATCCAAGGACTCCTCCGATCTCGTAATATCGCGTCGAAGGTCCGTGGAGCCTCCTTGCATATCCGCGGCCGCTGATAATTAACCGCGGAAAGGCGTGTGTCCGCATACGTCGGCATGTGGGGGTCGGCCCACTCCGTGTTTTCCCCCCCCGGGGGGGGGGGGGGGGGGGGACACTTTGGAGTCTGCGAACGGCGGTATTATGTCGTAGTCGGAATCGCAAAGACTGGCAGAGTAGCCGTCTGTTCATGTCGAGAACGAATGTTTCTCCCTCTCAGTAGTTTATTTTGTGGGATGAATTCAGTATATGCATTGTATGACTATGCAGTCTCAACCATTGTTTTTAAAGCATTGGTCAGTTTTGGGTTCGAAGAGATGGGTCAACCTCCCAGCGTGATTACAGCGGAATTACCATTGGTGAAGAGTCCAACTCCAGTAATAACGCTGATAGCTGCATATTTACTGATCGCTGTCACGGGAAAATTGTTATTACTCTATTTTGGTGGGGGACAACACGGACAAAGGATATCACGCAGTTTCCGGTGGTTCATCCTTGTCCATAACACCGTTCTGGTAATCCCATTCAAACAACAAAGAACCTGTTTCAGGCATAATTAACGTCAAAAGATCATGTTTCAGTCAAATCAGAGCCCAATCTCAGCCTCATGGTTGCATTCCAGGTGCTTCTTAGCTCATACATGTCCTCTCGTGCAGCCTACTTAGCCTGGAAGCACAACTTCCGGTTCTGGACCCAGCCTTATAGTCCCAGTCAGAGAGACATGGGGTTTATTATTTACATATTTTATTTGAGCAAGTACTTTGAGTTCATCGACACACTCATCATGGTTGGCAAGGGAGCCGTTCGGCAGATAACGTTTTTGCATCTGTACCACCATGCAGCTACAGCGTTCATATGGTAAATTTTATTTTTATTGCAGTCGCATTACAGAGTTTTAATGTTCATTGCCAATAGCAATTCCCTACTGTTTTCGGACAGTGCGTGTGCATTTGCTTAAGTGATTATTACTAATGTCAAGTTCATTGGAATGTCTCACACTTAGATCATTCTTGGGCAGGTGGACCATAGCATATGCAGCCCCTGGTGGAGCAGGTATGAGTCTAGTATCTGTACTCCAGAGACCTGCAGCCCTGACAGCGGCGGTCATTTGAGCACGACTTTGTCATTTGTGCACGCGCACACACACACACACTCACACACATGTACACACAAAAACACAAACACACACACACACACACACACACACACACACACACACACACACACACACACACACACACACACACACACACACACACACACGCACACGTGCGTGCGCGTGCACGCACGTACGCACGCACGCACGCATGCACGCACTCACTCACTCACTCACATACCCACTCACATTCACATTCACGCGCACGCTCACTGACTCACTCGCCAACCTCGCTCTCTTTGGTGTGAGTCATCATTTGCTCGGAACAAGCGCTCTTAATCAAACGAGGTTCAACAAATAGTTGCTGTTGTTTCAGGTATCCTGATTTTTTAACAGTAGGGTTTGACTTTTAAGTACTTTCTTTACAACTTTCATTGTGACGTAGTCACACAGTTTGAGATATCCCTCTATCTGTCATGATCAAAAGGGTCTACATGGGGTCCTTTGTAGTAAACATCACTAACAGTGGTTCTTGACGTCTAAGGATGACCAGCCCAAACTTTGTATTAAATGGTGTTGTGTTGGGAACAGCATGGTATACGTGCTTTATAAATTCTTTGGTCCATGTGTTTATGTACAGCTACTACCTATTGGCTGCAGCTTTGGGAGGAAATGAACGGGCAAAGAAAAAGTATCTCTGGTGGGGACGGTACCTTACGCAGTTCCAAATGATTCAATTCCTGACAATGATGGCCCAGGTACCTGCACATAACTTGGTGATATTTCAAATAAACCAGGTTTGTTATAGATTTCGTAAGTGTACCTATTTTCTAGAGCATAATAGTTAAGATTCCTCTCTTGTACATGAGACATGCACCACTGCTTTTTGACTACACCACTGGTTCACCTGTTCTGAAATTGTTTGGGGACATAAACATATTAGTCGTTTGTTTTTTTAGTTTAAGGTTTGAGATAGAACAACCTCTATCCCCAGATTCAAGTGGTTGTCTGCACGACACTGCCCTATTCCCCCCTATCTATATTTCTCTCCAGAGATGGAGAGGGGTCTCTCTCCAACTCCCAACTAGTCCTTCCCTTGCAAACAGAGTAGAGGGTAGGACCCCATGCCCCACCCTCAAGCTTCCTCTCCCTTACTTTTTAACCCCCAGTGCCCCTTCCTTTCTCTCCCTTTCCCTTTCTCCTCCCCTGAATTTGACACGCCGCCCTCTTCTCTCACCCCCTCCCCATGGTCCAACAGAGGCACGGATAAAAATACACATGTAAAGCGAGGAGAACTAGTTAATGAAGTATATGAAATGAAGTTGTGGCAAGAAGAATAGAGGGTGGGACATGGTGTTAGATATGTATTGTGTCTGGCCAAATGGGTATATGCACTTAAGAGAGGACGAAACAAGGGGGGAAGGTTTATGGGGAAGTGAGACAGGGAGCGGAGATAGCCAGAGGTGGGAGATTAAGAGAGGGAGGAAGTGAGGAAGGATGGTTGAGGGACAGCTACAGGGTAAGGACAAGTGGAATAGTACACAATGCGGAAAGAGCTAGAGCAAGGGAGGAGATGGCTGGGGAGACGAGGACAGAAAGTGTCAGGGAAGTGGGCAATGACTCGTATCCATGTGTGTGTGTCCACATGTTTTCATGTTCTTTGAGCTGTGTGTGTGTGTGTGTCTGTGTGTGTGTGTGTGTGTGTGTGTGTGTGTGTGTGTGTGTGTGTGTGTGTGTGTGTGTGTATACAGTTCCCTTGGGTGTTCTGATCAGTGTGTGCACATGTCAATGTGTGCAGAGGGGGGGGGGCAGGCGTAAGTGCATGTGTGCATGCGAACACATGCACACGTGTGTGTGCATGTGTTTTGCGTGTGTGTGTGTGTGTGTGTGTGTGCGTGTGTGTGTATGTGTGTGTGTGTGTGTGTGTGTGTGTGTGTTTGTGTGTGTGTTTGCGTGGGTGTGCGTGTGTGTATGTGTATGTGCGTGCATGCGTGT